>CM035797.1:12056183-12403683 GCA_020466265.1 Siphamia tubifer | reverse complement strand
GTCCCCGGGCTGTATGTTTGACACCCCTGCTCTAAAGTATGGTGGACTGCATCTATGGAACACTTTACATTCTGAACACACACACACACACACACATACACACATACACAAATCTGAAAAGAACTCTAATTTATCCAACAATATAAGGCTGTATATGACTTGTTTTTCGTGATATTTAATTGGATTTGTATTTTTTATTGTTTTTACTTTAGATTATGATTTAAGTTATATTGTATTTTTAATTCTTTCTTTTTTTTTCCATGTACTTTTATTTATGGGGAGGTTTTCACATAAACCTTTTATCTGGCTTCCATCCTCTCCTCCACAGTGATGTCAATTATGCGTAAATTGTGTTGTTTCTTTTTCTTTTACTGTTTACGGTGTGCAAATGAAGAAATAGAAAACTAAATGTCAGGTCTTTCCAGTGGATCTGAGGTGAACAGTACGGCTCGCAGACGCAGAACATATTTCTACCAACATCACTGCTCATAAACACATCCAACCAGTGTTTGGCAGCGACGACGCTCAGAGGAGGTTTAACGTCTTTTATCGTCTGTTAAAATCTTCTGACCTCTTGGAAAAGCTGGAAAATGATTGGAACAGATGTCTACTTTGGTTTAAAAAACTGTGTAATGACAGTTTGGACGTTGGAGGTGATCATTTAAAGCCCGCTAACACTTTTAAACACATCCGCTAACTTTTCTGGTTCATTTTTGAGGTAGAGAAGGATCAGGCCATAATCGGAGCTGAGGGGGGGGTCACAACAGAACACAACCACACTGCACTCAAACTCATACTGTCCAGTGCCACCTGGACCAGGAAAGTCAACCAAGGCATAATAATCTATAAATAATAATATGATTTTATCTCTGTTTTAGTGTGAAAACAGTACAATTCATTCACAAAAATGTAAATAACCTGAAAAACCCTGTACTATCTGAAGTTTATTAAGAAAAATAAGTGCCATTTCAACAATATAATGGCTGAGTTTTTTTTTATTAATAATGCAATTTATAGATCACAAGTGGATCTACACAAAACTAACTGTTGGAAGCGACGGCTGAGGGTATATACACTGAACATCTGGGAATGACTTTTCATTTGTCCTTTCTTTCTTTCTTTCTTTCTTTCTTTCTTTCTTTCTTTCTTTCTTTCTTTCTTTCTTTCTTTCTTTCTTTCTTTCTTTCTTTCTTTCTTTCTTTCTTTCTTTCTTTCTTTCTTTCTTTCTTTCTTTCTTTCTTTCTTACTTTATTCAAGTATAAATATAAGCTTAATCAGCTTATATAGATCCTCCCTTCATCAACTTATTTCACACTTTAAATATATCAAATGAAAAAAACCCGTAGGTAATAAATAAATAAAATAATGTAATAAAAACACAATACAATACAGAATAAACTTAAACAGAAATATGGGGTTACTTTAGTCTGACTTTTGAAAATAGCAAAGGAGGGGCATAATTTTAATATTTTATTCAACTTCTTCCAAACATTGGGTCACTGAAGTCAATCAGACAAATAGTTCCAGAGTCACACATCTTCTCATTCACTCTTTCGTCTTTGATAGACTGATCGACTGATTTGTATTTAACAGCTGTATCATATGCATGTCTTTGTCTGTTTTCCATAGTGTGGGTGTGTATACGACATGCTAAATAATTGTGTGTCATGTATTGTGTATTTAAAAGTAGCATCTTCTTCTTTGCATTGACCCCTTCATTCTGTGTGATTTTTGCACTTCCTGTTAGAGCGCCCCCTGACATTGGCTTCATCATTGCATAGGCCACAGGGTGCAAAGAAGGAAAAAGTAGTGGCTTATAGTCCACAAAATATGATAGTTTTCTTTTTTTTAATCAGTTTAATCTGAAGTAGGTCAGACTAGTAAAATACTATCATAATAATCTATAAATACTCAAAACTCCAATTATTTCTCTTTGTAAATGTAAATATTTTATCACATATTTACACTAAAACAAAGTATAATTTCACAAAATATTTTAATAATATTGAACAAACATGAAGTGTTTCAAGAAAAATTTTAAGAATATTTTGTGTATTTGTATTTGACCCACAATGAGCTGCAAGTTATAATGAACATGTGGAAATTATAAACGGAAGCATAATATTGTTAAAATTTAGCTTTTTCTTTCATTTGTTTCATGTTATTCACATTGTTTGAACAGATAGTTTGTCAACGTAAAAATTTTCATTATTTAATTTTACTTTTTTCACTCTAAGATATAGAGACATTTTTAGAGTTGACATTATTTATGTATTATTATGTTAATAGTTCAATGGCTTGGCCCAATTCAGATCAAATTTAGCTGAATGTGGCCCCTGAATTACAATGAGTTTGACACCCATGATCTAGAGAGTTTGGGTTTTGTCTCACAGTTTGACACACTAGGGCCCCCAAAACAGCTTCTTGCTTAGGGCCCCCACAAAGCTAGGAACGGCACTGGTCAGGTTTATTTGTTATTTAGAACATCATTACTGTAAAACAATCAGAAAAAAAAATAATCTGCTGTGGATATGTGCACAGGGATAAGGTTTGAGTCTTTACAGACAGACCAGAATATTTAATTTTTAAGAAATAATAGAATGTTGCCACTTTAGATTTTTGAAAACCATGAATATGTACACCCACATTTCTCAACTAGACATTGCATGTATACCAGTGTACTGCTTAAGCTTTTCTTTTATGCTGTTGTGTTTTTTCATAGATAATCAATTACATTTGTCCCCCCTGCTTTATTAGAGGAGGTTTTATGTCTAGATTTAGGTAAAGATACCAGGCTTCGGCAAAGATATGATGAAACCTGCAGTGCATTTTATAATATTAAAACCAAACAACCATCTTTTCCTGAGTCTAATCCGTGTGCTTGTTTTGGCTAAATCTACTGAAGTAAATATGTGAACTCCGCTCTCTGGTGGCAAACGCCTGGATTTAGAGCGTCTGCCTTCCACTCCAACCACTGAGCGAAAACAGAAAAGTAAAGGATCATTCAGTGACAAATTATGTTGAGATTATATGCTATCTGTGGTTTTAACGAAACATACAATGACAGCGTGTTTTGTGGCCACGGGGTTGAATTTTTAGCTGGATTATATGTCCCGAAATCACAGTTAGATTTACAATATTATCATTTAGTAAAACAAAGAACCTGCAAGTGACATGGAGCAAACATTTCAATTCCAAATAACATAGTGAAATAGCAAACTAGATTTAATTATAAGCGCTTAAGATCTTCTATTTGAGTGACCTTTGTGTTTGTGTAACAAGAGGTTAGGGCTCCAGAGAATCACTGTAAAACAGATTAGCCCGCAGCTAAACGGCATGCAATGCATCATGAAAGAGATGAGTATTACTGAAGAAATGTTCCTCCATTTAAAAGATAAAAAGTCAGACAAAGTCTTTTGGGAGGCTATGAGAAGGAATTCCCCGCTAATGATATTCCCTGTGGGAAGAGTGTAATTTATTCACGTTAATGCGCCTTATTTTGTGTTCAAGGTGTATTCCATGGAATTACCAAACAAATTTAATTGTTAATCCATCTGCTTAGAAACAACCGAGATCTTGTTCAATAAGCTGTGAGTCAGCTTGATCCAATTATGCGAGAACGGAGACATTTGTAATCATTTGCCATCACACCACCCCTGCAAAACCTCCACAGATACAGCCACAAAACCGGCTTAAGCTGTTGGGGCGAAAGCATGAAAAGTTATGCTGGGTGAGCGCCGAAGTAATGCAAACTGTTTGAAATGAAGCCGTGACCCCAGAGAGTTGGAGGTCAAGGGTCGTGGGGGAAGAATTGTAAATGACATGTTCACCCTGGGGCTCGTCCTAATAACTTTTGGAGAAGAGGATGAGGCCCGCTCATTTCTTTACTGTCTTCAATGACAGGTCTTTGGGGAGTGATATGCAAGCATGGATGTGTAATGAACTTGTTTTCCTTCTCTAAACCCCTGTGTTGTCTCCTAAATCACTTGCGCAGCAGATGAGTCACTACCCACAATCCCACAGCTGCACTTGCTCTGAAGTTTCAACTGGTGCTGATTGTAGCAAAGATATTCTGTCCACACCACCAGTAAATGACTGTGTTAATAGTCATTTTCTTTGCCTAAAATGTGTGTGTTACAGATTTGACATTATTACCCAAACAAAATTTATTGTATGATTACTAATGACAGAATTTGCCAGCATGTCTTCGCAGTATGTCTCAATAAAAAACAGACACGGCATGTCAGAAAACATCTGAAGTGTCCTAAACGCTGATTGTGTTTGACATTTTCTGCAGGCAGAAGAGGAAACTAGCTCATCCTGCGTTTGTACGTATTTTACCAATCTGGGTTTTTCAGTCATGTTGTGATTATTGTGGGAAAAACTCTCATTTTGGAGTTGAGGTTTTTCCTTGATGATAATAGAAAATAAAATGAAATGTGTTTTTTTAATCCCTGACTCAAAGAAACTTGATGTATTTATTGTAACATGTTTTATTCAGTAGCTTTAATTCATGACATCACCAAACACACACTCTAAACTGCAGCTTCATAATGGAATGTGGATACTTTTGCAGGTCTGAGTGTCTTTATTTAACCATAACATATTATGAGCTCTTATGAGCACTTATAAGCTCCAATACTTACAATACTTTTCTTCCTAGTCCTAGTATATATATATATATATATATATATATATATATATATATATATATATATATATATATATATATATATATATATATATATATATATATATATATATATATATATACTCATTCAAGTGAAAATGGACAAATTTCTTAAATCAGATTTTCCAGATCTATTGTCTATAAATTAGGGCTGTCAAAGTTAACGCATCAAGGCATCATTCATTATCATGATTAATCGGATTTGAAAACTGATTTGAAACTCTTGAAGGTGTCAAAGAAACAAATTAATTGCATACATATACATACATTTTTGGTGTTTTTTTTCTGTATTTTAAAAAAGTCTTTGTATATGTTTTGGATTTTTTTGTCCTATTTTTTAAATGAATTGTAGTGGATTTCAGCATGTTTGTATATTTTTTTCTCTGCATTTTTGTGTATTTCATGAGACCAAAGCCCCACCAAGACAAAACAGTCGACCGACATTAAGCATTTTAATCATGACTAATCAAAATGAATCCAAAACAACCGTGTGATTAATCTGATTAATCATTTTAATCCTTTGACAGCCCTATCAGCTGTCAATCAGTTCTTCCCTCTGACTGAAAAGTTTCTCCGCAGGTGATTCTGTGTGATTTGAAGTGTGATCAGATATTTGGACAGAAATGAGACAAGTCCACATGGTCAGATTTGTATTTTTGCAGTGAAGGTAGTTGTGGTATGTGAACATGTCCAGCAGGCTGGTGACAGATGTCAGATATCCGTGTGGGTGTCAGCGGTGGGTTAGGGCAGGTCTGCTGCTGGTTAACTCCACAGATCTTAATCTTCGGGGCAGAATGAGCTCAGCATCTGCAGCATTCAAAGAGGATTGATGGGCAGCATTCCTTGATTTCTACCCTTGCCCTTCCTTGTGCCCCTCCTAAGATGTAATGACATTATCAATTAGCCTCCATTAATTTAGCAAAAACAAATAAGCAGCCCACTACACCTCCCTCCGAGCATGTGGTTGTGATTTCCTGAGTGTTTGTCAGTGGCCGCTGTTTGGTTAATCCTTTGGCCAAGGTGCTGTGGCAAACGGAGGTCAGGCCTTTCTCCTCCCCTCCACTTCTTTCCTCTCTGGGATCTCCCCAGGCCTCTTCCACCCACTACCTTTACACACACCAGCGTCTGCCCTTTTCTAAAAACTGCTGCTAAACAAGGCTTCTAATATACACTATATATGAACCAAAGTATATGGACTTATCTAACAGGGGTCTGGGATACACTGGAAAAAATGTCCATCTACAAACAAGTTAACATTTAATACAAGATATTTCAACCCCCCCCCCCCCCACCAAAAAAAAGGGGGGGGGGGTAATGTTTTAGTTTTTTTGTTTGTCCATTTGTTTGTCAGTAACTTTATTCAAAACTACTTACTTTCCATTACATTTTTAGTAAAGGCATGAGGTGGTCCTGAATAGATTAATTTTGGTGAATGTAGGTCAAGGGTCAAGGTCACCAAAAATGTGTTTTTACAATGATCAGAGACAGGGCATATCAGGAATTTCCTTTTCATTCCTGTGTACTCAGTTTTGCATATAACTTCTTCTTACTGTCACCGTTGATGTGCTTTGACATCAAAATGTTAAATGACACATTCTCAAGGTCAAAGGTCAAAGTCAAAATCAAGGTCAAAGTCTAATTTTCCAGACTTCCAATGAGCACTAAAATGCTGGTCTTTCAATTCTGCATCTTGTGTGTATAGAGTATGAGCTATTGTTGACCCAAGGGGTCAGGGGTCACTGGGTCAATACAAAAAAATATAAAAATGTACTAAGGTGGAGATAGACTTAGTTACTTAGTGACTATTATTGGCAGAGGAAACCTGACATGGGCTTAAAAATGGCATCATGACCTTTGACTTTGAGGGACCTTGAAAGTTCAAACCCATAGTCTCAGGTTTTGATACTTTTAATGTACCCATGAAGAGCCAAAATGTTTGAAAGGGGACAGGGTTTGTTGTGCCTGGAACCAAGGTCTGTTAAGATATTTGATAGGTCATTATCAGTGATGTGCGGGCTGACCCAAAGTGAGCAGGTGCCCGCGATCACCTGCAGTCATCCACAGTTACGGGTCATTACAAAATATTTTTCATAATATTCGGGTTGCTGTCAGTTGGGTCATTTATCATTTGGCCATGAAGGTGACGTACAACATCAGAAGTATGAAGGGGCGAGAGAGGAAGTCAAGTTGGGAGAGTAGAAGCTCTGGAAACATACAAACCAAAAAAGGAAGGTTTGGGACACATTCAGTGAGATTTTTAAAGATGATGAGCGGCTCCCAGTGTTTTCTTTTCCGTGGAACTGGGTTCAAATGGCTCTTTGGATGTTACAGGTTGGCGACCCCAATGATATCGGATTTTAACACAGATATAAATGCTTTTCAAATATATTTATTGTGGTCCAAGCTGCAGGCGGGTTAGTTCAAAAACGGTCGGTTGCGGGTCGTTTATACACCGACCCATTGTTATTGTACAATAACAATTTTTCAAGCACAATAACTTTTCTGGCCACAACAAGTTATATTTGCGTGAGTCTTTGTTGGTGTATTTTTAATGGCTGGTTTCAGTCACATGATCATGGGGATACGAGAATTGTAGCTGGTGAACAGGAAGTGGAAGTATACAGAGCAGTCCTGGCTGAAATAAACATGTATATTGTTGTTAACATGTTCACGCTTTATCAAATTGTTGACAAGCTGCGGAGTTACTGACTGTTATCTACTGTCGCTGTGACAGATCTAAACAAAGGGGACTGAAAGAGAAGACATGGATCTCCCTTTGAATAAAAACGCTAAAGCTCCAGTGTGGGACTACTTTGGTCTCCAGCCAAATGACCACTCAATACAAAGAGCCGATACGTACAAAACCAGTGCCATCTAAAGCCAGCAACACCACAAACATGATCAATATTTAAAACACAGTCCCTGATCCAAAGAGATGCTTTCATTCAATTTAGTGGAAAAGTTACGGAAAATTAAAAAAAAAGTTCTAATTGTTTGACAGTCAATCTACTTGAGCAACATGTAAAGATTTTATTGATATCTGGATTATTATTATTATTGCTGTTTTGCATTGTGCAGTTTTTATTGCATTTTTATCCCATTGTCATTATATTGGTTGAAAATGGCCACGACAATATTATTGTTTATCACAATCATTTCTTGGCCAATATATTGTCCAGCAAATTTTGTTATCGTGACAGGCCTACTGGCACCACTTGTAATTATTATCATTATCACCACTAACCCTTACCCCAACCTAACTGCTAATTGTGCTAATCGCTAACCTAAACCCTAAACCTTTAACTGCTAATCATGTGATATTTGACATTTGATATTTGAGTGTGAACATACATGTAGAAAGCTTATAATGCAGACAGAAAACACACCAATTAAAACTGCCGTGACATCATGCTGGACAGTGACTGTAGGACAAATGAGGGACACAACACATACACATGCTGAGGGACCGCCATGCTGCCCCCTCCCCTGATCACCATGAAAATCATCATTTGTTCCAGTATCAACTTTTCCTGAAAATCCCCCCAACACATTATCTGTCATGGTCAGGGTCCACCCCAATCCCCCAGTCCCGTCCACTAGTGTGGTTGATCACATGATCCTTCATATTATTGATACTTCACATTATTCATGCTTTTTATGATGTGGAATAAACAGAGTTCTGAAACTTCTCCCTCTACTTTGTGTGCAATGTTCTGCTCTTTGGAAAGTGTTTTTTTGTGTTCTGACCGTGAAGAAAACCGCTAATAAGCATCTTTTGCTTTGTTTTGCTATTTGGCATCTTTTTCTTTTTGTTCCATGGTTCTCATCTCGGGCGTGTCTTTTGTATTCTTTTCATTCTTTTTCATCTTGTTGTGCATTTCCATCTTTTACCTTCTTTTTTTATATCTTGGTTTGTCTTTTTGGTTTATTTCCCTCATTGTCTTGTCTTTTTTTCATCTTGTCTTTTTTCTGTGTTCTCCTTTTCATATTGTTTCATCTTATACAGCATTTTTGGCCTGGTTATAAATCATTTAATAGAAAAATATAACCATGTGGCTTCACCAGATTTCCCTCAGGAAGAGAGAGAGAGAGAGAGAGAGAGAGAGAGAGAGAGAGAGAGAGAGAGAAACCTCTTTCTTTCCATATGTTGAATAAAGGTTAATATCCGAAATATTAGGGCTGTAAAATGATTAAACATTTTAATCAGATTAATCACAGGGTTACTTTAGATTAACTTTGATTAATCATGATCAGAACACCTTATGGCAATTGACGGTTCTATCTCAGTTAAGGGTTTTGTACTTAAATTTCCCACTAAAACACAAAAAAATGCAGAGAGAGAAATATACAAAACATGCTAAAATCCACTAAAATTTACCAAAATATAAAAAAAACTAACACAAAAAAGTCATGAAGTATTAAAAAACTGTAATAATATACAGGAAAAAAAACAACAAAAAAGTGATGAAACATCCAAAACATATGCAAAAATATGAATATATATGCAATTAACAGGTTTATTCACCACCTTCGACAGGTTTCAACAAATGCAAGCAACTGTTTCATTTAAAGGTGGGGTGGGAGATCATTTTGTGGAACATTTTTTACCATATTACTTGAAAACTTCTTCACTGTCCCATATCACGCACTGAAATAGAATGTTTGCAAAAAAAACCTAAATGTTTGAGTCCAGTCTTGAGGGTGGAACCAGAGGAAAACTCTGGCCAATCATTGTACTGATCATCTTTACAATGATTGATTTGCTGATACGTCCATCAAATGGGTTGTCGTCTTTTCCGTGGGTGGGTGCAGCAAAGCCAAAGTAAAAACTGTGTTTGAAAAAGCTACGGACATGACAAGGGAGGTAATTGCTACGGCTTTCCAGCAATGGCGTCAACTGAAAAAGGAAAAGGGGCTCCAAACCGATGCTAAGGTGACCATGTTTCTACTCAATAGATAAGATGATACCGTTATGATTATATTTTCGACATACTAATCGCTTATGGGTATCATATTCCAAACATTTGACCTAACATAATGTTCCAGCAGGTTTTGCTAAGTTACCAACACTGTGTAAACTGCTGGTGTAACACCATAAACTATTGTCCTTATCCATTAGTTTTCTAATGGTGTTTATTTCATGCTTCTAAACCTTTTGTTAGCGAAGCTTCGTGTGACACAAACTGATAAATATTGCTTATTGTTTTGTTATTTAGGATGCTAATTGATGTTAAATTCTTGTGAATATACATGAACCTCCGTGATCACCTCCAGGCAGCGTATTGATGTTTTTTTGAAGGCATGGTTTTGAGGGGTGGGCTGACGAGGCATGCAGGCTTCAAGCTTGCAGGAACCATTTTCCAAGATCTCCTACCCTAACTTTAACTTTAACAGTGATAGATTAATCTGCGTTAATTTTAACAGTCCTACTAAATATACATGTCAGAATGGTCAGTGTTGTGGATTTTAAACCAAATATGTTAAAGTTTTCTTATTTTATCAGCTTTTAATGTGTCTTAATATAGAAGATAAAGAAAAAGATGATGAAAAAATAAGAAAAAAAATTCAAAGAACAATGAAGACTAAGATAGAGGAGAAAAAGAAGACAAAGAGGGAGAATATGAAGAAGATGAAGAACAACAAATAATGTTAAGGAGCATTAAAGAAGATGAAGAGCTGGAAGAAAAAGATGAAGAACAACATCCAGAGGAAGAGGACGATGATGAAGACGACTTAATTTCCTGAGGCTCTGCCCTAGGGATCAATAAAGTTCCATCTAATCTAATCCAATGACCCAGAAGAAAAACACGAAGAAGAAGATGATGATGATGAGGACGAGAATATGACAGAAGAAGATGAGGAAGATGAGGAAGACCAAGATGACCTTTAATAGATGACACTGAATGAATCAAACTTATAATCATTTAATTATGTGACACATCACTGATGATGTTGAACACCGGAATGGTTTATACTGGTCTGTGGTTTAAACTGGTCTGTGGTTTAAACTGGTCTGTGGTTTAAACTGGTCTGTGGTTTAAACTGGTCTGTCATTTATACTGGTCTGTGGTTTAAACTGGTCTGTGGTTTAAACTGGTCTGTGGTTTATACTGGTCTGTCATTTATACTGGTCTGTGGTTTAAACTGGTCTGTGGTTTATACTGGTCTGTGGTTTATACTGGTCTGTGGTTTAAACTGGTCTGTGGTTTATACTGGTCTGTGGTTTAAACTGGTCTGTGGTTTAAACTGGTCTGTGGTTTAAACTGGTCTGTGGTTTATACTGGTCTGTGGTTTAAACTGGTCTGTCATTTATACTGGTCTGTGATTTAAACTGGTCTGTGGTTTAAACTGGTCTGTGGTTTAAACTGGTCTGTCATTTATACTGGTCTGTGGTTTAAACTGGTCTGTGGTTTATACTGGTCTGTGGTTTATACTGGTCTGTGGTTTAAACTGGTCTGTCATTTATACTGGTCTGTGGTTTAAACTGGTCTGTGGTTTATACTGGTCTGTGGTTTAAACTGGTCTGTCATTTATACTGGTCTGTGGTTTAAACTGGTCGGTGGTTTATACTGGTCTGTGGTTTATACTGGTCTGTGGTTTAAACCGGTCTGTGGTTTAAACTGGTCTGTAGTTTATACTGGTCTGTGGTTTAAACTGGTCTGTCGTTTATACTGGTCTGTGGTTAAACTGGTCTGTAGTTTATACTGGTCTGTGGTTTAAACTGGTCTGTCATTTATACTGGTCTGTGGTTTAAACTGGTCTGTCGTTTAAAGTGGTCTGTGGTTTAAACTGGTCTGTTGTTTATACTGGTCTGTGCCTTAAACTGATCTGTCGTTTATAATGGTCTGTGGTTTAAACTGGTCTGTGGTTTATACTGGTCTGTCTTTAAACTGGTCTGTGGTTTAAACTGGTCTGTGGTTTATACTGGTCTGTGGTTTATACTGGTCTGTGGTCTATACTGGTGTGTGATTTATATTGGTCTGTGGTTTAAACTGGTCTGTGGTTTAAACTTGTTTGTGGTTTAAAATGGTCTGTGGCTTAAACTGGTCTATGTTTATACTGGTCTGTGGTTCAAACTGGTCTATGGTTTTTCTCCAGTACCTTATGTTATATTGTTTAGATCCATGTCTTTGTAGTGGGCGTGGCAGTAGCAGTGGTTTCAACCAGACTCACTGAGGTTTAACTCAAAGATCAAATCTGCGTCCACAAACCAAACAACTAAAAACTCCACTGTGCTCTTTCCAAACAATTCTGTCGATCATTGTTTCTGTAAATATATGAAACCATTTAATCAAATCAACATGCACAAACACACCAACACTTAAGCACATGTAAACCTGCACTAAACACATAGAATATGGATTTTACGTTATTTACAGGGAATTAAAGCCAAGTGGAGTCCCATCAAAATGAGCCTGAGGGGAAGTTGACAACCTCCGCTGTGAGCCCTGTGTCCCAGAGGAGCAGTTCAGACATTAATACTCGACCCCTGCAGGAAATTGGGGCTTTCCCTCTGTATCTTAGTAAAACATATTCCACTGCAACAAAGACTGTGGAGAGAAGCCAGTTTTTATATTAATAATGAGGTTAAGGCTGATGCTCACAGATTAGACCACAACGTCTGCCTGTGCGCTGGAAACTGACCTCCAACTGGAAAAATGACACAGCACTGCTATGCTGCTGCCAGAAAAATGCTACATCTGCTCTATGGATGAATCCATCTTCATCTTTTTTTCTTTCTTATAATGCTGTTTTATTGAAGTTAAACACATCATATGGCATTTCATTAATAAAAGCAGTTATGAAAACCTTTGTGTTTGTGGTTTAACAGGACTGCTTTACATGAGGGGATCGTTTTGCGATGGGAGTGCCGTATTGGAAATAACCATCTGTCTTCTGCAATTTGCTGAAATATTTTCAAGATTGCAGAAGAAAAATTTACTAAATTGCAATTTTGAATAATAATAAAAAATAAAAAAATAAATCACGCTTGGGATTCAGATGTAATGCGACACACTCAAATCTCACTCAATCCTGTATAGACAGGTCATGTTTGTTTGTCTGTTACATGTGTGTGACTGAATGTGAAATGTTTTTTTTTTTCTTTTCACCTCAACTGTGAAACAAATTAATAAAGTAACCTGAACCTGAGGTTTGGACACAGTTTTAGTCTGTAATACAACTGGTGCTGGTACATTCCAAAATGTAAATCTCTCAAGACTGTAAAAAAACCCCCAAAAAAATACTTTATTGATGCACGAAAAAATTTTAAGGAATCCAATCAATAGTTTCATCAGACAAGTTGTTCGAAGAAATTGCTAACATAAACAGCAACGAAGACGATGTTCGACATGAGCAATTCCAGCGTTAGCAACGTGACATTTAAACTCAAAATGGCAACAAATGACCCAGTTCCTTTTCATTTTCTCCCAGTGTCTAAATAGGTGTTGCATATTTTAAGGCCATCCCATATTGGAGAAGTGACAGAAAAATAAATAATTATCATAGTACATTTAGAGCATGGAATTGCAAATTGCAATTGCAAAAAAGATGTGTTATGGATGTAACAACAAACAACAACTTTTCTGAGGTGAACTGTGAACTAGTAAATCTAATATGTAAATGCAAATTTGTTTAGTTTGACAAATAGGTCCAAGTTAAACATAAAAAAAATTGTTTTCAATATTTTCTATTTTATGCAGTGTCTTAGAAGGACAAATCAGGGTTATTCTGGATGTGACGTGTCTGAAATACACATGGCATCTGTTCTGGAAATCAATAATTTAACTATCATAAGCCTTTGTTCATACAAAGAAACTCTGAATATTAGTTCAAATGTCCTTTAAGTTCTTTAATAAATCAGATTCAGGATGGCTGTTACTGTTTTGCTGTTTTATTGATTTCAGCATAAAATGTCTGCTTTAGTGGCTTCAGTTTATTTTAACAATTTTAAATTGATTAAAGTCAATTTATTTTATTCAATTTAAAATTTTTATGACACAAAGGTTAAACTTATTTACCTAGATGATATTTTTTTAAATAAATTTTTTGAAGGTGAGGTTGACATTAACATGGAATTGCTCCTTGACAATAACTCATGATGTTTTGGCTGTTGAAGTATAATCTAAAAACACAAAGAAGACTCCATGTAAATATGCTTTAAGTTAAATTTTACTATAATGCAGTCCAACATGGCTGCCATCCGGTGATGTCACAATATGCACATTTGTTGTGTAAGTATACTCCTGTTATAAACTTTGGATCATACCTAATACTGTTGTCATTTACAGTCTGATTTGATCTGTAAACACTTCCAGTGACAGCTGGTGAAATAATGTTTTGGTTGAACAGAACATTTATTGCATTTCATTTGGACATGGAAGTCCTTATGAAATGGCCCAATGATGGGATTTTAAAAGCAGAAGGAGATTGATCTGCACCAGGAGGATGTTTTCTCTGGTCCTGTTTTATGTTCACTTCCAGTCATTGATTAATTACTTTGAGCCCGATGTTCAGAACAAAAGTTACTCAGTGTCCTATAAAATCAAACCCAGTTGCAGGAGTGTTTATTTAAGTAGGGGCAGTGATCACGTTAACTAGTTTATACTAGTTTAATATTGTTCTATATCAGTGGTTCTCAGCCCATGACCTCGAGGTCCCCTATCCTGCATGATTTAGATCAGGGGTGCTCACACCTGGGCCTCGAGAGCTACTATCCTGCATGTTTTAGATGTATCTCCCTTCCAACACACCTGATTCAAATGATAAACCTCTCATCAAGCTCTGCAGAATGTGTGTTGGAAGAGGGATACATCTAAAACATGCAAAATAGGAGCTCTCAAGGACCAGGACTGAGCACCTCTGTTTTAGATGTTTCCCTCTCCCAACACACCTGAGTCACATGATCAGCCCATCATCCAGCTCTGCAGATGCCTGATAATAACTGTCAGGTGTGTTGGAAGAGGGAAACATCTAAAACATGCAGGATAATGGACCTCAAGGACCAGGGTTAACAACACTGTTCTATATCATTTATGTTATTATACAGGGTGTCCCATAAGTCTCCATACAAAGGAAAAATAAATGTTTCCAGACATAAACCATTTTTATGTATATAATATGCTCTATATGACTGACATTTTCATTTGTTTCTCTTTATTCAAATGCATTCTTTGGGTTATCTGAAATAAAAAGAAATACATGTTAGAACCATTTATATATAGAATGTATTATGTGTCTTATGTATGGAGAATTATGGGGACACCCGATATAAACCCATAACTACAGACTGACACTGCTTTCACCTCACATTTGATTTGCACCACTACTTTCTATTCTATTTTCATATATATTTATTTAGATATAGCTTGTCTTTCATATCCTGTGCCTACTGGCTCATCAAAGATGTGATCACTAATCAATCTAATCTGCTGTCTTTCAGTAAGCTTTATCATATGGTATATGTATCCTTGTATGTGTATTGGTTTTATGTGTATATGTTTTTATATGTATATGTTATAAAGTGTATGTTTTTAATATGTTGTATGTTTTAGTATGATGTTGCTACCTTAGTGTGTACCTTGTAATACAGTAGGGCATATATGTTTTATAGCTCCCTGCTCAGGGACCACAGATGTAAATTAGCTATCTACTAACTCTGATACAAGAGCTGTCTTGTACATGGTACCTGTCAAATAAGCTAATAAACTAAACTAAACTGAGCTGAGCTAAACTGAGCTGAGCTAAACTAAACTAAACTAAACTAAACTAAACTAAATTAATCTATTGTGTGCCTTAAGCTAAGAGCTGCTCAATAAAAATTTTGTTATACCTTACATAAAATTCTTGATTGGAAAGAGCTGTAACTATTTTTGTTCCAAATTTGAACCTTTCCTACATGATTTAGCACCATGTATTATTATTATTATTATTATTATTATTATTATTATTATTATTATTATTATTATTATTATTATTAGTAGTAGTAGTAGTAGTAGTAGTAGTAGTAGTAGTAGTAGTAGTAGTAGTAGTAGTAGTAGTAGTAGTAGTATTAGTATTATTATTAACACTTTCATGCATGAATAACACTGGTCTACAAGTCAAATGCCTCTGGAATCAAACTAATGAAATGTTCCCACATGTGTGTTAGTGATGAAGAAAACTCAACTCTTAAATGCTGGTTGGACAAGTTTCCAAGATAAGTCCGGGGTCAAAATGTGAAATTCTTCGCATTAACAATAGAATAGGTTTTAGTCCAAAGGAATATTGGTCTCAGATCTACCAGATCTACTTCCAAACACTGTCTACACATTATGATCCATTCACTTTACAGGTTCTTTCTAGTGGAATATTTACTAATCCATTGTATACATGTACATAAACCAGCATATATGTGGAATAACACACCATCATATATATTAAAAAAAAGAACTAACCAGCACTAAAGTCATTTGTTTGTGTCATTTGAAGCGTTTTTACCAGGTTATTTTAATGTTTATCTCAAATGACAAACGACCCGACCGACCGCAATTATTATTACAAATATTTTTAATGACCCGTAACTGCGGATGACCGTGGGCACCCGCTCCCTTCGGGGTCAGCCCGCCCATCACTGCTACCTACATATTACCCATACACATATAGTACATATTAGAATATTATTACATCATTACGTCTTCAATCTTACTTTGTTCCACTATTACTTTCTAATATACAATTGCCTTTTTTCTCTATTGTTTTTGTAATTATTAGGATCCATATTATTTTTGTAATATTTCTGTTATATGTACTGTGTTGTGCTGCTATGGGAACCATTAGTCCAATGTAATGTAATGTAATCTAACCTAATCTTCAAATTGGTATTTGATTTGATTTGATTTGGTTTGAATTAATTATTTCGAACATGTGCAGAATGCAACAACAACAACAACAACAACAACAATAATAATAATAATAATAATAATAATAATAATAATAATAATAATAATAATAATAATAATAATAATAATAATAATAATAATAATAATACACAATGACATGTCCGAAAAGGAGTAGGATGAAGCATAAACTTATTTAGTCCTACCCCTTCTTCACTTCCCCAATAACCTGAATTCATCTTATAGCAATAGAGTGCATAGTACAAAAATGATGATAATAACAACAACAATAATAATAATAATAATAATAATAATAATAATAATAATAATAATAATAATAATAATAATAATAATAATAATAATAATAAATAATTGAAGTACTAAACATATACATATATACAAAAAACAACGTTTACAGTAAAATGTGTCTTATTTAATTGCATCTTTTTGCATCATTTCCATCTTTTACCATCTTTTTCTGATGTTTTGTCCTTTCACTTTTGTCTCTTTCCTTGTATACTTCTTTAATTTAGTTTCTTTTTGTTTATTTCCTGTCATTTTGTTGCACCTTCTACCATATTTTTCACCTTATTTTGTCATTCCCTGCATCTTTTATGTTTCTCTCATTTTATTGGGTCCTTCCTGTTCTGTTTTTTGTCTTTTTTTAGTTTAATTTCCTCTTTTAGGTTTTTTTTTTAACATCTCTTTCATCTTGTCTTTTTTTCGTGCGGTTGTACTTTGTGCCATGTTTTCATCTTGTCATTTTTGTCTTGTTGCATCTGTTCTGCTCTTCTCATTTTGTTCTGTCTTTTCATCTTGTGTCTTTCATAAGTATTTCACATTGTTGCATCTTAAACGGCATTTTCACTTCATAACAAATTTTACCACAACAAATAACCATCTGGTTGCTTCAATTTTCACTTAGGATAAAAAAAATCAATCTTTACACATAACATAAATACTGACATTGATCTTGATAATTACTGAAACAGAGGATATGGTCGATATGAAGATGACGGATCATGTTTAGTATTTATTATGTTTAAGCTATTCTGTACGATGTGGAATTTTTACAGTTTTTCTTTTGTCGTCTTAAAATACTCCTAATAAACATGTATCAAATTAAAATGTAAAAGAAATCTACCATGTTTGAAAACTAAAAAATGTTCAAGTCTCATATATTTCTGCTGAAAGTCTGACCAATCATTTTATTTGGGCTGAGCAAAATAATTGGCTGAACCTCCTGTCAATCATGCGATCCGATTAATCACCTTTGCCCCAGATGCCGGTGCCTCCCAGTATAATGTCACTGGGTGCTTTTCCATTTACCGGTAAATCACACAACTATAACTTAAAAAAAAAAAAAAAAAAAGAAAATAATAAAACAGATTAAATTTGCCTCATGGAAAAAAAAAAAAACAATTTCAACCAAACCCTTGTTTTTTTTTCTATTAAAATAGTTTGCATTGGTAAGAGGTGATTTTTCAGTCATAGCACAAATGGTTTATTACACAAACCTGTAATGGAAAGACTTTTTTTCACATCTACAGTCAGGTGGATTTAAAAAATGGATGTTGACAGACATTATAACAAGAGAAGATGTTTTTTTTCCAAACATGGTGTGGACACACCAGGAAACCACAGCATTTAATGTATCCAATCCAATTCAATCAATTTTGTTTTTGGAGCACACATTTAAACAAACACAAGGGTTCCAAAGTGCTGTACAATAAAATTAGCATAATAAACACAATAAAAAGCTAAAAAAACTAATAAAAACTAAATAAAATATAATTTTCTTAGTTTGAGTTTTCTCTCTCTCTCTCTCTCTCTCTCTCTCTCTCTCTCTCTCTCTCTCTCTCGCTCTCTCTCTCTCTTTTGTGTTCGTGTGTGTATTTGTCATTTCTTTAACCAATCTTACAAACCAAGTCTGTTTATGGCTAGTCACCTGGTGGGAGGGAACGCTTTCTCAGCAGTGTCCGCATGGGGAGTCATGGACAACAGGATCTGCGCTGACTCGATTGTGTCTTGTCCTGACCTGTGACCCCGGACCTCCTCCCTCACCTGTCTGGGGGATGGACCTGCCACCGCCTCCTTCATCTACTAATGGACATTCATCTATAGCTGTGTTTCCCAATCAGTGTGCCACGGCATGCAAGTGTGCATGAGAAATGATCAGGTGTGCCATGGAAAATGATCACATTTCACCTTATTGGTACTGTAAGTGAGTGATTATAGAAACATACAACAGCAGACACCACTGATCCCCTCAGAGCTGTTAAGGAACATTTGTGTGTTTCTTCAATTCCTGCAATAATATAAGCTTTGTGTTAATTAAACAGGCCCAGGTTTCACACTGAATACATACATTTAGAAAAGATTTGCATTACATTTCAATAAATGTACTTTTGTGATAGTTTTGTTTAGTGGTGTGCCCTATGATGTTCCTAATGTAAAATACCTGCCGTGGCTCAAAAACGGATCTGTAGCCTGTCCATCAATGGGAGTGGATCTCTCCTTCATTGTGGTTCTCCTCAAGATTTCTTCTTTTTCCCACTGGGATTTGGGGGTTTTTCTTGCTGAGGAGGAGGGTCTAAGGACAGGGGATGCTTGGGACCTTTTATTTATTTCTGTAGTTGATTGTGTTTCTGTAAAGCCCTGTGAGACGACTTTGTTGTGATTTGGGGCTTCATAAATTTAATTGAATTGAATAATAAAAGCTAAGATTTAGCAGATAGATGGGGAATATAGAAGAATAATGTCTCCATTTTTATGGAATGGCTTCTACTGTCATCTCACAATAATAAATAAACAAATCATCCTATTTGTGTTTAATAGAAAAACCGACATCACACAATTCAGTTTTCTTCAGCATGTAATAAAAATCCTTAACTTTTGCACAAATATCTAAATGAAAAGAGATTACAGTGAATGGATAGGACATAAATGCCTACATCATTGCATACGTAACTCGGGGATTCTGCTAGCACTCGGCTAATGGGTCACCTAGCTCGGACAAACATGTTAAGTGTAAATATATTCACTTCTTTCTTTAGTCTGTTTGCTCATGCAAAATGAAATATAATTAATGTACTGTATTTTTCAGGCTATAAATCAGTTTTTTTTCATAGTTTGCCCGGGAGTGCGACTTATACACCAGCGCGATTTATATGTGAAATTATTAATGCATTATTATATAATTTCACATGTTATTTTCACACTGAGAACAACAAGAGGACACTGTTGAGCATGAGAATGTCCTGCTATAGTTATCTGAATATCTGTTCATATGTTACATTAACATACCAGCCTGTTGTTCTCTATTCTATTTTTATTTTAAATTGCCTTTCAAGATGAAATGTCTGTTCTTGGTGTTGCATTTTATCAAATAAATGTCTCCCCAGAAATGTGACTTATACTCCAGTGCGACTTATATAGTGGGACCTCTACTTACCAAATTAATTAATTCCAGAAGTGTTTTCGCATCGTGAATTTTTCATAAATAGTTGCATTTTACATCTAAAAGGCCTCATTCGTTCCAAGGCCCCCAATACTACCCCTCAATCCCTTTAAAAATTATTTTTAAAAATGTGTGTTAAAAGAAAATGTAGATTTCGATTTTAGATGTAATTTATTGGTCTCAGTGGACATGCAAATAATTTCTATATCATTGTGGTTGTTTTGTCACTTTCACCTTCGACAATGTTTGTTGATGGATGTTTGGTGAAATACTGATCTGAAGACGATTAACTGTGACCACTTTTCATAATCTTCCTAAAATGCATTCATCATCAAAGTGGGCGATTTTTTTAGGGATGTTTTTTTTTTCCACGAATTTGGAAAGTTCATAAAATTTCACCAGCATGTCTTTTATTCATGCTGATGGAATGATAACTGCCTCCTCCTCTACATTCTGTTAGTTTAATTCCTCATGTATTGTCGAGTGTTGCAGCTCCTTCAGCTGCTCCGTTGAGAGTTCTTCTCGGTGCTCCTCAACCAACTTGTTAATGTCCTCCTCATATCACAGAGGTGCTTTTCAAAGGCGTCGCTGCTTTTAATGCATCCTTCTGCTTCAATATTGTACCGATGGTAGACAGGTTTCTGCCGTATTTCTTTGCGATATCAGTCAACTACGTGCCACTTTCATGTTTTTTTGATCATCTTCTGTTTCACTTCTATTGATAACGCAATCCGCTTCTTCTTTTCATTCGCGCCGGGAATCACTTTCTTTGGACTCATGATGAATAACGAATATGTACTGTAGTAAAGTTTAAATAAGCACACTGGGAAAAACTCACCAAACAACAGTAACTCTGTGATGAATGAGGGTCAAAGGGTAACGAAAAGCATCATGGATAGCTCCCTCATAGCCAATGGGATGCTATGTACAGTACGTATGTGATGTGTTTGCGTACATTATACAGTTACGTACAATACAATACCTTTCGTAAATAGAATTTTCTTTCGTATTCAGAAATGAAAAATTGAGGGAATGGTTTTTCGTTACTTGGATTATTTGTTAGCTGGGTCTTTTTTAAGTAGGGGTACCACTGTATATGTTTTTTCCTTCTTTGTTTGGCTCGTGCAACTTATACTCCGGAATGATTTATAGTCCAGAAAAGAGGGTAGTTTAAAAATTTCTATTTAATCATGATTAATCAAAATTAATCCACAGAAACCCTGTGATTAATCTGATTAAAACTGGTAATCATTGGACAGCCCTAATAAAAGTGTGTTTTGGGTGTGCTGGTGTGTATGCGGGTCAGTGTCAAACCCTAACGGCTCCTTCTGGGTCGACCGTCGTGGATTATCTTTGGGTGTCTTTTCTTTCTGTGGGAGTAAAGCCGCTGTGTGAATGGCGTCACGCTGCCTTTACTCAGGCCACTTTGACACTTCTCTGTGCCACTTCAATACTCATGGCTCATTTACTAAAGCGAGCAGATTTCCTTGTTTCCAGAGACCATTTTGTGAGCGGCAACGGTGCTCGATATGCGGCTTCAACCTTGAACTTATGGTGGCGGAGCCATCAGGGGCTGGAAAAGGTTAAAGAGTTTATCTGCAGATTAAATTAAACAGCAATGATTTTGGTTATGACAAAATCTTAATCTAGACTCCTGTGTTTTCTTGATAGCGGGACATGTGTTGGTTATATGATTGCTTCCTCCGCCTTTCCTATTTACTTTACACTGAAGGGAACAAATCTCCAGCCTCTCCTCCTGGTTGCCACACAGTAATTCCTGAAGAGAAATCAAGGACCTTGAAGCGTGTTAATGCTGACATATTGAAGTCTTACAGCATGGTTAAGATACAGTACCTATGAGGGAACACAGATAAGAAGGTGTGGACAGTGATGCGAAGTTTCTGTGCAGAATGTTTGTGTAATGTTGCATCTAAACACTTCAAACGCGCTGTGGCTCATCTGTGGACTTCAGCCAATCACTAACGGACATGTTCACCTACAATCAGCTCTGAGATTAGAAGCATCCGGACCAGATTTCTACACCAGCTTTACAGAGAGTTTAGACTAAAAATGCAGCCGAACAATATCTGACAAAACATATTCACAGGAGCTTATTGGTGTTTGTTGTGTGCTTTATATTCCGATAAATACTGTAATTTAGTATCTGCTGCCACTTCCTTACAACACAGCAATTCTATGTAAATGTTAACCTCACCCTCAAAAAATAAAGTAACATATAATACAATTATTTCCAAAAATATAATCTTGGCCTATATTTTACAGAGGATTTTAAGTTTTATTATTATTATCATATATATATATATATATATATATATATATATATATATATATATATATATATATATATATATATGTGTGTGTGTGTGTGTGTGTGTGTGTGCGTGTGTGTGTGTCAGTGCGTGTAATATGATAATATATCCAGTATTGATTAAGTTATAGCAGGATATTTCTATGCTTGACACACAAACAGTGTTGCAGAAGTAAACTCACCTTTGACCTCCAGAGATCTCAAAAACTATTGATTCTCGGTGATTACACCAATTATGAGAATTGTAGAAATCTTCATTCCGTATTATTTGGTATCAATCTGAAAGTTCTGTGACCCTCCGTTCTTCTCGATAATGTGATTTTGAATTTTTAGTTAATTGTGACCTTGACCTTTAACCTTTACTCAAATGGATCATTGCATTTGATGCACATTAGCTATATGTATATGCCCATGTCATTTCATGCTGATATCTCAAGTATTAATTGAGTTATAGCATGATATGTATCTGCAGGGACACACACACACACACACACACACACACACTGATACACACACAGATACTGTACACACACAGACAGACACACACATACACACACACACCAATTATAATAATCTCGCCCAACCAATGTTGCACAACCTAAAGCAAATTGTTAGAATAAACTGAAGCCACTACAACTGACATTTATGTTGAAATCAATAAAACAACAAAACAGCAACAGCCAACCTAAATCTGACTGAAGGACGTTTAAAGGAAGTTTGAACTAATATTCAGGGTTTTTTTTGTATGAACAAAGGCTTATGATGGTTCAATTGTTGATTTCAAGAATAGATTCCATGTGTATTTCAGACATGTCACATCACACATTTTTCCTTCCAAAACTGCATGAAATACAAAATATTGAAAACAAATGTTGTTTTTTTATCTTCAACTTGGCCCTGTTTATCAAATGATGATTCATTTGATATTCACATTTGATAAACTGCATTTTCATATTAGATTTACTAGTTCACAGAGTCTGTCACCTCAGAAAACTTGTTTTTTTCCTGTCACATCCATAGCATATCTTTTATTTCAATATTCTCATGTTATAAATGTACTATTACATACTATTTTTTCCAATATTCCAATATTAAAATATACAACACCTCTTTAAATACTGGGAGAAAATAAAAAGGAACTGGGCCATTTGTTGCCATTTTGAGTTGAAATGTCACGTCCATAATGTTCGAATTGCTCGACACTTCAACAGAAAACACTGTTTGGCCACTGTAATATAAGAAAACTATCAGTATTACTTGAAATAATAGAGGAAAAAAATAGTAAATGAATAAAAAACAATGCACTTTGCAAAACATATTAAGTATTAGTAATAAAAACTACAAATGGTAGAAGTGAAACACAGTTAATTGTTTATACTGTGTATTTTATCTGATCATGATTTAAATATGAACAAGGAAGTTCAGACACTAGTGCATCTAGTCATGTGTTTATCAAACCCCGCCCCTCGCAAACATTTTACCTTATTTGTCCTAGCTCTTATCATTATAAAAAAAAATATTTTTGGAGACTTTGACCTTTGACCTACATTTACCAAAATTTAATGGGATCTATTCTGGAGCATGACAGATTCTGCAATGTCGGAGACAAATAAACTCAACATTTTCTCATCTAATTTCAATAGAACCTGACACACACTGAGCACATCACAACCATTCTGAACCAGGTTGGAGTGAGTCACTGGTAACAAGACTGAAAAATGAGCGACCAACAAGAGAAAATCACACACCACAGCTCAGTGCCAGAAAGAAAAGCAACACCAGTTATGTCGAATTTCAGCTATAAGAAGGATGGTATTAAAACATATGTTCTTTATTGACCACTAATGTGTTTGACCATTTGTGTTGGCACCACACAGCTGTTATTTACTCCTGAGTATTTTTTCATATCGTAGTAAAAAAGAAATCGCACTGTCAGTTTTTTTGTAATATGCAGCCCTCGGTAAAACTTCACTAAAACTGTTAAAACACTCACTTTAATAGTTAAAATGTCAGTAAAACACAGCTAAAACCTCACTGAAATACTTGAAACTTCAGTAAAACACCACTAAAACCTCATTAAAACAGTTAAAATTTCAATAAAACGCAGTTAAAACATCACCAAAACAGTTAAAACCTCAATAAAACAAAGCAAAAACGTAACTAAAACAGTTAAAAGCTCACTAAAACAAACTTAAAACCTCACTAAAACAGTTAAAATGTCAATAAAACACAGCTAAAACCTCAGTAAAACTGTTAAATTTCAATAAAACACAGTTAAAACATCAGTAAAAAAGTTAAAACCTCACTAAAACAGTTAAAACATCAGTAAAACACAGCTAAAACATCACTAAAATGGTTAAAATCTCACTAAAACAAACTTAAAACCTCACTAAAAGAGTTAAAACCTCACTAAAACAGGCCATAATTTTTTTTTTTTAAACTTCAGGAAGGGTTTTACTCACAGTAGAGTAGTTTCATAGAGTGGTACTGTCACTCTAATAAACTTCTTTATATGTTTTTTATCTCTTTATTTTTCTATTCTATTGATGTGCTTAATGTCATGTGCTGCTGTACACACTTGAAATTCCTGCTTGGGGGATCAATAAAATATATTGTATCTTATCTTATCTTAGCCTATCTTACCTTGATTTAACTAAAACAGGTGTGTTAGGAGCCACATACACCCTGATATGAGGTAATGTGGGCTGGATCTATCTATCTATAACATATACAAAATGCTAACTGAGTGTGAAAAAAAAAGTTCTCTTACATTATGAACAGTGTGAATAACATGAATAACCTGACATTTTTAAAAGAAAAATTAGTGTAATTGTAAAACTATTATGTCTCAGTTTATTATTTGCACACAGTGTATGTTTTGTGTATCTGTAGATCCACTGTGACCTGTAAATAACAGACAGAATATTGTAAAAAATAAAAAAAAAATTAACAAAAAGTGGTTAATTCTCTTAAGACATTTCAGGTTGTTCATATTTGTTCACGTTATTTACATTTGGTATTTTTTAGAGGATTGGATCATCGAGGGGGGGTTGAACAAACATCCTGCCTCCTAAACTTAATGTTTCCTAAGGTAGGGAAAAGGAAAATTAGCTGCGCATCAGCACGAGGATTAGAAGAATTAGTAAAGCATCTAGAACTTTCACATTCACTTTATGACCCAGGGCTTTGGTGGAATCACTCGACCCACCCCAACCTGACCCGCAACTGACCTGCACAGAACGCACCCATATGAACACCTGGATGGACCTGTTCAAGGACATGCTACAGCGGTGGCAAACATACGGTCTGTGTCCCAAAACGGACCTGACAGAGGTTCTAATGTGGCCACAGTATGAATTTGGAAAGTGCACAAATGATAGTAAAGTCATTAAGAGTAAAAAAGTGTCATAGTCACTTTTCCATTAGATATATGTGCAAAACTTTACCAATATGTACTAAATGTTGAAAAAATGATGATGATGATGATGATGATGATGATGATTATTATTATTATTATTATTATTATTATTATTATTATTATTATTATTATTATTATTATTATTATTATTATTATTATTATTATTATTATTTACCTCTCTATCCCACAATAAATTAAAAATCATTCTGTTTCCTGGTGTGTCCACACATACTGTGCTGTGTTTCTGTGAAAACTCTTCTTCTTCACCTGCAATATAAGTTTTTAATTCATCTGATTCTATTCTCCTAAACTAGAAAAGCCCTCAAAGAGCACAGACTCTGTGAAAGCGGATATGCCCCCCCACCCCCTTCTGAAAGACAATCAAATTGGAACACCTCATTGTCCAAAAGGAAAAAAATTACCCTTTTTTAAAATTATACCTATTGACCAAATCAATTTTTTTTTAATAGCCATTAAATTTTGCGTTCTTAATTTATCCCTTTTCAATACTTTTTAAAACCCCGCGGACACCCTGTGGACCCTCTGGCCGGCTATGTTTTTGGCCCACAGACCTTATGTTTGACACTCCTGTAAAGTAAAGACTCTGAATACTTTGGTCCAGTTTATGTTTCCCCTTAAATAAAATGAATCATGCCGGTAAACTCTAATAGCTCTATAGCGTGATAGAGAATATGATATTTAAGGCGATATGGGTGCATATATCAGTCACAAGCACACGGTCATGATCAGATCCATTATCTCAGTAAGAATTACTCACTGAGGCATTATTGCAGTGATAAAGCAGCATCTTCCCTTTTTTCTTCCTCTCACTTTTCCACAGCTGCATGTAGTATGTATTGGCTGGGGGATAGGGAAGGAATTTCTGCTTTGATTTATATGATGGACCTGCTTTTGACCCAGTCTTATTGCTGGAAGCTTGCCATCACCCCATTCAGTTATCAGGAAGCACTTGAAAGTGACCAGATAGCTTTTTTACACCGAGTTGGGGTTATTCTGAGCAGGTTGGACATTTAAGGACTGGAATCTCTTGTCAGGTGTATGTAAATATGTCATAAACGTATATAAATGCAGCTTCAGAGGAGAATGACCAGAGAAAAGCAGGCTTATTACACCTCAGACTGGACCTAGCGCTGAGAAATTAGTTTGCTATATATATTTTTTTTAAATCTAAATCTGGCCAAATGTATTTTTTTCTTATTTCTAGTCCAAATATCTCATCACACTTAAAATCAGACAAGATCACATACAGAGGAACCTTTCAGTCAAATATAAGAAGATTTAAGAATTAAGATATGAGAAAATTTTAATTTCAAGAAATCTTACAAAGATCATTTTCACTTGTTCCACTGGCAGATTTATTTATTTTTTAATTCAAGATACACTATTGTTTTCTTCTTCTACCTTTATTGGTTTTAGAGCGGCATTGTAGAGAGAAAAAAGTTTGTTAAATTAAATAAAAAATTTAAATAAGATAGTTTTATATTACATTGGAACTTGAACAAAGACTTATGTACATTAGAAAAAAAATCTAAATCTTACTAAATGTATTTGTCTCATTTCTAGTCCAAATATGTCATCACAGTTAAAATCAGACAGAATCACCTACAGAGCAAGTTTTCACTCAAGTATAAGAAGTGATTTATAGATAACACATCTGGGAAAGTGTATGTATTTTATGTAGACCAATCTCCACTTACATAAATAGCATAAGAAACCTATAAATAATGACAACTCTTTGTTTTAGTGCAACCTCCCCCATTACATTATGAAACTACTTACTTTTATAAACTCTCCAAACAAAAAAGACGTGAATAACCTGAAAAAAGATAAATATTTCTTAGGATAAATATGAGCAATTTTCCTTCTCATTTCTCCATGTGCATTATGGATCAGATCTGCAAAGACACTTAACAGTAAAAGAAGCAGAAAATGGTTCAAATTGACCCCACGATCATTTCCAGTTGTTCCACTTTGCTCAGTCCAAGCAAAAGTATATTGTATTGGTTTTTTTTTACTTGTTTTTAGAGGGTATTTTTGCAGTATAAATCAGATTAGAAGTCATAAATTCTCCTTCTTCTTTCTCATCCTTCCCCCTGTTCCTTCATGTTGGGTCTGGCATCGAAATGTGTTTCAACAAAATTCTAAATAAAAACAGTTCAATATCAAGGGGGGGGGGGGGGTCACACAGCTTCCCTTGGTAAAGCATATTTATTCAGCACAAAAAGGCAGCCAGACCACGATTCTGCTGTTAGGATACTGGACAAGACAAACTAAAAAACATAAAATAAAATAAGGTCATGCATTCTTTCTTTCATCAGCTTCTACAAATAAAGGCTTTCCTTTTAATACCTCAAAAATGAATATAAACAGTAAAAAAGTAAACTAAACCCTAAACAACTAAATGAAACTAATCAAAGTTTGACACTTACGGAGAGATAACAGCGTCTGTGAAACTAAAAGGAAAAGGCAGATCCAGGCAAAGGTTTATAAAGTTACACAGCTGTAAAAGTCACAAAAGTAAAGTTAAATTGTCTGATACAGTGAAGAGACAAGTTGAAGACTCCCATAAAGTGAAGAGTACAGTAACTCCTCATTTCGGTATCTGTTAAAGCCTTCCAATGAGCGCTTGTAAAATGTCTGTTGGTAAGCTCTGTAGTAGTTGGATAAGCAACAGGGAAATCTAGAAATAAATCAAGTGGATTACGTTCTCTGAAAGCTGCATCTTTGCCCTACAGCTGACTGGGTACCTCTCCTGTCGGCATGATAATGCTTTTGTCAAGGCTTGTGACCCAGTTGGTACAAAGCGGGAAATTACGTCATTTGCAAATATGCTTGTATTCTGTGATAGTATATAATTGTACAAATGAAATGAGATTATCTCTGTAGTCCTCCACAAACAGCCATGCAGCTTTACAGGGGGGATTGGAAAAGACAGATAATTTGCCAAAAAAAAAAAAAAGAAAGAAAAAAACCCGTGGCGTGGAAGCATGTACTCAACCTTGGGCCCAGGTTATTTTAAGGGAAGCCAATCTTTGATCAGCCAAGCTGAAATGGCTAAGATAAGTGGGAGCTACATCTCGCGGCAGGACCGCGCACCAGTCTGATATTGCTATTTCCTCCCCGGTTTCTCAAGAGCGGTAAATAGCTGTTGCCCCCACCACCCCCCCCAACACACCTCCTCCCCTCCCCTTTATCTACTCCCCACTTTCTTCTGGAGATCTCTGTCACTTTAATCCACAGAGTCTGCCGCTGGTTAACAAGGAAATCCTGTGTCAATTATCACCAACCACTTCCTGCTGGGAGAGCAGCGGGGAATCAAAGGGGCCTGAGAGTCTTTCACACCAGTGAGGAGCAGTAGGCCTAATTAAATGGCCCTTGTGTCCCGCTGGCTGCCGGTGGCCGGCTGACAGATAGCCCTGCCCAATGATAACCTCCTTCAGCTGATGATTGTTTTGATAGGGGAACCGGTAGGCGCTTGAGGTGCCCTAAGGTTGGCAGATTGCGATCCAGGAGTCCAAATTAACTCACATCCAAGACGCCAAGGTTTGTAGAGAAAAATGATGGATAAACTCTTTTTGAAATGTAAGTAATCACACTGTAATGTGGGTGTAACAGATGTAACAGATTTATGTAATTCTGGTGGAAATGAGATCTGAGCTGTTAAAGCTTTGCTGCACAAAATGCATTTTTAGAAAGTCACCAAAAAAAAAAAAAATCATTAAAATTCTGGTTTCGTCAATCTGCAAATGCGAACCGGCGATGCATCATTTGCACACTAGTGGGTGAGCCGTGCATATTAAGATTTGATATGCCACGTTTTATCTCGATTCTCAAAACCCTACGTTTTTTGGGGGAAAAGGGTTATTTGAAGCCCAAATATGCAACGCTCAAAATGACAATTCTCAGAACGCTTTCAGGTGGAGGTCTGTGAAAAGCCCAACTCAAGGTTCAAACTGCTTTATATCAACTCCAAGCATCATATGAGGTCAGCAAATCAGCAGCCTTCCTGCCTTGTAGTTGTCATTTCACTCTTAACTGACACTTACAGGTATCTTGTGTCGCCTGCATAATGTCAGATTAAGCTATCACCCACAGTCACTGCCAAAAGTAGCTCTTTCTGTTCATTAAAAAAAAGTTAGCTTCTAAAAACTCACCAGAATTATCATTTCAAATAGCTCCTGTGTGAAATATGTTTCCCAGGGATTGGCTAAGGATTGTGAATGATTGATAGAATAGGTAATTTAAGGGTGGGGATGAAATGAATGTGAATAAATGCGTTCAGAGGCAAACTTTGTAGAATATTTAACATTTAAACAAGTTAAATATAGGCTTGGAATTTGACACTCACTACCAAACATGAAGAACAAAAAGCCAAGCAGCGGTGGGATGAAGTTCATCACAGCGTCCACCCTTTCTGCCTCTCCCAGCTCCTTCCACTCTTGTAGAGAAGATAGAGCTCCCACCCCCAGCGCCTTGTCCACCTTTAAATTTTCGTCAGGGAGGAAAAGGGGCTGCAGAAAAACCAATTTACTAACAGAGCGACATCATCTGTTTGGCCGTTTATCTCTGACACACCACCCCTCAGTCCAGTGTTGACAGTACATGATATTCCATTAATCTGCCTAATGAAAATTTAACCAGTGTTATAAACAAATAATTGGCCATTATCCTCTCAAAGATCCCGAATAAATTACTTGGGCGTTTTTCATGGCTTCTGAAAGAAGACGAAGCCGGCCCCTCCTGATTGATGTTGGAATAAATGCGGGGCCGGCTCCGACGCTGCGAGTGGGTCTCGGCTAAGCCTGTGATTGACTTAATGAGAGTCTTTGGGGTGAGTAAATGTTCCAAATTGCTCAGTCATTAGCTTTTGCTCGGCTGTCTGAAGATACCCCCGGATCTGCAGCGCGGGTCTCTCCTCTTGTACCATTCCGCCTGCAATTACATTTTCATTTAGAGCAAACCTCTGAAGTCCGATAGGCAGGCCCCTTTTCATTATGCTGGCCTCCTTTTTCTTTTTTATCTAAATGGTGTGAAATGTCTCTTCATTTAGACCAATTAAAGTTGAAAAAGACTGCGCTGTAATGAATTATCATACAAATTATTTACTTAATGCCACAATCTGGCTCCCTCTCTCCCCTCTCCTCGCTCTCCTCTCCGGCACCGGCGATGCACAGAGAGCAGCCAGACGGGGAATACGGTGTGAGAGCAGACGTGGTGGGAGTCCACAATGGATCCACTTTGAAATGGAAACTTTCTTCAAAAACGATGCACATTTTGCTGAGGTTGTCTCTCTCTCTCTCTCTCTCTCTCTCTCTCTCCTCCTTCCCTGGCATTTATCTGTGTCAGGCGCGAACCCCAGCTCGGCGTACGGACAATCATGACTAATGGAGGAGGATGGGGAACCCGACGCCGAACAAAGAGAGTAGTATGTCGTCAATATAACTCATTTCAGATATTTCATTTCAGGAGATGTCTAAGCTCTTCTTAATTAAGGACAAGCTTATGGTTTCAAATTAACTCATTTAATTGAGGGGACCAGTTCTTGTCTGCAAGACAGTGTGGAGAATGTCTGCAGTCTCCTTCCGGAGGCTGTTGGCTGACACATAAACACTGGGAGAGTTCACAACTATCACAGCAGCCCCATCCATACCTCTGGGACCGCCTCTCCTCTCTCTCTCTCTGTCTCTTCAATGAGACGCTCACTGCCAAAGACTCCCCTCCATTAGCTTTTCACCAGCGGAGCAGCTATTCAGCACATATTCTCCAGCCATTATTCATGTTTGCAGCCAATGCACCATATTAGGCTTGTTTTTCACCAGCCGACATAATGGGAAGAGGAATGAAACGGTATATTTTTCAGAATTTTTTCTTTTTTTTTTCCCTGTAGAAGCCAGTCGAATTCACCGCTGTGTTCATGCTGGGTAAAGCTGGTGGAGCTGAGGTGACATGTCACCATGGAGACGGCAGCTTCTACTTCATGCCAGAGCAGTTCCACTAAAGCTTCACTACAAGGGGGCAGTAGGAAAGGGGCTGTTGGTTTGTCCCCAGCTCTGACACCCAACCACCGACCCACCCCCACTCTCTCCTGCTGCAAAAAAGAGTGGGACCAGCACAGACCTGACCTTAGATGGAAGCCAGATTTGTCACCAGAGGCCATATTTAAGAAAAAAAGAAAAAAAAAAAACCTCAAGCTGGTGAAATGAAAAGTCCCAGCCTGGATGAATTACTTTTACATCCCACAAAGTCCAAAATCTATGGGGAAAAATAAACTTAAGAGGGGTCAGTTTCAGAGGAGGTGTCAAAGTGTTGTTAAACTCACTGGGCTATAATCTTAAGTACTCCATGATTTGCACTAATTGGTATGAAATCACTCACAGCGCTTAAGTGCGGCTACCGCTTGGGCTTGCTGCATCTGCTCTATGTCAGGGCCGATTCTTTTTGACAGCCTGGAAATACAAATACAAAATTGCAGTGTGGTTCGCCCACCTTTGAGCTTAAGTCACAGGTACAAAGACGGAATGGATTTCCAGCCGAAAATCTTCTCTATTGCTTTTTTCTTTCTTATCAGCGCCGAAGAATACATGTGTTATTTGCCGTCATTATCAATGAACACATAAAAGCTGCAGATACTCTCTCGTGCATGGGAAGCTATTCTAAATATTATGACATGAAACGACTTAAGCGCGCCAACAGGACCGCCGTTTGGCAAGTCAGGCGAGGAGCTAAAAGTACAGAGGCGACGTAATGTCACAATATACCCAGATATTCTTGTGTTACAATCAAATATTTTGCTCTTCTGCAGGAGACAAGTGATTAGGAGTGTAATAAATTACTGCTGTGAGAGGATAGTCAAGTCCCTCCTCACTTAGGTCTGTCATGGGATAGTAAGTGTGTCCCACAACCACATATGGCTAGACATGGCTATTTGTTCTCTCAAACATCAAGCTGTCAGAGTAATCATATCCAAGTGCTCGTTATGTGCGGCATGCGCCCTAATACATTCTAATTGCCGCTTATTAACCTAATACAGTACTTCGTTTAACAGTGGTAGGCTTGTTTTGAAGCAACATATAAACAATGCAGATGTTGGTAGTAATTAAAGTCAAGTTGCACTAACATGAATCTGTGCATATTATTAAACACCTACGTTCCAACCATATGTGAATATGAATATTCGATTCATTTCACATTTCCTAAGCCTTGTATTTCTTGTGGTTCCATCTTAAATGAACATAAAATCAGGGCAAGTTAATCCAAAGTGCTTATGTAAGTAGCTCTATCTCCAGTCTCAGCTCATTGAACAGATGTGGAAGTGATGACTTTACGTAAATGAAATAGCCACCTGTCATAAAGTATTTCAGTCTCAAAGCGGTGTCATGAGTCATGTTAAGCAGTTAGATGACATGAGAGGAAATTCTTTCTAAACCTGCAGGCTAACATTACCTCCCTGTTACTTTAACACAAAGGGGGTTGTTTCTTCAGTATTAATAACCAAACCCTTACCTAAAAAAAAAATTAATTTGAAACTATGCATACAGTTCTCAATAGGAGAGGGTAAAACTATTAATTAAAAGTGGAACAGGTTCTTATTTTAGTGGAAAGTGGAAAAATTATGAGCCTTTGTTATGGAAGGCCCAGGAGCAAAGCTTTCATTAGCCTACATGCATGGCAAAAGCAATTCATCAACTGTAATTTTGCCTCAATGGGCAAAAAAGAGGGATCAACCTCAGCATGCTATTTATGGAGATTTACGGAAGTCTGGGAAATGCTAATGTGATTAACATTTATCTACAACATGTTTCGAAATGGCCCTCGTGTCCACATTTTGCCTTTAAGATTAAGTTATTGCACTTGCTAGGAAAAAAAATGGAGTGATACAGAATCTGCTTTGCAGTGCAAGAGCACACAATGATGATTTTTTTGGAGAATTCTCTGTCACATTAGTGGAGGATTTCTTCACCCCCCGATCCCCTCCCCTCTCTCTAAATATCTCTCTTTATGTGTGTCTGTCCCCAGATGAAGGCGCGGCGAGCAGAGCGCCGCTTTTGTCCTACCGGAGTGTCTCTCTCGAAAATGTGAACTGTTCCACGGATTAGCCGAGCCGAGATTTATTTAATGCATCCTCATAGAGTATTGTTGAAATCTATTTTGGGATACGGAGCTTGCCAAGCTCTAAGCCTGGTAATATATGCCTGCTACAGTTTAAGAGAGAGGGTTCACAGACCCTCTTTATGTTGGGATCATATGGATCATACAGAGTCACTGAATATGAAAATATTGCGGGCTGCTAGCACAGTTATTGTTTTCACACAGGGCCCACAATAGGCGTGTTTCCCTGCCCTGCCTCCTGTCTCTTGTTTGTATGGCCTGGTTAAATATTTGATGTCCTAGAAAATGCTTGTGATAGTCACCAGATAAGATACTGCACATGCATATGCCATGAGAGGCCCCTATTTAAGATAGCGGCTTAAGGTTTCTGAGAGGCCAACAAAGCCACGGATGGAAGAGACTGCAGTGCATTTGCATTTAAGCTGTGGATTTAGGAACAGCTAGAGCAGAATGAATACTAATAATGTATCTAATTTAAAATGCTAAGTATTTACCTTAGAATATATTCTGCCTTATAAATAAAATCAAAAGACATGTTTTAATTCTATTTCAACATAAGTGTGTCTACAGCAAGTGATAATCTATGCAAATCTTTGGAAGTGTTTGCAAAATAAACACAGAATAGAACTTATTAATAATCGACGTACCGCGTTTCACTCAAAATACAACATTACACCATTGATCAGTCAAAGCAAAGTCCCAAGAACTGAATCCCTCTGCCCAGACACTGACTACACTTCCCAGAATGCCTCAGGGGGATAAGGTTTGGACCGTTTCTCCTCGCAGTGAACGGGTAGCAATGTGACAGAGAGTGACACAAAAGAGGAAAGCCAGAGGGTGTGCAGGAGTGGGGGAGAGAGAGCCGGACAAAAGAGAAGACATGGGCTTTGCACGGAGGACATGATAAAGCCAGGAGCATTATCGTCAGTGTGAAAGACGGGGGCCATACTTCAAACGGGATTTTCTCTCCATGACAGGATACTCCGCTGACGCAGAGCAAATAGCTCTCTGTGGCTGTATCTAGCTGCAGGGCTCCTCGGCCTCTTTGTACATTTAACAAACTACAATGCAGTGATAGGATCTTATACAGAGAAACCAGGATGCTCACAACCAAAATTATAGATAAGTACATTTAATGGTACTGAGCACTTCAGACAACTCATTAGTTGAGATTTTGAAAAGTATGTAACACTTTATTTGGACATTTCAAATAGAAATCCAATATTTGACATAAAGTTAGGAATAAATATGGACGAGTTTTCTCATAATTCACGTATAATATGGTGTTAACCCTTTGATGCATGCATTCTGAGAACCTTAGTCAAGATTTTTTTTTTCCTACGTGTTTTTATTCTACTTTAGGCATGAAAAAAACTATGTGATTGAAATCTTTTCAATGAACCTATTTTTTATGGAGTTACAAAACTGTTCACTCACCTGAAAAACATGTTTAAGCTTTGAACCAAAGAAACTTGTATTAAAAACGCAATATCAGAACACTATGAAGTTAAAGCTGTGAAACTAAAAACAACAAAATCCATGAATATACAAGAGAACAGCTGTAGAATAACTGTCCACTGGAGTGGCCAGTATGCATCAAAGGGTTAAACAGATTATATAGAGTGTAAGTGACTTATTATCTATTAATTATTTTCTTGATAAATCAATTGGATGTGATTATTTTTATCTGGAGTAAACAGCTAAACGTCCTGGTTGGTGAACAAGCCAGTCATGGAAAAAATGATTGGAACACTGTTTGTTTTCTTCAATATGTTGTTGATTTTAATGCCAGGTCCAAGTAAAGGTCCATTTGTTGTGATAAATACAATGATACCATTGAAAAAAAAAAGCTTGTAGTAGTTTAATTCTAGGGCTCTTCAGCCGTACATTTAACAAATGCAGTGATAGAATCTCATACAGAGAAACCACGATGTTCACAACCAAAATTATAGATAAGTACATTTATTGGTACTGAGCACTTCACAAAACTCATTAGTTGAGATTTTGAAAAGTATATAACATTTTATTTCGACATTTCAAATCAAAATTCAATATTTGACATTATTTTGTTATTTTTGTGTCAAAGAGAAAAAATGAAATAAATGTGGATCAGTTTTGTCATAATTCATGTGTGAGTGGATGAAAGCGTCACTGATGTTGAACAGATTATATTACATTATAGTGTCAGTGAATGTACAGAGTTATAGTGTTTTAGAGTTGATTATCTATTAATTATTTGCTCAATCAATTGGCTTTGATCTTTTTTTCCTGGACTACATAGTTTAATGCCTTGGTTGACTAGCAAGCTGAAAATATTGTGCATGCAGTTGTGGAAATGAATTGTTAGACTAATCCTTGTTTCCTTTAGTTTGTTGTTCATTTTAATGTCTGGTCCAACTAAAGGCCCATATGTTTGGACAAATACAGCATAATGATGCCAATAAAAATACTTCACAGTATTTTAATTTCTAGATATTTAACGTGTTTTCTGGATAAAACCCCAAATTAATTCAGTTTTTACATCAACATCTATGCCGTTGTACTGATAAAAACAGTGTTTTTATTCATTCACCGTTTTCTTTTCTGTCTGTTTTAGTCACATGGTACTCACAGGAGTTAGGACTGGACTGAAGAACGATTGGTTTTGTTGGCTTTGGATGGAATAATATATTTCTTTTTCTTTTTCTGTGACTGTAGCACTGAAACCAGGAAGTATTCAGATTCATCTTTAAAAATAATTACACACTCAAATTAATCACTCAGTTTACTACTTTAATCATTTGTTTGCTATAAATCCTGTAAATAACACTGTTGTTGGTATTTGTCGGTCAATTGTCGTTTAGTTTCTGTCTGTTTATTAAATTAAAAATGCCTCCAGGACAATAAAGATACATCAAACCATAACAATGAACCAATTCATCAATAATAATCATCAAGTATGAGATCATTCAGGAATATTAAGTGGAGATGGCAGATGTGTTTTTGTTGTTATTGATTATTTTGCTCTGAGAATGCTTAATGATGTACACATTTAATATAATGTAAGCTGCGTGTCAGGTGAGAAGGATAGGCCAAGAATAAACATCTGGTCTATTCTTTTTTTCTGTTTATTGTGGTTGTTGTACTGTGTGTGGTGAGAACTGTACAAACCAAAAATAAACTATTTATTCATTCAGTCATTCCATGTCTTAAGACCAAACAGTTGGTCATGTGTGACCAACACTTCAGAAACTCTATTTAGTTAATTATGTGTTGTCGGTAGTCACTTGTCATTTAGTTTCTCTGTCTATTACGTTTAGAAAATGCCTCCAGGATAGTAAATGTACGTCAAACCACAACAATGAATTAATTTGTCACATAATCGTTACATGTCTAAAACAGTTACTAAAGTAAAATCAACACTTTGTAAACTATTAAGTCCACTATTGGTTGTTGCTGTTGTTAGTCAGTTTTTGTTTGGTTTCATTACTGCTGGCTATAAATTTAAAAACTACTTCCAGCATAATACAGATACATCAAACCACATTTCAATCATTCCTCAGATAATCATTGTATGTCTTAAAATAAAACAGTTGGTAAATGTTACCAATACTTTGTAAACTATTAAATAAGTTGATTATTTGTTCTTGTTAGTCACTAACCATTAAGTTTGTCTGTTTAATGAATTAAAAAGGCCTCCAAAACAATGAAGTCACGTCAAACCATAGCAGTGAACCAATTCATCAATAACAATCATTGCAATTCTGGAGACAAAACAGTGAAGTGCTACCAACACAACTGGTAATTAAGTCGATTATTTGTTGTTGTTGGTCAATTGTTTTTTGGTTTCTGTCTGTCTAATAAATTAAAAATGCCTCCAGGATAGTAAAGATATGTCAAACTATAATAATCAACCAATTCATCAGATCATCATTGTATGTCTTAAAATAAAACAGCTGATAAAGTGTTACCAACACTTTGTAAACTCTTAAGTTGATTATTTGTTGTTGTTGTTGTTGTTGTTGTTGTTGTTGTTGTTGGTCAATTGTCATTAAAAATGCCTCCAGAACAATCAAGACACATCATAATGAACCAATTCATGAATAATAATCATTGTACTTCTTAAGATAAAACAGCTGATAAAGTGTTACAGACACTTTGTAAACTCTTAATTAAGTCAATTATTTGTTGTTGTTCATCAGTTGCTGTTTGGTTTCTATCTGTGTATTACTGCTGGCTGTAAATTAAAAAAAATACCTCCAGGAAAATAAATAATCCTTCAGTTCATCAGACAATCACTGCATATGTAAAGACAAAACAGTTGCTACATCCAAATGAAATCTTATGGTGTGGTTTAATATTTAATATTGTGATGTATTTGATGTTATTTAGTAGAAGTGGAAACTGACACATTACTTTAGCTGCTGGCCAAGACATAAAGCTTTACAAATATGACTCTTGCAAGGAAGCCATGGGGTTCAATCAATTAGTCTGTGATTATTATTACTTCTGTTGTTATTACTAGTCCCAGCAGCCAGGCTGTTATGGTAACCCTAGACGTGGTCCATAGTAATAATCCCTGCCCCTTCCCTAACCTTAACCTTTACTCTCTTAATCAACATCATATTCTGAGCAAGTGGGCAAAATATTTACATGTTATCTCTTGCAGCCTTCAGTGAGAATTTGCTTACACTCTGGGAATTCTGGGCTGAAGGAGTTGTTTGCGTGCTTGTGTCCACGGCAGACGGTTTAAGTACCACTACATGTGTGTACAGTATGTGCATGTGTGCTGGTCTGTGCGGGATCCATTGTTGGTTTTTCATCTTTTGTCTGAGCTGAAAGTCACAAGGACATTAGGGTCCCAATAAATTAGAGGAAGAAAGGCTCCCATTGTAGCCGGGCCTGTCGTGGGTGGTGTAGTTTTGTCTTTATATAGCTCTGTCTTACACATTATGGTGTTACTGACAAATAAGAGCGAAGACTTGGCCTTAGAAGTTGCGGTAAAATACAAGGCATTTTGAGTTAATAAAAACAAAAAGGCAGTAGTACGCCGACCGCAAGTTTATATCCCAGACTGGTGGAAAAGCTCTTTTATTTTTGTTTTTTTTTATTATTTAGTTAAATATTCAACCCATCTGTCCTCAATTCTGAAAAATGACTATTGAGAAGTTTGATCCGACGGCAAATATAAACTGGACAGCGAGATAAAGGAAAGGCACGAAAACATGGAAGCAGGCAAACATCAGAGTGAGACAAAGATATTTCCTATGCAAAGCTTGCACACAATGTCATGTGTGATAGCGACGAATCCCGTCCAAGTCACACGCAGGGGGGTTGGTGGGGAGACAGAAACGAGGTCGACTGCCTGCATCTTCCAATGATTCTCCCTCTTAGCTTTGATTCCGCTGATCCAGTATCTCGCCATATAGCAAGGGACACAAAGCAGATTTCAGCTTTGGGCTAATCTCATTAAGAAACTCTAACCACCCCTGTGAGTGTGTGTGGAGGGGGGGTGGGGGTGGGATGGGGGGGCAAGCAACTCATTCTGCACTATGCCAGAGCCAAGGCTCAGGGAGGCAGGTGTAATGTTACATAATTAGCCTCTAAACGGTAAAAAGGAGATTATTGCAAATGGCCTACTAGCCAGCACATGCAGTGGACCTGGTCCCTGAAGACTCGCCAGTCTAGTGAAGCTGAAAACCTCCCTGGGGAATTGATGTGTGAAAAGGGAAAAACAGGTTATTTGCAGTAAGTGAGCAGTATAGGATGGTCAAGACCCTCTGTAATTTAGTCCACTTTAACCAATGAACATGAGTATGATTAGGGTGTAAGTAGGGGAGAGAAAATAGTAAGTAGTCAGCATGATGAGAGAAGAGCCCTGTTGGGCAGTAACTAGTTACATGTAGACACATTATGTAATTCAACCGCAAAATAATGTTAACGGCTCTGAAAAACACACTCAATCCAACATCTACAGGTTGTGTGTTACAGCTCAGCCTTCATGGGGACTGGGGTTAAGAAGGGTTTTTCATTTATTCAAAGAGACACGAGGCTCTATTTATAAAGTTATTTGACTTTAAGGGTTAGGGGGACTTTCGATGGGCTAACATTGTTTTTCTGTGACTGTATGTTGCATTACTTCAATGGTGTAATAAAAATAGTTGCAGTGATAATTACAGTTATAACTGGATATAATAGGTAATCCACAACCTACTGAAGTCCAGATGTAAACTTGCCAACAGTAGTTGCTTTTCCATTGGATACATATGCAAAACTTTACTGATATTTACTAAATGTTGAAAAAAATACGGAAGTGCATATGTCGGTTTTCCCAATAAATTACAAATGCAATGATGTCATTTCATAAACATGGCTATGAACATAAATATGTTGTTTTACAGATACTGTATTATTATTATTATTATTAGTAGTAGTAGTAGTAGTAGTGGAATAGAATAGAATACAATAGAACAGAACAGAATACAATACAATACAATACAATACAATACAATACAATACAAGTACATTATTGATCCCACAATTGGGAAATTGCTTGTAGTAGTAGTAGTAGTAGTAGTAGTAGGAGTAGTGGTATATTATACCCCTCCATTCCCTACTGAATTAAAAATTATGTTGTTTCCTGGTGTGCCCACACATGGGGAGCATAAGTCTCTGCCCCTTCTGGGAGGCTCATGGGACCTGAGATCGCAAAATGAATGAATGGTATTCAATGGCAAATAAAATGCTAAAATTTGCCATGTGCCCTGAATCACACACATATGTTCTACCTCATAATAAAGGATGATTATTGATGTAAATTTCAACTGCTTCTGTTAACCAATGGTTGATTCATTTGTGAGTAAAATCTGTTAATAATTTGGACTACACGCATGTGACGTCACCACAGACTCCACACCACAGCTGAGCGGAGTGTGACGTTGCATTGTAGTCTCTTACTAAGCCCACATAAAACCTAATGTCACATTTGCTTCCTATCAAAAATGGATGGTCTGCTTATGCCACATCAAATATTTCTTAACCGTTATCATGTGAATTTCAGAGCACTTGTCAAATGGAATCAGAATTTAGCTTGACTTGTTCCATTCACTCCCATTCAAATTTTTTGCAAGCTCAGCACCCATGGGCCAGAAGTAGAAGGGTGTGATTTAGCCTCCCCATTACACACAATATTTGGTTTTGTTTTATATACTCATCTTCTTTGTTCATTGTAACACCCATCAACATGATTTTTTTTAGATTCACCTGAGTGTAGTTGCAAAAAGAGGTCTTTCCATTGCAGTTTTACATCATATACCATTTGCACTATGACTGAAAAACCACATTTTGTCAGTGCAAAAACTTAATTGAAAGCAAGGGTTTTGTCAAAATTACGATTTTTCCATTTGGTAAATTTCTAAGCGAAAGTTATATTTGTGCAATGTGAGGTTCAATGGAAAAGTGATTTGTGACAGAACCATGGCTGCATAGATAGGCCGAACACACAAACAATCGACATCTAGCTTTTAAAGGCATAAAACTGTATATGAGGGACTGGGAGAGGCCAGAGATTGTGTTCCTGCTGAGAAATCCTGTCAAGAACCAGCAGGGACTGCACGGCCGACTCCAGCGCACAAATAGCCAACACAAGAATTGATGGAGTTGGTATGATCCAATGAGCCCACACCTAGTCATTCATAACCTCAAGACTGGATTAGCATGTCAGATTGTTGCCATATGTGGCACGGCCCACCACTCCACCAGTGACAGTGATCAACTACTACTGTTCACCATGGCCGTCCAACCAACGCTGCCAGAGTCAAAACACTGAACAGACTCCAGTACAATACCCCATACTGTCCCCCCAAAAAAACAGGCTAATTAGAGAAACAGATGATCTGAAAGTCTCGCTGGGCAGAGCAAGTTAGGACAAAGAAGACAGGCGGCATTCCTTTGTTGCCTCTTCAGACACGCTGAAGCATGGGCTCGTTGTTACATAAAGTTGTATAACAAATGAGCCTGGGCTCTTTGAACTGGCTGACCACACAAGCCTGGAAGAGTCACTATGAACCCAACATGTGGCAGCAATAAGATGGCCCCGCCCACTGCGAGACATGTGGGAGACACTGCATTCCAGTGGAGCTCATTAAAGCTAAAAAACAAATCCGACAAACACGGCCCCGGTCTCAAAGGAGGCCCGTGAAATATTAACAACAAGCCACGGGCCGATGTTGCCAGCGGTAACGCCAACTTATTATGAAAATCGACTCCGGTCCATTCCGATCGCAAAAGACTATCTTGTAATTGTTAATGCCATTTGCATGAGTCAGTGTGAGTGACAGCTGAGTTTGTTGACACTTTTTTAAAGACAGTGACATTAGCCATGGTTTTTATAACGTGTACAGATGTGGTTGAGTGCTTAAACCTGTCATTGAATTTGGCTTATTTATAATGCTGTTTGTTCCACCAGTCTGCCCAGTTAAGCTATGTGTTGTCTGTTTAACTTGGCTATAAACAGGCTGTTCCTGACTGTTTGAACTCCTCCTCATACATTCACATGAGGAGAAGGGCGTGCTTGTTTTCTCTCTCTCTCTGTCTCTCTCTCTTTCTCTCTCTCTTTTTTTTTTTTTTACTGTTATTGTAAAACGTGACATGATACTCAGTTTATGTACATGACTTCACAACATGAGGCCATGCGTTACGAGGATCCCAGAGTGCATTCATTTAAGATTGATAAAAACTCAATAAAAATCAAGTGCCCACCGGGGAGGCGGTTTTCTCGCTGTAGCAGACATCTGGCATGATTATTTTCAGCTCTTCAGCTAATCCTCTCTAAATGTAAACTGAAGAAAAATGTGCCAAATGGCTTTAGAGCAAGACTGAATTTTGGACTTGTGGAAGATTTAAATGAGTTTTATAGAAATGTTCGAGGCATTATTGGAAAACACAGTGAGACAATTGTAATTAGTTTTCAGCCTGTCACATTTATAATCATTATCCCACTTTTTAGACATGCCAATTTTTGACTCCTGTTAACCATTGCAGCTGTGGAGAAGCCACATAACATACAGCAGGTTTTTTTTTTTTTTGGTTTTGATGTGCTTTCATCTGTGTTGCTGGGCGTTAGATGTTTGATATGTAGCGTTGTGACTGGAAACGCTTGAGTCGTGTGTATGCCATTCAGAGGTGGCCCAGTAAGAGCTAATCTACTTGTCAGGGTTGACTGCCAAGCATGTCAGCCCACACACTTCACAATATGACTTTATTCATACTGTAGATCTGGGACATTAACTGTCTCTGCCCACCAGAACACAACACTTACGCCCACCGCTTCCAATGAAAGAAACCTACATTATAAGCCTGGGCAAGTGATAAAAAAACACTGATCCACATCCTTTAAACCCCACAACCCACTTCACCTTAAGACTGTAACCTGAGCCTCACTCTCATTTTCCACTTTATGCAACTTTTTCTTTAGTGAGAAAAGCTGTTCTGAACATTCTGATACTCCTATTCAGTGGACCCGAGGAAAAACGCCAGCAATATGTTTGGCCGACGCTCTATTTACAGTGATTCAGTTCTCCGGCATTAACATTTAAAAGAAAAAAAGCTTAAGGGGCTGTGAGGTTTACAGAAGCTGCATCATTAGGGACTCCTCAGTGAGCTACCAACATTTTACAACATTCACAAACATAAAATGCTTTGAAATCAAATGAGTCAAACCAATAATGGCTTGTTTGACTCAGTGCTGAAAAATGGAATATCTGCCAAAGAGATGACCTGGAAATCGTGTAGAACAGAAAATCTGCATATAGCTCTCAGCTTTGGAAGCGGGAGATGCATTCGATCAGGCATCTCTGTGGCACGTATATAATAAAAGTGGCATGATTTATTGAGCTCCAACATTGGTGCCTCGTGGGAATTTCATAAATCTCTAAACGGGGCAGTGACCTCAGTTGCCGACACTTCATAAATCTATATGAGCAAAAATGAAACTTCAAAACGCACATAATATAGCAAATATGTCTAATATATTTGCTTCAATTAAAGAAATTGAGCACGGGTCAAATAGGCAAGGTTCGCATATACATAAAAAGTCACCTGTTGAGCAATTATTTAGAAAGCAATAACTCCTTGATAGAGAAGAAAGGACACAAACGCAGACATCTGCAGCTGATTAAAGCCTCACAAATTTACAATGAGGCGGAAGAGGGTTGTCAAGTTTTCACACTAATTTAATTCAGGGTCTTCCTGACCCAGCTATTATGAGAAGGATTCTTTTGCATAACATATTGTAATGATAATTTAAACTCTAAACCGTAAAGTAGAAAAGCTGTCACAGGACGGGCTGTTGCCAGATGGGAAAAAATATCACTCTGGACCTGTACTGTAGCGAGACAAAATGAAAATAAAAACCTATCCAAAGTTCACAATAGCAAAAGCTATTCAAATAAACCGATAAATAAATGAGTGTACAAATGTGTAAGCCTCAGGGCAAAGAGAGGATCTTGCTGCCAAGTCACAATCTCCATCTCGGTTTGTAGTGCGCCACAGGGGGCAGTGTACGGCACATGACAAACAAGCTCTTCACTGCTGCTCCACAGTGGATCCATGCAGCGCCGGGCCCACACAAGTCTGCCAAGGTTATCAGGTGTGGGGGAATTTCCATAAGTTACACCTGTGTGGGATAACACAAGAACATGGGCTCACGTAAAATCAGTTACAGGTCAGACCTTTACTGCGATACACCTGTGAGTCCGGAGCAGAGTGTAAAAATCTACCCAGAAATAGCACAAAAATTCACTAGAAAACCTGAGGAACTACCCATTAATTCCAAAACGGCAAATATGCCATTAAAAAAGCTGAGAGGAATGATGAATATTTTATGGGACCAATTAATAAGGTTCTTAGTGTTCGTGGATGGATTGTATTTGCATTAACGCACCGTCTCACTCGCCATTTCATTTCCCAGATTAGATTGTTTCAGTGAAAATGCATTATGACAGGTACTGACAAAGGCATGTGTGTTTTATACCTTATTTAAGACAAAAACAGAGATGATTGTGTGGTGTTTCTTAAATGTATTTGGTATTAAATATGTCTATCTTAACAGAATATGCTGCAGGGTGCATATAATATATAATATGCGTGTTTACTGTCTATTATTTGCACTGTTTTTTTGTTCAGTGGACCGGATTGTTGTATTATTTACGTTGCACACACTGTTAGCTTTTCATTATTTGCACTATTTTTGCACATTTATTAGATACTGTGATGCAGAAATAGTGTGCTTAAGACCAAATAGACCAGCTTTTGTTTGGTTACTTATATATCTATATATTTAATATGATTGTTGATGTTTGAGTGAGGAATAAAAGAGCAAAAGAGGTTTTTATTCTGTGGAAGATTCTGTCTCATACATTAGATGATGTACTGCAAAATCAGGGCAAAAATGTGGATATATATAAAATAAAGAATGTTAATGTGCAATACAGGAGGAATTTTTCAATGTGTACCTTTGATATTTAAATGAGAAACAGACAAAAAGGAAGTGTTAATTTTGCATTCTGAATCGACGCAAAAACACATTTCATGACACAGTCAGAAAAAAATAATATTAAACCACCCTTTGTTCTCTTCAGATTGTTGTTCATTTTAATGTCTGGTCCAACTAAAGGTGCATTTGTTTGGACAAATATAATGACACCAACAAAAAATATCTCATAGTAGTTTCATTTCAGAGCTGATATCTACACATTTAACATGTTTTCTGGATAAAGACCTAAACTACTTCAGTTCTTACATCAACATCGATTACATTGTACTGATAAAAACATTGTTTTTATTTATTATTTTCTTTTCTGTCTGTTTTAGTCACATGATACACACAGGAATTAGGAGTGGCCTGAATAACGATTGTTTTTGATGACTGTAGCACTGAAACCAGGAAGTATTCAGATTCATCTTTAAAAATAATTACGTGCTCAAATTAATCAGTCAGTTTACTACTTTAATCATTTGTTTGCTATAAATCCAGTAAATAAAACTGACAAAAACAGTGCCTTGATTCATTCACTGTTTTCTTTTCTGTCTGTTTTAGTCACATGATACACACAGGAGTTAGGACTGGCCTGAATAAACATGGTTTTTGATGATTTTATATAATGCAATATGTCCTTCTGTGACTGTATGAATGTAGAATATTAATTAAGAATATATTTAAATGATAAACAGAGAAAAGTCAAGTCAAGTCAAGAAATTTGTTGCCATTTGTGCATAACACATAGGAACTTATGTGCGGCCACTCCCAGGGTCAGTAAAAACAGAAACACAGAACAAACGTAAATTTCTATAAGAAGCTAAAAGTATGCAAGAGGAATACAGTAAAACCAATAAAAACAGTAAATATACAGTGGCTAAAAAAATTTAATAAACTAAAATACAAATCACTGCAATAGGGTAGAGGTAGGTACATTTTCTTTTTGCTTTGTTTTATTTTCCAATCGATGCAAAACCATATTTCATAGCATAAATATGACTGTGATCTACTCTTCTGAAATAAATCTAAATTCTTTATTTTTTCTTAAGTATGTTCTTGTGTGAATTTAGTCAATTGCGATGGACAAGCATTTTAAAGCCTTCACTGCCTCCGTTCATTAGACTGTTGCCATTTGATTTATTCATTACCATGTGTAACAGTGTGTTTAAACACTGAGCTGCGTCGTTAACTTCTACAGTAGGTGTATTGGCGTATTGTTTGGTCATGTATGGATTTACGGTGTGGGGGCACAGGTGAGGGGTGGGGGTGTACATTACCTTTTCATGTGCGCTCTGGTTGTGAAAGCTGCCAGCATGGAGGGGGCTGTAGGTTGAAAAGAGGACAGTGTGGAATGTGGGGGGCTGCGAGGGTGTGGAACTTGAGAGCACAACCTGAATCACTTTCAATCTGTGTACTAAATTGATGGCGATGAAAATAAGACTCTCAGACACAAAAAAACACTTGTTTGCAGATTAATGTCTTGAATGGAGGCTTGTGAGGGCGGTCTTTGTCGCTAGCCTAACATTGTGCCTCGTACCTCACCTGAGACTAATGCTCGAAAGACCCTAAAACCACACTGAGCCCAGCTGAGAGCACCAACGGGACGAACCGAATGATAGTTCACCTCAGAAGAGAAATACATGCATTCACTGCTGATGTAAACTGTAGGTCAGGGGTCTCAAACATGTGGCCCGGGGACCAAATGTGACCCACCACAGGTTCCAATGCGGCCATTGGGATGGATTTTGCAAAAATTCCACAGTCGAGGCTTTTAAACTCATTTTAGGTCTGGTTCCACGGACAGACCAATGCGATCTCTAGTAAAATAATAAGCATAATAACCAACAAAAATGAATGACTTTATATTTTCTTCTTAATTTAATGTGAACCCCCCCCCCCCCCAAAAAAAAAAAAGAGCCTATAAATAATGACAGATTCAAACTTTTGTTTTTGTGAAAAAAATCCCCATTAAATTATTAAATATTTACATTTACAAACTATCATGTAATAATAAAATGTCTGATCTGATCCATAATGCACATTTACAAATAAGTTAAGGCATAATAAAATGTCCCTTATTTTTCTTCAGAATATCCAGTTTTTTCAGGTTATCTTTCTTGTTTGTATAGTTTATAAAGGTTAGTATTTTCATAATTTTATTTTATTTAAAAGTTTTTTTTGCACTACCATAAAGACACACATTTGGAGTTGTCATTATTTATAGGTTATCATGATACTAGATACTAGATGATACTCACTAGAGAGTTTGAGACTCCTGCTTTAGGTATTTAAGAACAAATACCAACACCACTGCTGCACAGTTTGTGTGTTGTTGTTTTGTTTTTTTTTTTAACCACAGTGTCACATTTAGGCTCTAATATTCTCTGGGAGAATGAATATATTTGTTGACTAACAGCATGGATAAAACTCTTAAATATTCAGAATTTTTAATCTGGTTTAATATTTCCACCCGTTTTATGCAAATTACAGTCTATTAGCATAATCTCATTTGAGAATACATCCTTTAAAAGTAAAAGATTATAACCTATTTTTTTAAACACATATAAATCAAGTGTTATATTGAAATGGTAATGTCTTAAAGTCTGCAAAAAAGAAGTGCATTTACATATATACTTTTTTTTTTGCATTAGTGGCTCAACACTACATGAAAAGATACAAAACGAAGCTAAAACCTCCATGAGGGAAAACATCCAACAGCTTAAATGTCTTGGCAAACACGAAACATCCATTTAAAGAGCCACAATAAACAACTGCAAATATTTTTGTGCCTTTTTTTTTTTTTTTTTTTTTTTTTACCCGTAATGTATACTCTACTGCATCGTCCTTTTCTTTCTTTCTTTCTTTTTTTCTTTTTCTCTCCCAATACTGTAATTGACAAGATGAAACCAATCTTTCCTGGAGAGGAGAGGAAAAAGGCAGGACATTACCTCCAGGCATTTAAGTGGAAACAGGGTCTGTAAAAGCTTCAGCCAGATATTGAGGTGGATAAAGATGTAAGAAAGAGCCATTATGCTGCCGAGGTGGAGGGGGATCTATCTTCAGCGCCCCTCCTTCCCCTCTTTACGTCTGCCTTGAACTTGTAAGGAGTTCAGCAGGTCTGAGCCTACGGTCCAGACAGGCCTGTGGAATGCGAGTGCGGCCACTCAAGCCCGTCTGACCTGCCACCATAGCGGCTCCATTTCAGCGGGCTAGCTTACCTATTCATTTACAATAGGACTTCAACTTTATCTTTCCTTGTAACACAACATTAACTGCCAAAGAGCTGGAAATGCATTATCAGCCCGCCCCAAAGCTTGGATTGCTTCCCTCATAAATAAGATCATTATACGAGTGGTAATCCCATTAAATAGATCATTTTGCAAATATCTAAATCCAATTAATAAAGTGTTTTCAGAGGGGGTGCAGCAAACAGTGCCTTTTAGAGAGGCTGACATGCTGTGACTCCAGTTCTTTGTTCCTCACTCCCTTGGTAGCATGGGTGATATTAATAAATACAAGTCAGAGCTTAAAATCACACTGGAAAATAGAATTCAATTCTGCTAGTTCTGGTAAAAAAATAAATAAATAAATAAATAAAAAAGATCAGATATACTTAATAAATGTAGTGGGGTTTTTTTCTTTTAGAGGAAGGGGATTTTTGTTAGAAGAGTTGATACACTAAGAAGGGGTGGGATTTTATAAGTGTTAACTTCCACACACCCCTTTTGAACATGCTTGTATTTTTTTTTTACTGTATGTTTTCTTGTTCTTTTCCATTTCTTAATGTTAAAAAACATCAAATAAATCAAATCAAATCAATAAAGAAAGAAAGAGCATGTGCAATATCTGTTTATCATTAAAAACAGTTCATTATTCACTGGAATCAAACTTGCTACATCCCCTTTAATGTGGTGGTTCTTTGCATAAGGTGCTTATGGGATGTGCTTATGCTAGAACAATCCCCCTACTGCTGCACACCAGCTCAAAACCATTTCAATTATTACCAGATACTTTAATAAATTAACCACTTATGAAATAATCCAAACTAGTTTTCAGAATTATTACCGTGATCTACAAATGCCCTCCAAGTGCCCTTTAACTTCACAACTGACCATGTCACTTTTACTTTTTTTTCTCTTCCCTGCAAATACTAGAAAGGCAGAACAGTGTTTTATTAATTAATTGCACTCACATAAAAAACTAACCATCTGTGACCAAAAAGGGGCATTATAATCCTAAAGTAGATGTGCCTCAAGTGCTTGTGTTTGTTCCACTAAACTAATAAAGTGCATAATCCGATAAAGGATGATACCCTAAGCTTTGATTTGTGCCTGAAGTGGTTGTTTTACCTTTGTGGAAAGTGCGTCTGGCATGGTAAGAATGTTTTCGTATCTTTTCATGGTTTTTAATTGCCGGCAGAAGCTGTTAGCAAAACACTGCTGTGGTTAAATGAATTAGAAAACAGCGCCCCTGGGTGATGTTAACACGTCGCACTGGCATCTGAAGCTAACGTACGGCAGCTGCCACCGAATGATCTACGTGTCATTTATGCAGCTGTTTATGGTACACAGCAGAGAAGACCACAGCTCTAATTAGGATTTTCAAATGCACTTCTCACTACCTCAGCAGTTTCTTTTAGGGGGGGAGGGGGGGGGTTATTTTAATAACTGTAAGATGATTTAAGTCACTCTGGTAATATCTCCTGCAAGCCGTCAAAGGCAGCAGAGAAGCTAAAACATGTGTGAATCTGTACTCACAGTAGAAGAAAACTTATCCAGAGGCTTTACTGAAGGAAAAGTATAACTACTAAAAGGAAAATACACACTATAGGTAAAAACGTTCATGGAAATAATACTAACGAATATATTTCTGCTCCATAAAATAGTACCCCTGAGTGTAGTAACTATTTCATGTGAAAGTTTTGCATCCATTTTCCTGTTGTGCGTGTTAAAGGTTAATATATTTTAATCTACTTCACATTTGGGACATACAGTTTTGTTATAGAGCCATGAAATAGCTGTATATTGAATTTTTTTTTGTTAAATTATTGTCTGCAATACGTACAAGTGTTGATTTCTTTTGTGCTTGTTGTGTACCTTTATACTTTTTTCCTAATTATGTTTGAAATAAAGTTTATTATTATCATTTATAGCTTTAATTAAAGGTGATACATAATATTCTATAGGATCATCAACCTCTGACAACTATGTGTCTCTGAAAAGTCAGACCTATTTTCAGGAGGCAAGGAATTTTACATTATGAATCCAAAAACATTTAAAAATATTTTATTGTAGTTAAGAAGAAGCAAACGTTTTTCAACCACTGATTCAATTTATTTCTCAAACACTTGAAGTATGAGGATATATGTTATTTTCATCTGAAAAATAACTAATAAAAATGCAACTTCAGGTCTTATACCAGTGTTTTTCAACCTTGGGGTCAGGTCCCCATGTCGGGTCGCCTAGAATGTATAGTAATTGATAAAAACAAAAAAAACAATAACTACTAAAATATATGTTGAATTGACAGGGACAATCACAATCTGTAACAGACAAACTTGTGAGTATGAAACTGAAGCACCGTGGTACTGTTTATGTGTCAAATGTTCAGACTGATCCACTGTCGTACTGTTTGTGTCAAATGTTCCTTGTGGTACTGTTTCAGATGCTGCAGCTCTTTCATTAGTCATAGTTGTAGTTATTGTTGGTTCAGTCTGTAACTACACTGGAAACAAACCTAAATCTTACCACCTGTATTTGTCTCATTTTTAGTCCAAATAATTCATCACACTTAAAATCAGGCAGAATCACATACAGAGGAACTTCTCGGTCAGATATAAGAACTGGTTTTAGATAATAGATCTGGAAATCTTACTTCAAGAACCAAGATCATTTTCACTGGTTCTCACTCTTGGGAGAATTTTTTTTGCTTGAATTAAGCAAAAAATAAAAAAAATAAAAAAATAATACACTTGAATCTAAAAATAACTTCTTATACGTCACTGAAAAGTTCCTCTTTATGTAATTCTGTCTTATTTTAAGTGAGACGAAATATTTGGACTATAAATGACAAAAATGGGAATCTTTGTGCAGTAATAACCTACACGTGGATGATCTGCCTCCATCCATAATAATATAGACTATTATATTATTATATAGACTAAATGTGTCTACAATTAACTTGTATTTGAAACATAGCATTATGCATTATATATATATATATATATATATATATATATATATATATATATATATATACACACACACACACATAAATTTATTGTGACTTTTAATTTGCCAATGACCTCATGTGGGCCGGTTAGGAGCCACTATCGGACCGCATGTGGCCCCCAGGCATTACTTTGGTTTGGTTTGGTTTTGACAGAAGGCAAATATTGTACTACTTTTTACTCATTGCATTTGTATAGTCCAGTGGTTCCCAAACTTGTTTTTTTTTTTTTTTGTAGAGTCTGCTAAATTAATGTTTTTCTCACATACTTTCCATACATAAGATGTCGGCTAACACACCTGCACTCACACACACCACTCACACACACACACATGCAGAGATTTTAACAAACATGGATTTCTAAGTATTTTTTCACAAAAGTCAGAGAAGGAACTGAAACACAAACAAATACAGTAAAGCTCCATTCAGGGTTTTTGTGTAAATTTAACATTGGGAAAAGAAAACAAATTGAGCTGGTTTTGCACCTTTTTGTTTTTTGGTTTTTTTTTAATATTCATTAAATAATTGTTATGTGTTCCACATTTGTATTGCATCACTGTATTATTTCATTTACTGTTTTTTACTGATATATATTGATCAGAGTTGCAAGTGAATTGATCCAGCTCTTAATAACTGTCAAAATTTCTAATGTGGCCCCATAGGAAAATGACTTGCCCACTCCTGGTCTAAACTGTCTAAACCTACAGAACTTCTGACTCCTCTACTGATGTGTCCATGTCGTACAGTAACAGAATTCTGTGTTTGGTGAGCAGAGGCAGCAGCTTGTAGCGTCGCAGGACACCACGACTCGGCGTCCTAATGACAGCATCATTAGAGGTATCATTGCAGTAATTATTCTCTTCATCTGAGGGGGAGCCTAAAAAAGAGGGGCTGGTGGAAATGGAAGGCTGAGCCGGAGCCCGCTCTGCTTTCTCCTGTCTAATCTGTCTTTCTCTAATGAAGAGAAGGAAAGCGAGAACAGGGGAAAGAGAGAGATGTCAAGATTGAGGTCGGCCGCCCCCCTCACAGGGTCAAACTCGAGGGGTTAATACCTGGTGTCCGACACTGCACATAAACTCCGCTGAGCTCATCACACTAATTAAACAGACACACATCCTCTCGGAGCTCCGATGGCCAATCGCTGCCAGCTAAAAAAGCAGTCCATTCATGGAGGTTGGCAGGGTGTGCATGTGGGGTGGGCTAGGGAAATGCTACCTGCCCTTCCTCAGTTTGATTAATGTGAAGAACAATGGCGCTCTTGTGGCCCGCTAGCCTAACTCCACTTGGTTCTGGTTCATTGCTCCAGGAGAGGGGACTGCATGTTCCAAACTCGTACCCCAGACGAACCACCACCTATCTTAACAACTTCTTGACGACTGCCGTCTCCTCCGAACACACAGTCTACGAATGTCCACCACAGCTCAGACAAATACACAACTTTTTAACGCACTCACTAGTTAATTTTCCATTAAATATGCGCACTAAACTTGACCAATATTCACTAAATGTGGAAAAAACAGACGTGTGCAATGTTGGTTTTTCCATTAAATCACAAATGTGTTGATTTGTTTTATTTATTATCATGAGATGATACAAGAAGTCATTCCATAAACATGGAGAATGTAAATCTGTTGTTTTACAAATATTTTCCTCATTCTTCTGTGAAAGTAACAATAGAGTAGAGAAGAGTAGAATAGAATACAGTACAATAGAGTAGAGTGAATCAGTGCAGAATAGAGTAGCCTACATTAGAGAAGAGGAATGCAATAGAACAGAGAAAAATACAGTAGAATAGAATAAAGTGACATTGTGAGTGAAATGATTTTTAATGCTTCTATATTAAAAGAATTTTGCATAAAATCTATTACAACCAGTAGGAACACCAACATGAAACAACACATTGAGCATAGTAATCAATTTTACATAATGTGCAAAACTTTACAGAAATTTACCAAAAAAAACCCAGAAGTTCATAATGTCTGTTATTTCATTAAATCATAAATATAATGATTTATTTTTGTGAGATGACAGTAGTAGTCATTCCATAAACATTAAAGTAAATCTGCTGTTGTTTTACAGATATATGAATTATTCTATATTCTCCCTCTATCTGCTACTAAATTAAAATGCTGTGGTTTCCTGGTGTGTCCACATATACCACACCATGTTTAAACTGGAAAGACTCTTCTTCTCTTGTTGTAATGTTCATCAACATCTGTTTTTTAATCACCTTGAATGTAGTTGTCCATCTTTCCATTACAGTTTAGCATAATATACCATTTGCACTACACTCAAAAAAACACCTCTTGCCAACGCAAAAACCTTGAATCAAAATATACTGTAATGTTTCTTTTAAAACTCTTCCATCAACATAATTTTTTGTTTGTTTGTTTTTCACATGACTCTTGTCCTCTATTATACAGCAGATCTTACATGACATCTTCACAAATTCTAACCTGTATCCACTGGACACACCCCAGGAACTTGCCAGATTTACCCTCTTTATGGTGCACGGTAGGACATTAACGACTTCAGTCGACTTATCCATCAATAAAGTCGAAGTCGAGTCGATGTGTTGTGATGACGTCATCACATTGTCAGGAGGAACAACATAGACACACGGCAAAAAAAGAAAAAAAACACAGACGCACGTCTGTCCAGCAATGAGCAACTTGTGTTAAAGTTCACTGCAATGTAACAATGTCCACTGACAAGACACAAGCATCAACATTTTAACCTCAACAAAACAAAGGCTAATGTTAGCAAATACTTTTCTGTTAAATTTAACTGCACAACATCAGTAGGGTGAACATATGTCCACATTTTGTCTGGACTCATGGCTCCAAAACCGGACTGTCCACACGTCTGTCACGCGTCCTCAATTTTCACATTAAGTGCAAAATGTTTAAGTCAATGGTCGACAAGAAGTACACCACACTGTCCACCTCATGTTTGAAAAAAATGAGCGTGTTGTCTTAATGCACGTTGTCTGCACTGTTTATCACTCAGGTTAGCTAGCGGAGGCTGCTTGCTAACTCAGGTTAGTTGATACCTCTTCAGATGGCCGCGCGTTTTTGTTTTTTTCATCGAAAGTGAAGTATTTCTACAAATGCGACATGTGTCTGTCACTCTCTTTTGTTTTGTCAGCCCACCACAACTGTCTGACCTGTTTAAGTCGACTTGTGCTGCAGGAGTCAACGTTAGTTCATGCCCGAGTGCATGGGCACGTTCACTAATTCTGAGACTGCTGACAGTTTGGTTAAGGTTAACGTTAGTGCCAGTAATGTAGGACACAGGTGGAAGAACACTGTCACAACGTTATTTCAATTGGTTGGTCTGCCCCCCTAAAAAACAGAAGGGGGATTGATCCCCCCTTCCTAAGAAATTGCACCCTGCTGCTAGCAACAGTAGGCCTGATGAGTTTGCTCCATAAAATGCAGTATCTTGTTGATTTTTTTTTTTTTTTTTCGGAGGTGGGGGTGTAGACAAGAGTGTAGAGTAATGGTAGAGGGATCACCTATATTTGTGGGGGTGTGGTCCAAACTTAACATAACTAATTATGGTATGATGCAAAAGTGAAAATTAACAGATTTTGAACAATAGAATCTGGTAAGCAGATCTTCTACCAAACCATACAGCCCCTTTACCAGCCCAATTACAATCAGGTATTGGCAAAAAATTCTGGCAATGTGATATAAATCACAATACAATATATCACAACATATGACACTGTTAACAAGGCAAGTTTTTGTGTCGTTTTAAAAATAATTATTTCCTGGAAGAATTGAATTACACCAGATATATGGACAAACAGCTAACATTCTAACATTATTTTTGTTAAACCCCAACAAAGGAACAAACATCTGCCTCTCAGACACAAAAATATGTTTTTAGGATGATTCAAATAACCATTATTTAATAATACTGGATTAATAATAAATACCTGTAATCACAAACCAATATGAATGTCTGCCATACCTGCATTTGAATAAACACCTGAAAATATCGATACAGTATCATGAAATGAAATATCGAAATATATTGCAAAAACAATATCTTCTTGCACCCCTAAGTACAAGAATAATTATGGATTAGATTTATATAGCGTTTCTCTATTAACATATACTCTAAGCAAGTACAGTGGATCCATTATCCATTCACTCTCAGTCACACTCTGGTGGTGGTGAACCATATGGTGGCATGGTAGCTGAGCGGTTAGCGCTCTTGTCTCACAGCAAGAAGACCCGGGTTCTATTCCCAAACCATGTGGGTTTGTTTGTTTCTCTCCCTGTGTTGATGGGTTTGCTGCCGTTTCCCCCACCATCCAAAAACATGTTTGTTAGCATAAAAATCCTCCAGCCAGTTGATGACCATTAGCCTGACCCTACAGCTGGAGAAGGGTCCCTGGGTGCCACTCATGACTGCTCACTACTCCTTACAGGTGCCCCAGTGGCATCAACGATGGGTTAAATGCAGAGGACAAATGTCATTGTACAGGGTATAATGACAAATAAAGTACTTTACCTTTGACTTTATATATGTAGCCCCAGGGGGGCAGTCTGACACAAGAGTCGCTCCAGCCACCATCAAACATTCAGATGCATCCATAGCAGTAATATATTTTCTGGACTATAAGGTGCACTTAAAAGCCTTTTATTTTCTCAAAAAATGACAGTGCGCCTTATAAGCCAGAGCACTTAATATGTGAATTAATTCTGGTTGACTTGGATGCCATTTTGTGTCGCATACAGTAAAACATACTGTACTTCACTATAATATTACAGTGTGTATAAGAACCGAAATGAAAAAGTCAGTATGTATCGTGTTGTATTTTACATGTTATAACTGAACAATTTTGACAGTTATCGTAAATACACCAACATTTGATTTATAGGTATAGGTGTGTGTTTAGTTACGTGTTACAACTCAATAAGGTTGGCAGTTATTGTGAATACGATCATTAGCGTTTGAACAAATCTAAATTATTGTAAATGTTTAATAAACTTTGACTGACTGACTTATCTGACTGTTGTTTTGCTTTATAATACACCTTATAGTCCAGTGTGCTTTATATATTAAAAAAGAAGAAAATAAACCATTCATTGACAGTGCACCTTATAATCCAGTGCGCTCTATAGTGTGGAAAATACAGTACTTATATCTTTATCCTTTTATCCAGAAGAAACTCCTTTTGCCACTCACTTAAGTAAAACACATGCTTCTTCTCTTTCATGAAAATAAAACCGACATGTATTTATATGAAAATGTCACATATCACAACTTAAGTAAGTCATTTGTTGGCATTTGCACAGGCTTAAATCCACCACTTGCAAGTTCTGAGGTGTCAGGGCCTTTGTTTTCATGTTTTTACAGTTTATTAAAGCACCATTTTGCAGATGCGGGATCTACGTTTCGTCAAACAGATCTGACTGTCCTTCTCTCTCCCTGTTGGCTTAAAAGAGTAACAGACAGCAAGTGATTACCTCCAAGGGATAAAGACATCAATGTCATCCATCTGAGGGAGTGACAGCATAATGTTATGTGTGTCAAAACTCAGGCGACATAATTAATTGCAGCACTCCCTGGACTCACAAAGACTAGCAGAGCTTTTTACGCACACTTTTGCCAATACTCACTGCCACGGCTATATCAAAACACGGAGACAAATTGAGCTGCGCTAGTCTCCAAAGCCTGACAACTCATCTCACTTGCAAATTGAAGCGTTTTACCCCCCTACAAAGACGTCTGCAGAGGCTAGCGGTGGTTCTCACCAGCCAAGGCTTGATAGGTCTTCATGCAGCTACGTGACACTCTGAAAACAGTGCAGACATTCCATAATACTGCAGGCTGGAAAAAGAACATGCGAAGGCCTAATGATGATAGTCCATATGGCAGAGAGCACAGGGCTGGACACACACTCCGAGCTGTTTGGAGAAGTGCTGCACAATTATTAGCAGTGAACTTATATATGAAAAACAAACCAGAAATAGTATGGCCAGAGGCTTCCAGTTAGGATCATGACTCAGGCATGTTGGTGTTCCCAGGGTGAGACTTATAGTCGCGGGAAAAAAAATTATGCGACCATCAAAAGTAATCAAAAACAATAGTTATTCAGTCACTCCTGTGTGTATCATGTGACTAAAACAGACAGAAAAGAAAACAGAGAATGAACAAAAGCAGTGTTTTTGTCAGCACAATGCCATAGATATTACAAATAAGTACATTGGAGCCTTTTTTTAATTTAATTAACATACAAACTAAATGACAATTGACAGACAAATACCAACAATAGTGGTATTTACAGGATTTATAGCAAACAAATATGATTAAACAAGTAAATTGACTGATTAATTTGAGTATGTAATTATTTTTAAAGAATACTTCCTGATTTTGGTGCTACAGTCACCCCCCCCACCCCCCTCCCACCCCCTGTGGAAAAAAATATTAGACCATCCAAAGTCATCAAAAACCAGTTATTTAGTCCATGTCATGTGGCTGCTTTTCCATCATGTGACTATTCACGCTGGAAATAAATAAAGAAAATATAAAGAATTTTGATCTATTTCAGAAGAGCAGATCACAGCCATATTTATGTCACAAAATATGGTTTTGTATCAAGTGGAAAGTAACACAAATAACACAAAACAAAATGAGAATGTACCTTTTGTCTGTTTGTCATTTAAATATCAAAGGGACATCTTTAAAATGTCCTCCTGTATTTTAGATCCATATTCTATACTCATACAGTGGCAGAAAAAAATATTAGACCAGAAAAGAAAAGAGTGAATAAATAAAAACACTGTTTTTATCAGTACAATGACATAGATATTGATGGAAGAACTGAAGTTATTTGGGTTATTATCAAGAAAACATGTTAATGCTCTGAAATTAAACTACTGAGATATTTTTGTTCGTATCATTATATTAAACAAATAAGACAAACAGAAACCAGTAGTTGGACCAGCCATTAAAATGAACACACTGAAGATAACAAAGGATGGTTTAATATTTTTTCCACAACTGTATATGACAAAACGTACATAATGCGCTTGAAGATTTTACCGGAAAAAAAATCTTTTTATGGAAAATGAATGCAATATATCTAAGCACTGGCTTCAACAGTACAGACAATGTAATTAAAAAAGAATGCAGAAATATTACAATGCATTTCATTCACTGTTCATCTACATTTTATATATTTTCTGGGCCAATTCTCATTACCGAAATGTGACCCAACCACAATTTCGAGTCTTTGAATTTTCGGAGAACATAACAATACATAAATTAAAAATAAATAAATAAATACAACTACAAGTACATAATTATATGTCAAAAGTTTCATTGTTGTTTTTTGGTTATTTTAATAATGAATATTCATAATATTTCAAGAAAAGATCATGTCCATGAGTCGTTATTCTCATTACCACAATATATTTGAGAAATGCTTTACATTTGAAAAGCTGTAGGAATTTGAATATGAGCCGAAACTATCCACAATGCATTTGTACTAACAGAAGATCCAAGATGGCTACAAGGTGAATCACCTTTATTTTATGCTCCTTTAATATTTTATGATTTGTCTCATAACTGAGTGAACACATTACCCAAATTACTCAGCATTTCATAATGAAAATGTTTTCTCGTCATTTGAACCCGCTTTATCCTCACTAGGGTCGCGGGGGTCACTGGGGGCCTAATCCAGCTACAATGGGTGAAGGCAGGGTACACCCTGTATGGTGACAAAGGTCATTATTTAGCTAGGTCATAATGACTACAGTTAGCATGGTTGTGCTGAGTCATCGCATCACTGTAATGCACTTTCTCATTTCCGCAGCATACGCAGATGTCAAAATATGTTAAAATGTGTTAAAAGAGATGTTAAAAACATACATCATTTTAAAGTTTGTTTAAAAAACTATGTTAAAACATGGAAAGATACATCACACATCTAGGGAAGATGTTCAAAGATGTTTAACATGTAAAAAGAGGTTTAAAGAAAGAGGCATAAGAAATAAGAAATAATAATAATTGTTAGAACTGGCTCTTACTAATTGCCACATTTATGTACTTGCGTTTAAATATATCTACACTATAGCATTTTGAATTTAATTTAGTTCCATAATCAGTGAACAGGCTTGCTAATCTGTCAAAATCATTGTATGGTTCTGGACAATAATAATAATAATAATAATAATAATAATACTAATAATAATAATAATAATAATAATAATAATAATAATAATAATAATAATAATAATAATAATAATAATAATAATAATAATAATAATTTCTTTATTAAAAAAATATTGTTGGGGGAGTGGAGCTGCTTCTGAGTTCTTTTAGGGGAGGCTCACTCTCCCACTATTTGAAAATCCCTGCTCTAGCCTATAAAAGGTGATTTAGTCAAAACTCAAACTACCCCTGGTCTGCTTCTCTTCTTAAAGCAGATTTAATCAGTGCCATCCTGTAGACAGAGACACCCTGTATGGTAGGAGGCAACAGCCTGTACTGTCCTCTTTAAGCTGCTGATATCAAAAACTGCAAAGATATTTAACATCTTTAGTTCAGTTGTGAGCTCATTATGATAGAAAATTGGAAAAGAGACTCTGCTGGCTGTACAAGTGTAGTGACCATCACATACGGATTTATTGGCCTATGTTTTTTTTTTTTCTCTTTTTAATCAGCCTTAGCCATTGACCGATACAGTGCTGCTGAAGCCAATATTTGAAGCAGATAGTCATTTTTGTTCTTTCATATGATAGCAAATATTAGAAAATGAGCTTATTTTAAATTAAGCATTTTTTAAGTAAAAATATTAAACTCCAGGTTGAAAAAAAAAGCAGAGAGATAGAATAGGTAACATTAACATTTCATATAATAAAACTGACATACAGATAAAAACTTTAAAAAAAGTTCAGTGCACTTCAAATTACTTATTTCTTAAATAATCAATAGCAGTTGGAATGTTTAAAATAAAGGTTCTTAAAAAATAAATATGAGTGTTTAATCAGCATAGCATGAAATATAGTTTTACTTTTAAGGTAACTGTCACAACATTTGCAGTGAACAGACACTGATACGAACAGTAGAGGATCAGTGTGGATGCAGGTTTTTGTTCCAACCAAGCAGCAGAACACCAGACTTCAGAGAGTTGATTAGTCAAACTGGTTGACTCTTGGTTGGTTGGAGCAAAAACCTGCAGCCACATCAGCCCTTTGAGGAATAGTTTGCCCATGCCTGAGTTAGAGCCAGTAAAACAGGTTAAAAAACAAACAAAAATGGTTTGGTTTCAGGATGATGAAAACAAGGGAGGAGCGACAAACGAATACAGTAGGTGAGCAAAAAGTCATATAAGACGAGTAGTCCATCAGTGTGATGGCCATGTGTTTGATGTTTAATCCTTCAGTGGCGTTCTACCTGACTTAACCAACCTTTTAATATCCACATAGAGCCCTTTGATGGCCCACATCCCTCACTACATTTACCTGCACATCACAGTGGAGCTGTCATCAATAATCGAGCTAAGGACTTAACTGGAAATTCTGAGAAATTTCACTTTACATACGCAGTAAGAGAATCAAATTATTGTTCCACTCCCAGACAGAAGATGGCGATACACACCCTGTTGCATTAGCGTTCTTGCAGTTGGCACCATAGAAGAACAATTAGTAAAATCTGACAAATGTGTCCAATTTGAAGCAGAGGTAGTAGGAGGATAACAACACCGGGTGAAGATCTGGATGACAACGATGCAGCAGCTCAGTATATTTCATACATACTGTTCACCCTTGATTTATTACACATAACATGCATGTTGTCATGGTGACTCTGGTCACTTCCTGTGTCCAGGCCAGTAGTAGGGGAGCTAAGGTTGGCAGCATTGCATGCATAGATAAGCTTCATTAGAACCACATTATCTGACCTGGTTAGTCCCACTTCTAAAATAGTATAAATAGTCTGTAAATAGTCAAAATACTCTGACTAAAGTGTAAACATGACTTTGAAAACTTCAATATTAGTCGTACTAGGGCAATAATTAAAATTTCTCTAAGTGCATGTACACATCACGATATGAGCCAGAGGTAAAATTGTGGAAGATGGAGGCAAACACTGGTCACCAGTAAAACCGTAAAACCAAAAAGTCAGACTGGAAATGTTACTGTATACGAGCCAATGCAAGTCAAAACAATCGTCGACAGTTTGGACTAAACATAATTAGGTAAAAGGATTGGAGGAAAGCAATCCCCACCAACTCTCGAGTGTTTGTGTGCACATTTCATATCAGGTAAAATTGATCTGTAATGAATCATCAGTTTCTGGCTGGATACTGGTATGGACCAGGATGAACTGGGACTGACATAGCACTAAGTTAATGTTTGATAAAGCTAACTGGCAGCTAACTCAACAATGTATAGGCATGCTACGTTGCACCCACAGTGGTTCTGTTAACTTCTTGTCCATCCAGTGAGTGATGGTGTAGGGGTCGGGGAATGTGGTCCCATCAGCTTGAGTCAACTTTCTAAAAGACGAAAGTGAGTTTACTCACATATCCACTAAAATGTCAATTTTCCTTGTCCACCTCAGCAAAAACACTTTGTTAAAATATGCTAATCCTTGTCGAAAACCAAGCACGATCAAGAGGTTTTGCCTCCATTTAAGCTCGACCCCCAAAAGTTTCACACTGTTCACAAACATCTCTACTATAAAAATAAAATAGAAACTGAATGACATTACTAATGCCAGAAACTCATGGTTGAAAATGTTTTGCACATTTTTTAAGGATAGTTTATAAATGTAAACATTTTCATATTGTAATTTAGATTTTTTTTCACATTAAACCGCAGACAAAAGTTTTGAATTATCATTAGGTGTTTCTAGGTAATTATGACCTGTTTGAGCTCATATCTGGAACCCCCCCCCCACACACACACACACACACACACACACCGCTCTAATATACTCTACCATCACTACTACTGGTAACTCTTTTAGGATATGTTGTTTGTGTGTGTATTAAATGTGTTATTATCAGTGCATGTATGTTGCTACACATTTGTAATTGTCAGATTGCCAGTAACATGCTTTGACGTGGTGTGCGTTTTGGGATTATTTATGGCCTGTAGCTGAGCTGTCACCAAAAACTGCACAATTATCATTATGTGTTCTCTGACTGAAACACTGCCTCCGTGGTTCTTGTTTTCACTTAATAGAAATGACACAGACCTCTAACAATCATGAATGATTGATGAATGATGACACTGACAGAACCGCAAAAATCTTATCGCACACCGCCTGTAGCAAAATGAATGAGTTAGGTGTCAATGTGATATAATTTAATGTGTGTTTTGTATTGAGAAGGAAACATAAATCAGTCATTCATTTAGTCATTGACAGTATCCATAAGGTGATTAATGAACACAGCAACGTTTGTAACACTAAGCTATGTGATTCTGAAACTCCCCATTGTAATAAAATAGATAAAGGTGAGATTCCACATGACTGGACCAGAATATGGAATACTGATCATTATATTTATGGAAAACCTATGGTATTTCATCAAACATGAAATGGTCACTAAATGGATGGACAAGTAAACACACTGGTAAAAAGCTCTAAATCTTACTAAAGTATATTTTTCTAATTTCTAGTCCAAATATCTCATCACTCTTAAAATCAGACAGAATCACCTTGAGAGGAACTTTTCAGTGAGATATAAGAACTGATTTATAGACAATAAATCTTGAAAATCTTATTTCAAGAAATCTTACCAAAGTAAGTTTAACTTTTTCCATGTACTGATTTATTTATTTACCTTTTTTTTTAACTTAATTCGAGCAAAACAGGATAAACATTTTGTTGGTAAAGTAGATGTTGGCCTTCAGTGTGGGAAAAGACTGAGAAATGAAGTGAGTCACAGCTGAAAATAGCAAACACTGTAACTTTATACACATTACCTACATAGTTTAATCAGACCTGTCTCGTCATCGTTCATCATGAATCAAAATCTAAACAAGTGGTTCCAGGCACAACAAACCCCGCCCCTTATTTTTTTCCCCCCTAATATGCCCGAAAACACATTTTGGTGACCTTGACCTTTGACCTACATTCAGAATTTAAATGGGATCCATTCTGGACTATTTCACACCTGTCCTGAAAATGTCATGGAAAGTTGCTGACAAGCAAACAGAAAAAAACAATACCTTCACCTCCCGTTTGGGGGCCAGGGAAATTAGATCACACATTTATCACCACGTCTACAGTTCTTTCAATCTGTCAGAGATAATGGGGTATCAGTCACATCCTCTCATGTCAGGTAACTCTGTGGACATACTTGGTAAGAAACAGAAAATGTTATATATATATATATATATATATATATATATATATATATATATATATATATATATATATATATATATATATATATATATATATATATATATATGTAAAAAGAGAGAGAGAGAGAGGGAGCATGTTATTTATGCTATAGGCATATGAATAACTGTTAAAAACAGACAGAATCACCTCGAGAGGAACTTTTCAGTGAGATATAAGAACTGATTTATAGACAAGAAATCAGTCTGGTATGTGTACTGTACGTTAACATACCAGGCTTGTTCTCAATTTGTTGTTCATGCATCATGTAATGTTAGCTGAATGTGCTACGTTAGCATACCGTACACCTATTCAGCCTGTTGTTCTCTATTTTATGTTTTATTTTAAATTGTCTTTCTATTCTAGTCACTCTAATATGTTGAAATAGTGTTGCTTTGTTAACAGTGTTGCCATGACCTAAGTTGCATTCCTAATTTCATTGTACATACTGACATTAAAGGCTATTCTATTCTATATGAATAGATGAATGATCCATTATGTGGAGTTTCTTCTCCAAGGTTTTACATTAAAAATAAGTGCAGGTATTGGTTGCATCTGTAGAATAAACTCGCTGACATTTAGGTCTGTAACAGATTCACCAGAAGCTCTACATCAGTACAATACGGCCAATTATTTTATTTTTTTTATGAAAAAAAAAAGGGTTCAGGGAGTGATGACACTAAATGATTGATTCAATGGTTCAACTGTTCTTTGTCCCACCCTTTGTGCCACTTAAACATTACATCTCAATTTTAAGAGGTTCATGATGTCTTTTGACTAGCATTTTCAAATACTGTTCCAGCTATTTGTCATTTATCCAAAGTTATACACATTTATCTACTGTAAAGCAGATGTTCAGACAGACAGACAGACAGACAGACAGATAGATAGATAGATAGATAGATAGATAGATAGATAGATAGATAGATAGATAGATAGATAGATAGATAGATAGATAGATAGATAGATAGATAGATAGATAGATAGATAGATAGATAGATAGATAGATAGATAGATAGATAGATAGATAGATAGATAGATAGATGAAAACAGAGTGCAAAAATGTCTAAAAAACACTGCAGTTTATTTTTTGTCATAATATATGAAGAGAAATCAATCCTTTTTGGTGGAGATCAGACTAAAAGCTTCTAAACATTTCCTCCAGACCTATACTGTGTCACACCTGTCAAACTAAACACCACCTCCTCCACACAGTCTAACGGTACCACGGTGATGTCACATCCTTTAGGTGGCGTGGTGCAGCTTCAACAAGCAGCCGTGTTTGACATACACACAAACAGCCAGACACTCAAATGCATTGGCAAACGACGCTGAACTGGGCCCAAATGCACCAGCGTCTGCCCTCAAACCTAGGCCTGTTGAGCTGCTGGCACCCGAAGGTGTCAGGCAGACGTACGCCAGCTGAGCTAAAGTGTGCCTGCAGAGTAACACACTAGTACACACTGCAGCATCACCAGCAGCGCTCCAGCTCTCACCTTGTCTACCTTGGCACTTTGTGAATTCCATGGAAAAACATGGCCCACTGCAAACGACCAGTCAAGTGCCAGACAGCATATTTATACATCAAATTAGCAATAATGGAGCCGATAGCTGCCAGCGATCTGATGGCAGTGCTCACATGTCTGCCCAACTAGACTGTATGTCTGTTGTTTGCCCGCTACTTACATGAGAAGCGCACAAATAAAAGACATGAAAGGATTCTGTGTGCAGCTAAGACCATTAGATCTGATGACAAACATGTAATGATGACACATCCTCAGAGGCTGCGAGAGGAGGAGAGGATTCAGCCTGAATGAGTCTGTTACACAATATAACAGGAAGGAAAACCTGCAGATGGCAACATACGATTACACTAACACTTTGAAATATATGTCTGTAAACAGGAGAGGTGCAACGGTACAGGCTCCCATGGTTCGGTTTATAGCTCGGTTTTTGTCTGTGGTTTGTGCGTCAAAAAAGAAAAAATGTTTTGTCCCGAAATTCTATTTTGATTTTGATTGTCAACAAATAGTGAATTTCACAGAAGGAATACATTCCCTGACTGTGATGAATAAAATAACCCTTTGTGTCCTGGACAACACTGCTCTACAATATTTTAGAAAGTATCTTCTTCAGACATGAAATGTGCTAAATCTTACATTAATCAGATGAAGCAGAAAACAAAGGACTTTATTGCTGGTTCAGTTTCATGTTCATGTTCATGTTAATGTTTTTTATATCTTTTTTTATATCCCCTTCCTGGGACATAGGCCGCTGACAAGGTCTTTCCATACTTCGGGAATATAATATATATTTTATATATATATATATATATATATATATATATATATGTTATTCCACATATGTGATGGTTTATGTACATGTATACAATGGATTTGTAGCTATTCGACGTATATCCCGTAAAGTGAATGGATCATAATGTGCGACAGTGTTTTGAAGTAGATCTGAGACCAATATTCCTTTGGACTAAAACCTATTCTCTTATTCATTTTAAGAATTTCACATTTTGAGCCCAGACTTATCTTGGAAACTTTAGCCAACCAGCATTTAAGACTTGAGTTTTCTTTATCACTAATACACATGTGGGAACATTTCATTAGGCATGTTTCTACTATTGGAACTTCCAGGCCATTTTACAGGAATGTACATTTTATGCGAGTGATTCCACTGACTGGGCCGTTCCGATAGGGCCGCCTATCAGAACTTTTACAGGAACTAACGGAGTTCCTGCTCCGGGGTAGGTACTCGAGAGTTGCCCAATAGAGTTGCTGGGCAGAAGTCGCGCAGATTGGTTGTCCAAAATTACATCACCAGATCACAACAAAAACGACAAAGAGTAGTTGCTGTGGGGAATTCTTCTTCCAGAGAAACTCTTCGTCTTTCAGCCTCTGATACTGTTTCTGTGTAAAACAACAGTACAAATGTGTCCACGTTAGGGATGTTAAGCGACGACCATTTGACAGATGGTTGACCACATCAACATTGTCCGACCATAATTTTCTGCCGTCGGTTAAAAAAAAACAAAAAACAGCCCTCATCAGTCATTCCACTGCACAAACTCTTTTGCATTGTAGTGTAGACAATAAAGAGGAAGTTTTGTGATCTCTCCATAGCATAACTTTAAAAATTATGAATTGCATTAGCCATACAAGACGGAATTTCTTAATAGCAAATGCAGAGCTCGCACAAGTGACTTGCGATTAAAAAGTGACTGAAGCGCCCCACAGTGTGTAATGGATGTGTGTGTGTGTGTGTGTGTGAGAGGTTCCTGTAGGGCCATTCCTGTATGGAGGCACATGCCCGAGAGGACCAGGCTAACTCATGGCCTGGTCAAATGTAGTTCCCCCAAAAAAGTCACTGAAGTTCCTATAGTGGAAACACGCCTATAAGTTTTATTCCAGAAGCATTTTACTTGTGGACTGCTGACAGTTTTGTTTTAAGTTTTCCTCCATATTTTGTTCATTCTCTTCATTAAATTGTTTATTTTTGTAAAGTTGTTTTGATTACTTTGAGAATTTTTTTTTAACTTTTCTTAATGTTCTTTCAGAATTTGTTCTTTCTTCTGGGATCATTTCATTAGATTTATTCTTGCCCATGCTGAGAGAGAGAGAGAGGGAGAGAGAGAGAGTGTGAGTCAGAAAGAGAGAGAGAAAGAGAGAGTGAGAGACAGACCTGTCAGTTGACCTTTAGCCACCGATGCAAAATCAATCAATCAATCAATCAATCTGACCTCCACCAGTGTATATATATATATATATATATATATATATATATATATATATATATATATATATATATATATATATAAATATACTTAGCGGCCACTTTATTAGGTACACCTGTCCAACTGCTCGTTAATGCAAATTTGAAATCAGTCAGTCACATGGCAGCAACTCAATGCATTTAGGCATGTAGACATGGTCAAGATGATCTGCTGCAGTTCTGACTGAGCATCAGAATGGGGAAGACAGGTTATTTCAGTGACTTTGAACGTGGCATGGTTGTTGGTGCCAGACGAGCTGACCTGAGTATTTCAGAAACTGCTGATCTACTGGGATTTTCACGCACAACCATCTCTAGCTTTTACAGAGAATGGTCCGAAAAAGAGAAAATATCCAGTGAGCTGCAGTTCTGTGGGCAAATGCCTCGTTGATGATCAGAGGACAATGGCCAGACTGGTTGGAGTTGATAGAAAGGCAACAGTACCTCAAATAACCACTCGTTACAACCAAGGTCTGCAGAAGAGCGTCTCTGATCACACAACAGCAGATGGGCGACAGCAGCAGAAGACTACATTGGGTGTCACTCCTGTCAGCTAAGAACAGGAAACAGGCTACAATTTTCACCGACTCACTGAATTTGGACAATAGATGTTTGGAAAAACGTTGCTTGCTCTGATGAGTCTCAATTTCTGCTGCGACTTTCAGATGGTAGGGTCAGAATTTGGCGTCAACAATATGAAAGCATGGATCCGTCCTGCCTTGTATCAATGGTTCAGGCTGGTGTTGGTGTAATGGTGTGGTGCATTGGCACTCTTACGGCCCCTTAGTACCAATTGAGCATCGTTGGAACACCACAGCCTACCTGAGTATTGTTACTCAGGTAGGCTGACATGGTCTACTCAGGTAGACCATGTCCATCCCTTTATGACCATAGTGTACCCATCCTATGATGGCTACTTCCAGCAGGATAAAGCTTGAATCATCTCAGACTGGTTTCTTGAACATGACAATGAGTTCACTGTACTCAAATGGTCTCCCCAGTCACCAGATGTCAATCCAGTAGAGTACCTTTGGGATGTGGTGGAACAGGAGATTTGCATCATGGATTTGCAGCCAACAAATCTGCAGGAACTGCATGATGCATCATGTCAATATGGACCAAACTCTCTGAAGAATGTTTACAGTAACTTGTTGAATCTATGCCATGAAGGATTAAGGCAGTTCTGAAGGCAAAAGGGGGACCAACCTGGTAATAGCAAGGTGTACCTAATAAAGTGGCCGGTGATTGTATATATAGGTAATCTATCTAATCTACTATCTCCCAATAGTAAAGAATCCTTCAAAGAAATCATGGATCCAGATGGTAATCCAGATCACCCCCAAAAAATAACTTGTTGCTTTTGTCATGTTGGACAAATTTTGTTGAAATCTGTTGATAACCTTTTGATTTAACTTGCTAATAGACAGACAGACAGATGGACAGATAGACAAAGTAATCCGTTATTATCCATCATCTTTTGGCTCTTTCATTAGTGTTGACACTGCATCTCGTCATTTCCTTCTACGCAGAATCTTTGATGTAATTCACAGAATGATAATAAAATAATCTGAATCTACTACTATTATTAATATATTCTATAAATGTATTTTTTTCTGTTTGATTTCAACACTATATTTACGCATCCACAGTTTTTTTATTCTCTGACACTCCTCTCAGATGTCCCACTTGGACCCTGTTCATCATGATAAGTTCATATTTTACAACACATCTTTGATTCCATTTGTTTGGCACTCAGGCCGTGTTCACAGACTCCTACATGTTATATTTAGCTGATAACATTCTGGTTATTAACTGGAAAAATCATCAACTTTTGCGCCTCTACATAGTCATCAAACATCTTCCTTCTATGGCTGAATTTTTTTCATTAAGTAGTGTGTCAGGATGTTTTTAATGGCAGAGGTTTTTAACTTTGACAGCCATGCCAAAAGAGAATAAGGGCTTCTTTCTGTATATCTCTCTCTATCTTGGTTCTTCAACCTTAAGAGCTCTCCTAAGGGTTAAATAAACAACATTTAACTAAATTGTTTAACTCCAATGACTATGCAAAAGAGTTAATATTACAAAAGATTTTCACTTAGATGTACTTAAAAAGTCATTAATCATTACTTGATTCTAAAAAAATACAAAAACTTTTTTCTAAGTAAACTCAACTGGGCTGACAGTGTAAAAGGTGATAAATTATTCTGGAAGGGTTAAATGTAGAGATACTATAAAAATATACCACAACAATTTAACACATAATTTGACACATTAGTAGAATTTCAACACCACAAAATAAATAATATGGCTTTGAATTGATTATAATTCTCCAGCTTAATATCGTTGAGCACCTACTTCTTCCACCTTAAGACCTCTTCTCAGGGCTAAACAAACACATTAACATAGACACGTCTTCACCAGAACCAGATATTTTATTTTTTAAATAAACATCATGATTTAATTACTTTTCCTAGATTTTTTTTCTTACAATTGCATTTCCTGAAGGATCAATAAAGTATCTATCTATCTAATCATGTTGACGTGCATCTATGGTATCTATAGCCACCCCTACCTACCTAACTACCTACCTAACTACCTATCTATCTATCTATCTATCTATCTATCTATCTATCTATCTATCTATCTATCTATCTATCTATCTATCTATCTATCTATCTATCTATCTATCTATCTATCTATCTATCTATCTATCTATCTATCTATCTATCTATCTATCTATCTATCTATCTATCTATCTACTTATTTGTGTTCGTTTATTGTTTTTGTCCATTTTCTTGCCTATTTTTGTCTCATTTTATTTATTTTTTGACAAATTTAGATACTTGTTTTTGTATCTTTGCTCGTTTTGATGCTTGTTTGGCCATTTTTTTTTATTAACGATCCATTATCCATTATTCCTTCTATCTATATTTATATATGTCTTATATATTTATATATAATATAAACTGATATTTACAGAAAGTAATGAATACCCACGTGTTGATTGCTATCTCCTTAAAACAGTTTTTTGTTGTCAGAGATCATTCACCTGGGCGGACGTGCCAGAACACGGGGAGGCACTAAAGCAGATTCTCATGGTGTTTTGTCTAAGTCTGTGTGATCCAAGGCCGTGTTTAGATGCCAGCGTGTTTAGATCTGTCCATAGTGATAGGCTGGAGACATTCTTTATGGAGGTAATGGAAACAAGTTGGATGGATTTGAAATAGGCTGCAGCCATCCTCCTGACGTCGGGATTTATGGCCTGTAATTCCCCTCTGGAGTAATTTGGCTGGTACATCTGCAGCTTAACAGCATTCCAGCAGAGCTCTCCTGTGCTGTGAAGTCAGGAGATGACTGATTGATTGATTGTATTACTCCAGTTTTAGCATGGCTTTACAGAGCTATGGCACTGAAGTTCTAATGTGATCTATCCGCTGCAAACTCCAACTGGAGGCTGGAAGCAGAGAGCGGCCCGCATGACGATCACAAAAACATCGACGCAATTCAATAATCCACTCCAACAACAGATGCACCAATACCTCCCCTTCTTTCACACAGAAAAAAATGTAGCTTCATTACACACTACACACTCTTATCAGCCTTATGTTCTGGTACCGACACATAGATGACATTATTCTTATAACATCTATCTATACAGCTCCCACATTAATGACATTAGTTTAATAACACCTATATATTCAGCTCCCACATTGATGCACCTGCACTTGTCTCACATCAAATGAAAGCGTTCTGAAAATATAAACCATTCTGAAGTGCAACAGTAACACCACGTACACTAAAGAATTTGGTTTCAAAGGCTGTCATCTGATCAGTCATTTATGGATCTGGACAAATGCAGAGTGATTCCCATGGTAACACTCCAGTGAACATAATCCAGTAAAGTATTTAGGTCTAAAATGTACATAATAATGATATTTTTGTACCAGAATGTGTTTTATAATGGTAATTTTATGTTACGTGGCGCATGCTCTTGCTGCAACACCTCAGTCTGTTCCCTGTTATGGAACACAACTGGGAAAACAAATTTCCCCTTCAGGACAATAAATAATGAATCTGAATCAAATTTTGAATGTGAAATATTTACTTTATATATAAAATATTTGTATTTTGTATGTAGCTACTTTGGGAACATTTATAATTTCTTAAATGTCCCCCCAGTAAAACGCATAAACATAACCATAGAAAAAAATGCTATAAAACTGACATTTTTACAACTAAAGTAGTGAACTTTGAACTCTAAAGGTCCCAGACATTGGTCTGTTGGTAAATGGTGTGTTTCAGTCCATACCAACCAAATGCAGACCTGGTTTAAGCAGCCTGGTTTAAGCAGAAATAATTAAGGTTGGGGGGGGGGGGGGGGGTGTAAATGTATTATTGTTTGTAAATCTACAGCTTTCAACCTGTTAAATAAACAGTAAAAGTGTTTTAGTCCAAACTCCAGGGTGTTACCTTTACGAAGAGCCCATTCTTTTATCTGTACTCCAAACAGTTGAAGAACAGCTGCAGTTTTTCAGGTGTTTTCAGCAAAATCACCCTGGAATGGTAAAGGGTTAAAATGCACTGTCATACTTCATTCCAAAGCTGCACCGCAGAATCTTGTAAAAGTTCACTTTAACAGCGTAATGCCAATCATTTCTTTGTCATTTTTATGTGTTGTTTTTTTTCCACCGTTCATAATACAATGAGATTAGCAGCTACAGTTTCTCAGGGTGTTCACACTACAGCGATGCCTCCACAAGCTCATTGCGGTGCCAATTACAGTCTTAAAATGACTAAATGCAAACCTATGGACTGCTGACAGATCATGTTTCCTAGCTTTCAGGTGATAAGTCCCAGCCAGGCACTGCACAGACCGTGATAATGAAACCAGTCACTCACCAGGATGAAGACAGACTGTGGTCCTGCAAGAACCAGGCCAGACCTGATCCTCCAAACAGAGACCCTGAAGAAGAAAAAGAAAGACACTCTCCAAAACACTAACTTACATGAAAACACTGGGAAATAACAAGACATAAAAGCCACTAGGAAAAGTCTACAGGTTTTTCATGTGAATGTGGAGTTTAAATCTTTAGCCACATCATGTTAATTATTTTAAACATCTCAGCCCATTAACATGATTTATTTTATCTAATTAACAGATAATATTTTGCTTATCTCTTTATTATTCCATCACAGAACCACATAGAACAACATATTGTAATGTTGTACTCAGGTTTTAAAAAAAGAAAAAAAGTATAAATGATGTAAATATCCCCCACCCCTATCCCCAATGAAGACTCAAACATACATTGACAACCAAAAGTATCGACTGATTTGAAATGTTTAATAGCTGTTTGATCCATTAAGCCTATCAACACATGTAAAAATTGGTGTAAAATACAGTTCTTTATCTTTTTATGGTCAACAGATATGACCCATTTGGACGATCAGTCTCTGTAGTTATCATGGAAACACCATCATCTTCTACAACATCGATTCACCAGTGAAACCCATGGAGTTGGATCAATGACAATGGATGGTTATCATATTTACTATACATGCTTATAGAACTTTGAAGCGGGGGGGAGAGGGTTAGCTGAAAATTTAATGTGAATTATAAATAAAATGTATTATTATTATTATTATTATTATTATTATTATTATTATTATTATTAACACACTAGGTGTCATGATATATTTTACTGAAAAAAAATTAATTATTAAAAATAGAGATACAAATTCATTTGGGGAGTGTTACAAAAGTAGCACTGGGTCTTTATGGGTTAATAAATAAATTTTTAATAGTCCTATCAAAACTGAAGCACATAGAAATGTAATTAAAATAACAGCAAACGAATACCCATTTAACATTTCAGAAAATAAATCGGTTACAAAGGAATAACATAATGCAAACATTATTCTCCCATTTGGTGTTAAGGCGTATATTAAAATATTTTTAACCTTTTTAATTAATTCCTTTAGATGTTTGACTGAACACAGCTAACCCAGATTAGCTAACAAATGAGACACGCTAGTAAACCATGCTAAGTAGTAGCATCATAATAAATTTGCCATTATTAAAGAGATTAGTGTGTCAAGAATTTGGTATATAGCAGGTAATTATGGTATTTAAAAAAATAAATATAAAAAAAAAAAAATATATATATATATATATATATATACGTTGTCTAAACGAGTTGTTAATTTTACAATGTTTAACGTATGGCGTAACGCTCACATAAGAGGTCAAAGCTAATGATTACCTCGTTTAGCTAATGCTAGGCTAATAAACTGTAGCATGATGAGTTAATGCTAGGCACTGTAGTATTGTAAAGGTGCTTCGCCTGGAAAATAAAATATAACTCAAGAGAAATGAAATGAGGCAACTGTACCTGAAGCAGCAGCAGCAGTAGCAGAACTTCTCACAGGAAACATCCTGGGTCTTTATGGTAGAAAATGAACAGGTGGAATGACTTTGAACCTGTTCCAGGTTTTTGTTTTTAGTTTGTATATTTTCCCTCTGGGACTTTTAATGAAACACAATTAAACATCCTACATTTTGGTGGTGATCCTAGATTCTGGATCACTTTGAAATGTATTGTCCATTTACCGCAATGTAAAATTTCAAAGTGATCCAGAATCCAGGATCTCTTCCGGAACACCACCAACATTTGTTCCTTGTGACACTCCCAACACATCATGATTTTTTAAAAAAAATCTAAATCCTTTTTGAGCAATGTTGCTGACAGTCAAACTCCAAAAAAACATAACCTCCTTGCCTTGGCGGAGGTTTGCACTCTCAAAGTGATTTTGTAGTTATTTGTTTTACATTTAACTAACTTCTCTTGCAAAGACAATATATTTTAGGCTGGTTATTGTTGTTTGGCCAGAAATATTTTGATATACAATATTAAAGAGAAATTTATTTTGCAATTTAAAATAAATAAATAGACAATGAACAGTCATGGAAAAAGGCTTTAACACACCCTTAAAATTTTACAGCTTCCAATATCATGAAATGTTTGCTGATGTTTTGTTGTTGTTTGTTTGCAGTGACATCAGACATGATGCAAACAGATTTTTTTGGTTTATTGTTTATAAAAAGAAAAATAAATAAATTCTTGACAGTTTCAACATGTTTATGTCCTGGATGTTTTTTCTGCTGAAACATTCAGTTTGGAGCTGGACAGAACTGAGCATGTGCAGAAGAAGCATGTGGGTTTGGAGAAGGGAACAATACTGGGCAGGTTTCAGTGTCTTCAGAAGGATTTTTAATGTAATATATAATGCATGGGGCTACATCTGTCTGTCTGTCTGTCTGTGTCATCAGGCTTAATGTGGGTGTGTGGTTGAGTCTGGTTTTTCCTAATGTCACTTAGCTTCAGGCATAAGCTCCGCCTCCTTTTAGCCAAAGTGCAGATCATCAAAGTCGTTTTAGGGTTTTTGCAGATCCAGTCATACAAACCGCCCCCAGATGACTTTTGTTTTGAGGCTTATTGTTCTTCATTCCCATGTTTATGGAAATGATGCTTATACTGGTCTGAAATGCGGCCCACAAACCAGCGGGCTGTGTGTCTACGTCAGCCACAAACACAGAGGAGGATATTTTAAAACTGACTTTATAAACTGAGGGTTGGAGCTGCTTTTACCAGGTCACCATGAAAAAGCACAACAACAATGTGACATGAAAAGTTATTTCCCAGATTAAATCAGAAAAATTTCCTCTGGGCGACTTTAAGAATTATCATATTGATAAAGTACTGTCTATCATATATATATATATATATATATATATATATATATATATATTAGCCAAGTACCCCCAACTCTCTAGTGGCTCTAGTGTCTTTTATTATTTTTGTTTGTGTGTGTGATGTGTATTGATTTTATAAGTAAAACACAAAGTGCTATATTTTTGATAGATTATTTGATTGAACTCTCACTTTATCATTCTCAGCCAAATTTGTTCCTGTGCCAAAGGTGTCTGTTTATATTTTCAAAACTTACATATATTTGACTGTGATATATTAAAATAACACATATTCATAAGAAAATATTAAGTCTTGTCTTTCATTAGATGGTTATGAATGCATAAATAAATAAATATATATATAAACTTCCCCACTGTGGGACTAATAAAAGGATTATATGGTAATAATGATAATCTCTAACTAAAAATAATTACTTAATTATTCAAACTCATCTTTAATATGAATAAATATATAGTTAAAATGGCACTAAAGCTTAACCTTCCTCTTAAGTTGGTGTCAGCACTGACCCATTTGAACAACATAAAACTTGTGTTTTGCTTCAAGTGTTTTTGACTTCGTCAGGAACCTGTATTTCAACAAAATAATACAAATAAATGTTTTTTTCACTCACTTATGGAATGCTCTGGTTGAAATTATGACCTTTGTGTTGTTCGGGTCAGTTTGGACACAGTTATAAAATAAAAATTGAACTCATCAGTGTTCTGTTCAGACATCACACTGACACACAGATTGTACAGAACAATCACCTGAGCTTTAGTGGATCCTCATTTAGTCTTTTTATCCAGTTTACCCGGGCATGTCCCCATGAGGTCAGTTCAGTATAGAGGTGGTGACTGCTGATGCACATCCAGGGTTAAAAACATGTCTCAAAGGCTCACATCAAAAATATTCAAAGCATTATTTTCATGGATAAGGAAGTTTATGAGGAAACCAAGAGATGAGAAACAGAGTGGAAGTAGATCATTGTTTTTAGAGTATTTACAGCTGATTTAAGACATGGGTCAAAACTGACCCATTACCATAAGAGATGGAAACAGAAAGTGAACACAAGTGGAAGGTTAAATACATACAGTACATATACATATTTATAGGTTATTATGGTTATTATTTTCTTGGTCACTTGAGATCAAACTGGGTTGAATGTGACCCCTGGAAGAAAATGAGTTTGATCACCCTGTTGACTGATGTACTGTTTGTTTTTATTATGCATTATTTACTATTATTTATACTTTCTTCACAGCATATTGCACTGTGGGTAATAGCACATGTTCCTCCTTCTTTTTACTTATTTTTAACTTGTTGTAATAGTTGTTACACCATGACAGAGAGGAAAGAAATATTGTGCTGTTTGTATATATTTCACACTTGACAATAAAGTTGACTTGACTTTAGAACTTGGGATCAGAGGACCTTGGATTTGTTTCCAGCTGTTACTTATAATAATGCAGTATTTTTGAACACACTGCTCTACAATATTTTAGAAAGTAACTTCTTCAGACATGAAATGTGTTAAATCTTACATGTTTTAGTCAGTTGAAACATAAAACAAATTATTTTAGTGCTAGTTAGTTCATGTTTTAATATATATGATGGTGTGTTATTCCACTTATATACTGGTTCATGTACATGTATACAATGGATTAGTAAATATTCCACTAGAAAGAACCTGCAAAGTGAATGGATCATAATGTGCAGACAGTGTTTTGAAGTAGATCTGGTAGATCTGAGACCAATATTCCTTTGGACTAAAACCTATTCTCTTGTTCATTCTAAGAATTTCACATTTTGACTCCAGACTTATCTCGGAAACTTGAGCCAACCAGCATTTAAGACTTGAGTTTTCTTTATCACTAACATACATGTGGGAACATTTCATTAATTGAGTCATATGCCAAATGACAATAAAGCTATTCTTCTTATTATTATACTTAGTTTTATTACAGAAGCATTTTACTTGTAGATCAATGTTATTGGATTATGTTAAAGATGACCAGAAATGAACAAAATAATCAAGAACATGAACAAAAATTATCAAAATATACCATAAAATGGACCAAAATGTAAAAGCAAATGTATAAAATAAGAAAATACTTCAACAAATTGACTAAAATAATAAATACAATTAACAAAGATTACCAAATAATTCAGTAAAATTAAAAAAAGACCAACATATTCACTAAAATGAACAGAAATGGCCAAAAAATAATCAATAAAAAGAACAAAAATGATTTAAAAAAAATAAATAAATATATATATTATGAAAAATTTAACACAAATGAACAAAATATTCAGTAAAATTTATTTTAAAGTATTCAGTAAAAATGAACAAAAATTAGTAATACAATGAACAAAAAAGAACAAATTATTTTAAAAAAACAATATATTCACCAAAATTAACCAAAATGACCAAAATAATCAATAAAAACAACACAAATGAACAAAATATTCAGTAAAATATTCATTCATTCATTAAGTAAATATTCAGTAAAATTTCACATTTTGACTCCAGACTTATCTTGGAAACTTGAGCCAACCAGCATTTAAGATTTGAGTTTTCTTTATCACTAACACACATGTGGGAACATTTCATTAGTTTGATTCTGGATGCATTTGACTTGTAGACCAGTGTTGTTGATGAGTGATATAATATGAAAGGTGATTTTCTTTCTTTCTTTTTTTTTTTTAAAATCCCATATGTTCTTTGGGTTTTCTTTCATGTTTGAGGTCTGGGCTGTGGCTCGGTCCCCGCATGGACAGATTCTGGTTCTTGTGTTCGTCATCTGGCTTCGTTCACCTGATAGCAGACGCGTGGCAGCTATCAAAGCCAGACAATGACATCCAAAGCCTGGACCTACAGCACGTTTGACACCTGATTTATCTCAAGCACCTATTCAGATTAGATATGCAATAAAGAGCGGGGCTTTAGAGGAGAGGGTGTGGTCGCCGCCTCTGGGGACTGCAGAGGGTTAACCTTGACATCTGGCCCGCGCTTGTCCCCATAAGTTGAAGCGAACAGACCTGCTTTCTCCTCAAAAACACCTCATCCATCTGCGGCATTCAGCGTGGTTGCCCCGGGCGCTTCCATTGAGACGCGTGCTTGGTGACATCGATCCCTGCTGGGACGCCCATCCATATTTAAAGGTGGTGCAGCTGACCTGTGGGTGGCCCCTCCACCAGTGGCTGGCACCGGCGCCCACTTCTTCTGCGCCCACACATCCACTGACAACACATTTGGTGGAAATTTCCTCAAATTACAGAAATATGATATAATGCGCATGAACAGGCCGCTCAGGTGACACGTGCCGACGCCGGACAAAAGCTGCGACCTGTGAAACGTAATCTGTCCGCCAATGTGCGAGGATGACAATTAGCTTATGAATACAACAGCTGACACCGACATAAAGCCCAATTACACACTTATTTGTGTTCCGCGTCTTCCACGGCAGACTACAAGTTAACACAGCCAGATAAAAAATTCATGCTGACGCGTGCTGCTAATCCCATAAACACAAACAACAGTAACTTTATGAGCACCGCTGCACACACGCATTAACCCATAGAGACCCAAAGAGTCACTAGTGATACAAACCATCTACTGATCTAAACAGTTTAATGCAGGGGTCTCAAACTCATTTTCTTCAGGGGCCACAGTCAGATCACCAATGGGCTGCACTTATAGTGCTTTTCTACTTTCATGGTGCTCAGAGCGCTTGACATTAGCCTCACATTCACCAGTAGGTTTCGAAGGTTCTGTCAGTCCTACTGGGAGCCGAAGTCAGGGTTCAGTATCTTGCCCAAGGACACTTCGACATGTGGACAGCTAGAGCTGGGATGTGAACCGCCAACCCTTCAGTCAATGGATATCTCTCCTACCAACTGACTCACAGCCGCCCCTAAAGTAAAGTGAAAACATTCTAACCTATAAATAATGACAATTTTTTTTTCATTGTTTTAGTGCAAAAAAACTACCGCTAACTTCTGAAAATACTTTTAGAAATGATCCAAATGCAGTAAACTTTACATTTCATAAAGAAAATAAGGGTAATTTTAATAATATTCTGCCTCAACTTATCATTAGTCCATGTGTTTTATGATGGATCAGTTCTACAAAGACAGTAAAACTTTAGTAACAAAAGCAGAAAACGGTTCAAATTGTGTTTAATTTTCTTTAGACATTTCAGGTTGTTCACATTTGTTCAGGTTATTCACATTTTATTGTTACAGGATAGTTTGTAAATCTAAATTTTTTCATAATGTAATGCTAGTTTTTCCACTAAAACAAAGATACAAATTTGAAGCTGTCATCCTTTATAGACTGAGAAGAAAATATAGCCTTTTTTTATTAATAGGTTGTTTAGGTTATTTTCATTATTTCATATTTTTGCAGTAAAAAAATGGCAAAAATATGAAGTTGTCATCATTTACAGGCAAAGAAAAAACTAGGAAAATATGAGGTCATTTAATAGGTTATTATGCTCTTCAACCCACGGCCGCATTTGGCCCCCAGGCCGCATGTTTGAGACCACTGTTTTAATACCTGTTGATCAAATAATTCTATCAAAACATGCCAATAATAAATGTAAAATACACTTCTTTATACTTTCATGGTCATGATCCATTTGGATGTTCAGAGTCACTGTAGTTACCATGGAAACACTGTAATCTTCTACAACATTGATTCACCAGTAAAACCCATGGAGTTTGATCAATGACAGTGGATGGTAATCATGTGGACTGTACCCTTCTTGTCGAACTTTCAGGTTTTTAGCTGAAAATGGAAAGTGTATCATGAATAAATTGTGTTATTATTAGGGCTGCAACTATGGAATATTGTGTCGATTTTTTCATAGATTAATCAGATAAATTCCATTTTTGTTTATCTTTTTTAACCCTTTAGCTTTTGCTGCATCATTGGTTCTATTTGTATGAGTTATTCTAAATATACATAATAATTCTGAACATACAATGGGGCAAAACAGAGCAGTGAGTGAGACTAAAAATAGATGCTTTAGGATTTGTTTGCTTTACTATGGTTTCCAGTTTTGTTGTGGTTTTTCCTATTTTTCACTGTATCTTTATCAAGTTTTAAATAATATCAATAATTTTTTTAAAATAAATAAAAAAGACAGATAGCTTAAAAAACTAAAATAAATAGAAAATACATATATAAAATAATAATCAAATTGAAAGTATAAATAAAACAAAATAGGTAAATAATAAAGTAAAAAAAGTAAATAATTCCAGGACCTGTGATGTAACTATTGCACACACAGCTCTATCCTGCTGCTGCATTAACTTACATTTCCCTGCGTTGGGATAAATAAAGTCTAATCTAATGTAAATATTCCATCAGTAGCAGCGTTTTACTTTTTATGTCAGTCTTAGTTGTGACAGTGGGTGTCCTGTTGGTGTCTGTGGAGATGCTGCTTTGTATCTCTGGAGGAACCTGTGATGTGACGGGGGTGACAGGGAGGCCACCCTCTTGACAAAAGCATCTTTTGGTAAACAACACAAGTGTTTCTTGTCCCAGAAGGTTTCACACAGTTCGGCTGCACACACAAACAAACCAGAGTGGAGCTGGAAGAAGTGATGTGCTACTCAGTTGTCAAACGCTGCCTCTGGTCTTTTTGTCAGAACGCCATGGGAATTTCTCCTGTTGAAAAGGAAGAGCCGCTTCAAGAGGCTGGAAAACAATAAACCCAGGTCTAATCAGCTGGAGTTAATTGAGAAAAGCTTTTTAATTTACTCATAAGGATGATAGGACAGGTTTTACAGCTGAATAGAGATCCACTTTACCCACTATTTGCATCAAATTATCTGTTTGCATCAGATTATCTGAGACAAAAAAAAGAAGAAAAAAACCTGCTATTTTTAGGAGGTGAAAATTACTCTTCAGCTTCACAAAAAACAAAACAATACAATGCTTCAATTTACAGTGAGTTTATTGAAAATTACAATACAGTCTTTACTTGTGCCTTTCATCCATTGGTGGATTGAAATCTGATTCTGACAGCGATGGGTTCTGTACGTCTGGAGGAACATTCTGAGGGGAAGTCAGTCGTTTTGTCAGAGATACTGCTCGTGTTTTTGTGTTTTGTTGGCACATCGTTGGCATACGGTCGCCTCCTGTTCCACACATGGCATCATCTGGACCACACTTTGTTTCTGCATGTTACAATATTATTATAAAAACAAGTCACTCATTCTTCTACATCCAGATTCCAGACTTTTTGCATATTGGCTGAAAATGTTTCCTGAAAATGTTAGAAAACCTGAAAATCTAAGAAAATTTGCACTTAAATCGAAAATGTCATAAAAACTAATGATGTATTAACTTCACTAATATCCTGACTGATATTACAACAACATTTTATCAATAATGTAATATTTATTAGATTATTGGGAAATAATTACATTTTTGGGTCTTTTTTTTTTCCAAAACTGATGATGTAAAACTTGACAGAAAATGCCAAAAATATCAGTCATTTTGTGGTTTAAGAATCTAAGACTAAGAGTATCTAAGTTTAATTTAAATTATTTTAATATATTTATATGTGAATGAGTATGCGTTTGTGTGTATTCCTATCTTCATGGGGACATTGATATGTTTACAGTCACACCATAGGGACCTCTGACACTATGGGGACCAAAATTCAGGTCCCCACGAGGGTTAAACATAAATAAAGGCCCCCATTAGTAAAATAGAAATTATGTGGCCCATAAATATATGAATTTGTTTTTTTCAGGAAGTCCTCATAAAGCATGGAGGGAACAAGTGCAAAGCAAAACATGTGTTTTTCAAAGGTTTGAAGATGTGATTACTTAAAAAAATGTAAAAAGGATATACATGTATTCTTTAAATTGTGTTTACTTTTAATTTTTACTTATTTTGTAATTTTTTTATATTATTGTATAATTATGTATAATAGATATAGTTCCTTTGTTTACTTCTCAACCTTAAGTGTATCATTGTTTTTTTCTTGCTTGATTTTGTGTTAACTTCATTGTTTCCATGTTGGAAATAAAAGATTTTAATGAATCAAAAACATGGATTTGAAACAACAGAACATCTTCTGGGTCAAATCCAGTGTCTACAACAGGGCTGTCATTTTAGTTCAGGGGTACATTCAGCTAAATTTGATTGGAAGTGGGCTGCACCACTAAAAGAAACCCTAAAAATATATAATTAATTATCAACACCAAACTGTTGTCCATGTTTTAGAGCAAAAAAATCTACACACCATCTACAAATTATCCTCAACAGTTGAATAGCATGAACAAAAAGTAATAAATGCGTTTTTTTTATTTTTATTTTTTACCATTATTAGGCTTTATTTTGTTATTTACATGTGTGTATTATAGCTTATAAATACACAAAACATTTAGTAATAGGTGGAATATTATTAAAATTGTATTTACTTCTCTTAAGACATTTCAAGTTGTTTATATCTGTTCTGGTTATACAGATTTATTTGGTAAATTATACTGTATTTTAGTGAAAGTAAATGAAAACATTTCCAAAGAGGAACATTTTGACTCGATAGGTTATTATGAGACTGAAGTAGTCTGAATTCAACTAAACTCTTCAACTAAAATTATTAATATATTTGTGTCATTTTTACATTCCACAAATTCATCCAAAGGGCCGGACGAGACTGTTTGGTGGGCCAGATTTGGCCCCCGGGCCGTATGTTTGACACCTGTGACATTATCTGTCAATTTTTACATGATCAGTCTTGAAAAATAAAAGGAACCTAACTAAAAATGTCATAAATTCCCAAATAATGTAAAAATGTTTACATTTTCAGTAAAAATGTTTATAATATCAGTCAGGATATTTTATTACATTATTGGGTTTTATTATATTTTCAATCACGTTAAGTACATATTTTATTACATTCTCAGGCATTATTATATTTTCAGGAAATTATTCCATTACAGAGTACTATAGGGCTGCATCAGAGGGTAAATACTTAAAAATTACCACTTTCCCTTCTTTGAAAGTACACTTCTTAACAAGTTTTACACTGTACAAAAAGATGAGAAGAACACGATCCAGAGCAGGATATGTGATGTAGGAAATAATATGAACAGCTGATTGATACGCTGTTAGAAGAACCTGAACGCTCCTGGTTAAAGAGGAACTATGCAAGATATTCACTGTAATTAAACAGCTTTCAAGTATTTGTGGTGGTTAAATGTCTTGTCAGGGGGAGAATGGAAGACCCCCCCCCCCATTTCCCAATAACTGCTTCTGTTTGTTGTGTATATATACATATATGTTTTATATGTGACCTACAAACTGGATAGCACTTTAATATTTACAGTAGTCGCTTTTCCACTCAAACCTCAAACTGCACAAATGTAATGAAATATTTTTTTATTTTTATTTTTTTATTAATATTTTTTTTTTACCTTGTTCCATTGGCAGACTTTTTCTTTAGTTGAATTAAGGGGGGGGGGTTAAGCAAAAAATAACACAAAAAATAATTGTGGATGGAAGAATTCCAGATTTTCCAGATCTATTGTCTGTAAATCAGTTGTTTATATCCGACTGAAAAGTTCCTCTGTAGATAACTGTCTGATTGTAAATGTGATCAGATATTTGGTTTATAACAATGGCTTATACTGTGAGAAATGTTGCATTATTACCCTTTTTTTTACCTTTGCCATTGCTGCAAAGTCAAAGTTAACTGTTATTAGATAATGCTTTTGAAGCAATCCTATAGTTTATTATGCCATTGTTACATTATGAGCTTTTATTACATTATGAGTTTCTATATAGCTAATAGTTAGTCATTACATTATGCTTATGATTTTATTATGAGTCGCTTATTACATTATGAACTTTTGTTACATGTAAGTTATTACATTATGAGCTGTTATTATGAGTTGTTACAGAGGCTGATGAAAAAAAATCATCACAAGCTCGGTGGCACCTCGTGATGACGTCCAGGTACGATAGTATCTGTGGTGGAAATGCTCTCAAGGAATAGTACATGGTCCCCGAGTAGAATAGTGTAGCGATGATACCATGTAGTAAAAACGTAGTCATGTTAAAACCATGTCCATCCCACACATCAGACAAATTTTCAGGAACAAAATAAATGAGAGTCAAGGAAATTAACTTTCAGGGATGTATTGCAGCAAAGTTTTTCCAACAAACTTCAAGTTTTCTCCAAATTTACCTGTATAAGGCTGAAAAATAACTGCATTTTTGAAATCCTCATCCAATTCTAGTTCAGATTTGTGCGTCACATATGTTAAAGAACAACAACTTTGTTATACAGTATTAATATTTTGAATAATTCATTCTAGAGGCCACATTGGACCTTTTGGTGGGTGAGATTTGGCCCCTGTGCCTTATGTTTTGACACAAAAACGCTGCAAAAACAGTGAAGTAGTAGCCAAATGGTCAAATCTTGCATATCTCCTCTAAATTCAGAAGGTGATGATAGTATGTGTGAGGATAAAGGTGGAAGACACTGGTTCGTATCAAAAGGTTGTGTTTGTTGTGGGCCGTGACAGGACACTAAACACCCATCGTCTCCTCTAGTCGCTCAATGAAGCTTCACTAAACTGTCCAGATCTTTTAGAAACACACTCATCGCTTCCTTCAAAACTGTGCACCACATTACCAGCACCGTCAGGGGATTTAACCGCAGCTTAAGTCCGTCTGTCTGGCAGCTGGATGTGGCCGATGGCGAAGCGGCGGCGTATTATCAGCACAAGACTTCCAACACCGCCAGAAGAGGAGGACGCCGAGATCCGAGAGGAGCTGCACACCGCTGTCAGCCAAAGGTTTATTTGGAATAAATGAGGGGAAAAAAAGCCCATGTGTTTGTACGGTTTCATTCAGACTGTGGCTCCAGCTCAGACTCATGTGAAAAACAACCCACACATGGACTGGAAAAAAAAAAAACAACTAAATCTGACCAAGTGGATTTGTCTCATTTCTACTCCAAATATCTCATCACACTTATATAACACAATCACTTGCATAAAAAAATGCTCCTCAAGTGAAACAAAATAATAATTCAATACATTTTGGCTCGACTTAACATGTAACGTTAGCTGAATATGTTACGTTAGCATACTGTGCACCTACTCAGCCTGTTGTTCTCTATTCTATTTTTATTTTAAATTGCCTTTCAAGATAAAACATCTGTCCCCCAAAAAATGCGATTTATAATCCGGAGCGATTTATAGTCTGGAAAATACAGTACTAGAATTTGGCATAGAGTGTATGGTACTTTTTCATAAAGCCATGAAAACTTTATTGTATCTTTTTATATGGGGGTAAATATATTACATTAGTGACGGTGTAACTAATTTTAACGTTAGTGTTTGAGGGTTAAGCAAAAAATAATAATTCTTGAATTACAGAGAAAAAAAAAATCTGCCAATGAAAGAAGTAAAAATGACCATGGTCACATTTCTTGAAATGAGATTATTAAGATCTATTGTCTATAAAACCAGTTCTTATATCTGACTGAAAAGTTCCAGTTTAGGTGATTGGATGAGACGGCCCTGATGAAACTATGTAGGTAATGTGTATAAAGTTACAGTGTTTGCCATTTTCAGCTGTGACTCACTTCATTACTCAGTCTTTTCCCACACTGAAGGCCAACATCTACTTTACTTCAGAAATATTCATCCTGTTTTTACTTGAATGGAGCTAAAAACTTGAATTAAGAATTTTTTTTTTTTTTTTTTTTTTTAAATATGTCTATAAATCTTAATACATTTTAGTTCAAAGGAATATTGGTCTCAGATCTACTTCAAAACACTGTCTGCATATTATGATCCATTCACTTTACAGGTTATTTCTGGTGGAATATTTAATTATAATAACAGATTAGATGTATATAGTGCTTCTCTATGTACACACATAGAATCCATTATTCATTCCCTCTTACATCCTCCCTCCGGCGGTGGTAAACTAGATATGTATTCACAGTTGTCCTGGGGCAGAACCCCTCTGACAACCACCAAATGTACATACACCAGTAGCAGCACTGGAGGCAAGGAGAGTGAAGTGTCTTTGCCCAAAGACACAATAGCACATGAGTAAAACAGAGCAGGATTCAAACCACCACCTTGGGTTATTGGATGACCAGCTCGACCAACTGAGCCACAGCTGCCCACCAAATTTACAAATCCATACATAAACCACCATATGTGTGGAATAACACACAATCATATTTATTAAAAACATGAAATAACTAGCACTAAAATCATTTGTTTTATGATTCATCTGTATGTAGGATTTAGCACATTTAATTTCTAAAAAAATTGCAGAGCAGTGTTTAAAGTGTGATCAGATATTTGGACTAGAAATGAGACAAATGCACTTGGCGAGGTGTAGATGTTTTGCAGTGTATGGACTGAACTAACAGGCCACAGACTAGTTGTACAGGAACCGGTGGTTTTCATTTCTGTTTTGCATATTTATACATTAGCATTAAGATGACAAGAAAATTATGCGAAGAGGCAAAGAAGTAAGCTGTTTTTGTGCAACGCAATAATTTAGACCCATGTGCTGGAAAACGATTTGAAAATGCTTTGGATTCACACTGGAAGGAATATTTACATCCTTCACTTTTGAAAAAAACTAATAACATTCTGTCCACACAACATTTCTTTTATTAAATATATGTGTCCTCGGGAAAAAACAGCGTTGTCCAACCTGTGGAGACGGTGGATAATACTGGACACAAAAGATGCAGAGGTGGAGTCAATTTAATTTGGGTTCTTCTGTCAAACTGGTCAAAAATAATCTGGACATGAGGCGAAACATTCAACCTGTGGATGTAGACAAAGCAAGTTTGGAAGAACTTTGGGTCCATTTTAAATGTTTACTGAGATAAAAGAGAAACTATTTTCGGATAAAAGAGTTTTATATTATTTTTAAATTTGCTCGTATAAATCCATCATCATGATTAATCTGCACATACATACACACATATATATATACATACACACACACATATATATATATATATATATATATATACACACACACACACACACATTTTTTTTTGCATGTTTTGGATATTTTAACAAATTATTTGAAGTTTTGAAGACTTGTTGAATTTCTTTTGGATTTTTCATGACTTTGTATTAGTTTTGTGTGAATTTGAGTAGATTTTAGAATATTTTGCATAGTTTTTTTCCTCCGGCCTTTTTTGTTTCACTGTGAATTTTTGTGTATTTTGTGGGGAATTTGAGCACACAAAAAAAACCCTGGAAAAAAAAAAATCAACATCATGATTAATCAAAATTAATCAAAAACGCAACCCTATGTTTAATATGATTAAAAAATGTTTAATCCTTTGAGAGTCCTAATTATTTTACATATTACAATTAACACAAAAATCTAATTTCAACATGTTCAAAAGGACATCAAAATTAGACGCTGCTATTTGTTTTCTTATATCTCTCTGTTCTCTGACAGGTGCATTTTGGGAATTGAACTAATGATTCCATGCAGAATGTTTGACATAAATGACCGCTGTTGCAACTGGACACAATGGACACGATGGTTTATATACAAAACCCCAAATGAGATGTAGTTTGATGAAAAACCCACATGTGGACTAAAAACCACTAGGATCCACACATTTAAAACCACACTGTCTGTATTTAGAGACTATAGAAGAGCATTTAAAGACACGTTTTCACTGACACCAGCTACATCGAAATTATTTTCAGACCCAATATCTGGTTATAATTTCATTAATTATGTGATGGATCAAAGCTAGAGGAACATTTAGTGCATTTATCTGAGGTCATCATTAGGTTCATCCTGGGTTTGGAAACATATTTACATTTACCTTTTCTTATTGACTCTAAAAGATGGAAAAGTGACAGATACTTTAATAAACCCAGTTTCATAGAAGAACCCAGATATAGTATTTGTGTAATTATTGTCCTATTGTAGACTGCATGTAGACATGTATAATATGAGTTTATCCTGGAGGTTTAGATAGAGTTTGTTTGATATGTGTAATGTTATATATGTTTTGTTATTTTGCGGTCATTAGACAACTGATACTTCATCCCACTGATTTTCAAACATGTTTTTTCTTTGCTTGTCTTCATCATTCTTGCTTTGAAATGTTTATATTTCACATAAAATAAACCAAACTAGTTGTAAACTTCTGTTTCCTCAAGTGTTGGTTGAGTTTGACATTTAAGAAGAAACAGAAATGAAGAAAAAAAACAATAGCCTTATTTTTAGCTCATCTGACAGATGGAATTATTTATTTATTTGGGACAGTGCATATTAATTAACATCAACAACTGCAGCTGTAAATGAATCAGTATCTGTTTTACTGTGTTATAAAGTTACACAGACAACGACTTTCCAAGTTCATTTGAGGAATATATTGAAGTTGTTTTTTCAAATGAAAAAAATATGTTAATTTACTTTCTGCTTTATTTTAATTGGCTGCTTTTCTACATTAATACACTTCATATTCACACACTTTAATGTGGATATTTTCTTCAACAGAATTTCATCCTTTTGTCTTCATTTCTCCCAATGACAACACAAAACTGACTCTAATCTGGCCAAAAGTGTCAACACACCATAGTAACTGATATAAAATTTGATTATATTTGTCATTGTTTTGTAATTCAGACCCATTACTTCTGAATTCAATGAGTCCTAATACTTTTGTCTATATAATGTACAGAAATATGTTGGATACATTCCTCAGATCTACTTAATAAACCAGCGCCTGTGGAACTTTATAAAACACAGTCGTACACACACTAACAAGTCATTCAGGAAAAAACAAACCTCACCCCCTCGCAAACATTTCACCTGATTTGCCCCATCTCTGATCATTGTGAAAATATATTATTGGTTACCTTAACCTATGACCTTTGATCTACATTCAGCTAAATTTAATGGGATGTATTCTGTATCACCTTGTAACTTTGCTGAAAATTTCCTGAAAATTGCTCCAGTACTTTTTGTGTGAAGTTGCTGATAAACAAACAGTAGTTCCAGGCCCAACAAACCCTGCCCCTTAAAAAAGTTTTAACTCTTATTGGACATCTCCCTCTTGGTCACTCAAGGTCAAAGGTTATGATGCCATTTTGAAGCCCATGCAAAGGTTTCCAGTCTATTAACAATAGTAAATGAGTCTCAATGTCCACTGGTTAAAGTCCAGTTGAGTTTTTTTAGGTATTGACCCAGTGACCCCTGACCTCTTGGGTCAACAATAGGTCAAAATCTATACACAGACGATGATGTTAGTGCTCATTGGAAGTCTGTAAGATGAATAGTTCAAAAGTCATATCCAAAAATAATTTTTAACCTTGATTGTGAACTTGACCTTTGACCTATTTTCTTCACATTTGTCCTTTAAGGTTCTGGTGTTAATGCACATGAACAGTGAGAGCAAAAAGAAGCTATATTTGAAACTGAGTGAAGAATGAAAATTAATTTCCTGATTTGCCCTTTCACACATTTTGGTGAACTTCACCTTTGATCTACATTCACCAAAATTTAACGGGATAGATTCTGGACCAGTGTGTGCACCTTTCTGGATTTTTTTTAATAGAAATTGGTCCAAACCAAAAAAATATGAAAAAAGGAAATAGTGATTATTTTATCTCAGTCAGATGAACTAAAAATAAAGTGAATGTATATTCTTTTATTTGCGTCTCCTCTTCAACTCCAATCTGTGGCACTTTCAAACCTTTTCCAGCACAGGGAGTGATATTTCAAAGTGCCTGTACAGTATTTACAACATCAGAAGCAGTGAGAGTCTGAAAAGGTCCATAAACCAGTGTGTACATACAGTCACCAAAGCGCTGAATGTCGGCGGATGCAGAGTTTACACTTCAACACGTGCAGAAGGCAATCAGTGAGAGGCTTTTCCGTAATGAAAAACAGATTTGTCTCCACACATCGGCGTAATAATACTCACGTTTGAATAGAAAAAAAACCCCAAACTGCTTGTAAAATGTTTTGGCTTCGCAGAACGTGTGCCTACGGAAAACGAAGTGCGAACAAAATTCATCCGTACTGGACTTATCTGTTTTAATAGGGAGGGGGGAGGGGTCACACAGATGAAATGATGTCTTTGGAAACGCCAAATACTTTAAAGGCAAGTGAGGTTGAGCGGCCTTGGTAGGACACATTCTTAAACCACAATACATTCAGTTAACAACATTTTGGCTTCAACCCCCCCATACACACACACTATTTCCTTCAGAAAAATCACCTTAAAGCAGCAGGAAAACAAACAGTGTAGGTGAAGACTGTGTTTGTGAGCAGAGCGACGTGGGTGAAATCAGATGGGGACGAGTGTTTGACGGGTGACATTCCACACTTGCTCAAGAGCACTTTGTCTCACATGTGATTTGGTTTCATACAGTGTCTAGGTCAACTATTCTGAAGGAACAAACAAAATATTCACATAGAAAAACTAAACTAAAAAGAAAAAAAAAAAAGAACAGTAACAAGGTGACAATGGGTAAAGATGTCTGACAATTCATTAAACGTGCTGTGTGATGTCGACTATAAAACAGCTAGACCCCGTTTACATCTGATGTTAAAATATGATCAAGGGAAACACTGTTACACAGAAAAAAAAAAATCTAAATCTGACCAAGTGGATTTGTACTCATTTCTAGTCCAAATATCGGATCAGTCTTAAAATCAGACAGAATCACCTACAGAGGAACTTTTCAGTCAGATATAAAAACTGATTATAAGTAAATAGATCTGGAAAAGTTTAATTTCAATAAATCTTACCAAGATCATTTTCACTTGTTCCGATGGCAGGTTTTTTTAATTCAAGAAAATTATGAATATTCAAGAAATTATGGATCAGTTCTACAAAGACACTAAACACTTCATAATAGAAGCATAAAATGCTTCAAATTATGATGAATTTTCTTTCTTTCAGGTTGTTCACATCTGTTCAAATTATTCACATTTTGTTGTTACAGGATATTTTGTAAATTTAAATAGTTGCTTTTTGTACTAAAATGAAGACATACATTTGATGATTTATCAGCATAATTTAATAATACTTTTTCCACATCAGAGAAAAAAAAGAAGTCACTCTCTTTCTTTACTAGAAAATGAGAAAAATACACTTGTTAAAATTCAGATTTATTTGCAGTGTGAGCCTGACATCCCTGCTCTGAAGGATAAATTGTAACGCCAAATGCCACAGTTTCAAATGACGTGAAAAGTTACCAGATAAAAACGTACATCCCATTTTTAATACCCGATGGTAAGCGGGGACTTGGTGTCTGTCAGTTCAGAACACGTTTCTAACACTGTACATACATGGAGCTGCTTCCCATCCACAAAAAAAAAAAAAAAAAAAAAAAAAAAAATCACAAATGTAAACTAAACAGTAGTGTTCTATGTTGAGACTATAAGTGTTAAGTGTTACACTTTGTGGCGTTGGCGGTACAGCTGCCCGGTAGCGCTTACATCCAAAGAAAACACATAAATACAGGTAAACAGAATAAAAGAGCTTGTGTTGTTGTTGTTGTTGCTTGTGACAGAGAATATTGTTTGTGAAAATGTCACTTGTGACCTGAATAACACCCGCTGGTTGTTTACCTTGAACAAATATATATAAGCTGATTTTCACACGCACACGCACACCACATATGAACAATATGAGAATTAGAATTTGGAATGAGCGAGTGATACAGAAACAATGTAAAGGTATAAAATACACTGAGGTGCAGTCCAAAATGCAACTGCGATTGGAATTACATTAAAGGTAAACATATTAATAACTGTGGGACTTACATATAAAAGGCATTAGTATTAGTCCTAAATACATGAATACCGTCAGTAGTTGAGTTAAAAAAAAAAAAAAAGGAAAAAAAAAAAAAAAAGAAAGGAAAAGCCACTTTGTACCTGTAACTCTACAGTGTGAATACAGCAGGTGGGGGGAGAGGGGAGTGGGACACAGTAGAGTTAAACATTAGTGTATCTTACAAATACATTAAATTAATATAATGCAAATGAGCTGTGAGAACCATATAAATAGAGATTGTTCAGCAAACGCCCACATGTGCAGCTCGGTACCGTAATACCATCGTACTTACAGTGAAGAAGGGCTGTAACAACACCTCCTAGCATCACAAATGCAAAAGAAAAAAAAAGAACAGGAAGAGATGAATTGAGCTCTACGGTGTGATTAAAATGTAAACAAGATTACCAGCGGAATAAAGTGAGATGCTAAATTTATGATTATTGCACTTAAAGTCAGAGAAATGATAGTCTTCATATGTAAAATATATATATTAAAGAAAGGGTAAACCAAAACCACTAAATGATCAAGAAATGTGTATTTGTTCTTTTTTTTTCTGGAAGATGCATGACTCAATAAGTTTGAGATTCACCAGACTTCCAGATACTGTCCAGCGACGTCTAGCTATTTAGACCAGCTATGAATCAAGTTGATGGGGGGGGGGGGCACGGTTCACCCACATCTGCCTCGGCTAAATGTGTTTTACAGCTTCAGACTTGTGCTCCAGTGTAAACGCAATTATTTCAGCTTCACACTGCACAAACCTAAATCTGACCAAGTGGATTTTTATTCATTTCTAGTCTAAATATCTGATCACACTTAAATTCAGACAGAATCACTTACAGAGGAACTCTTCAGTCAGATAGAAGAACTAATTTATAGACAATAGTTCTGGAAAATCTGACCAAGACTATTTTGACTGGTTTCAAATCTATTGTCTAAAACCCAGTTCTTATCTCAGAAGTCGCTTTTCCATTGGCTATATGCATACAATTTTACCCATATTTACTCAATGTCCGTAATATTGGGTTTTTCCATTAAATCATAAATGCGATGATTTGTGTTATTTATTATTGCAAAATGACAGTACAAATCATTCCATAAACATGAACCATCTGCTGTTGTTTTACAGATATATTCATTATTCTTCCATATTCTCCCTCTATCTGCTACTAAATTAAAATGCTGTGGTTTCCTGGTGTCCATACATACCACACCATGTTTAAACTGAAAAAACAAAAACAAAAACAAAAAACAAAACTCTTCTTATTTTGTTGTAACGTCCATCAACATCCGACATTTTAATATACCTGACTTTAATATACTGACTGCAGTTGTGAAAAAAGCTCTTTCCATTACAGTTTAGTGTAATAAACCATTTGTACTACGACTGAAAAACCACTTGTCAGCACAAAAACTTTTAAGGAAAAAAATTAGGGTTTGTCAAAATTGTGGTTTTCTATTAGGTAAATTTTTTTATGCGCAAGTTACACATCGTAGTTCAATAAGAATATTTCACATATGTAAATGGAGTCAGTTACAAGTTGTTTTTAACTTAATTTTTTTTTTTAAAGTCATGAGTCACAACTGAGCAGCACAAAAACCTCTAATTAAAGATATGCGTTTGTATAAATTGTCATTTTGCCATGAGGTAAATTTGCATGCACAAGGTATAAACATTTTAGAGCCAATGGAAAAGTGACTATAAGTTTCTCTTTAGGCGATTCTGTTTTATTTTGACCAGAAATTTGAAAAATAGACTTGTTAAGACGTGGGTTTTTGCAGTGTCTCTTACCCTTCAACTACACCGTGTGGTAAATATTTGGCTACATTTCCCACCTTCACCTCGGCGTGCACCTCTGTGGGTCCACAAGTGCATTCTTATCGTCTTATTCAGTTTCAGTACCTAAAAAGTAACAAGCAATGTCCGTCTGGCCAAATGAAGCGGCTGGAAGTTACGTTCACTGAAATAACTAAAATATATATGTATAAAAAAAATGACTATGAAATTACATCCATGGAATAAAATAACTCGAATCACAAATTTGGCTTCCGTTGATCCCATTTGTTCCTGCTTATTTCAACCGTGTGTCACTTTGACGCGACCACTACCGCTAAAACCACTGTCATCTACTTTTTACCCAGTTTACCCGCCTTCTTTTTTGGCTCGTAGGGCGTCCGTAAGATGCTCGGCGTCTCCTCCATGACGCGCACCAGCAGGTTGTCGATGTAGTCCTCCAGCTCCCTGATGTGGGCGTCCTTCTTCCTCACCACATCCTTCTGCTTGATCAGCTCCTGCACCACCTCCTCGAAGGACAAGTTCCTGTACGCTGCCACGCTTTCCCGCGTCACCTCCTGAAAATGGAAAACCATAAATTCAATTTATGATTTTACAGATATTATCCTTAGTTATTTAGTTGTTAGCTTTCCCACCAAATGGGAGGCAACTTTACACAAAAACTATTGGACTAATTTCCTTTACATTTTTAGGAAAGATGTTAGGTGGTCCAGAATAGATCCCATTAAATTTTGATGAAATCAGGAATTTCCTTTTCATTTCTGTATACTCAGTTTTACAGACTTTGACTACAAATTTGAAGAGTCTAGGTCAGAGATGTCAAACATGTAACCCGGGGGCCACATCCGGGCCTCTGAAGGGTCCATTCTGGACCCTGGGATGAGTTTGGGAAATGCAAAAATGACACTGAAGATATAAATCATTTTAGTTCAGGTTCCACATATAGACTACTTTAATCTCAAGTGGGTCAGATCAGTAAAATGTCCTCATAATAATGTATAAATACAAGTCCAAATGGTTCTCTTTGTAAATGTAAAAATGTTACATTTCATTGTATTTACACTAAAATGACCATTTCATTTCATTCATACAATTAACCTGAACAAATATGAACTTTTTTAAAGAAAATATTTACAGGGGAAGTTTACCAATATTCTGTCTGTTATTAAATGATTTATGTACGTTTTGCTGATCAATTGTGATCTGTAAATTGTAATGTGTAAATGATAAACTGAGAAATAATATTGTTAAAACTGTGTAGTTTTAAGAAATTTCAGTTTGTTCATTTTATTCACATTGTTTTAAAGGATGTAAACATTTTTATCACATAATTTTACTTTTTTCGCTCTAAAACAGAGGAAAGTTTGGATTGGCATTTATTTATATATATATATATATATATATATATATATATATATATATATATATATATATATATATATATATATATATATATATATATATATATATATATATATATATATATATATAGTAACATTATTATTTATTATGTTATTATTTCACTGCTTCAGCCGTCTGCAGAGCAAATTTGGTTTAATGTGGCCCCTGAACTGAAATGAGTTCGACACCCCTTCTCTAGGTCAAAGGTCACAATAAAGGTCACAACAGAATTTTGGATATAACTTATTACAATTTTTACAATTTCCAATGAGCACCACAACATTCATTTTTCCAATTGTACTTCTTGCGTGTATAGATTCTAACCCATTGTTGACCCAAGAGGTCAGAGGTCACTGGGTCAATACTTAAAAAAATAAAATGGACTAGAACAGAAAAACCAGTGGAGATACAGACTTAGTTGCCATTATTGACAGATGGAAACCTGGCATGGGCTTCAAAATAATGTCATGACTTTTGACCTTCAGTGAGCTTGACAGGTCAAAATGAAAACTAAAATGTTTGCTAGGGGGCAGGGTTTGTTGTGCCTGGCACCATTTGTTGCCTTAGATGTATTTATTTTATTTTTTTTACAGTTTTCTTTCTTCATGCTCTTTTATTTATTTATTTTTTTCCAACCTTTTTACCAATTGACGGTTGAGAAAAGGATCTATCAGAGATCTGGATTTATGAAAATAAGATTTCAATATGAGTGTAAACCCAGATTAATGTATAGAATGTAACTTGTATATATGAAAAAATTAAACCACTGAAGAAATGGATATTGATGGAAAATGTTAAAAAGCAATAAATAAATTATTTAAAAAAAAAAAAAAAAAAATGAAAGGGAGAACATGCTGTTCAATGTCAGCTCCACTTTGTGATTACAACACAAGCAGGGAGGGGGTGAAATCTTAACCTGGGAATTGGAAACCGCTCCTCGGACTGTTACGGCATCAGAATACCAGGGTGTGATGCAGATTAGATTACCGACATTAGCATCTTTGTAGGTTTGTACAGGCTTAGGTGGTGTGATGGCTTTTTTGTTGTTGTTAATTGGCTCAAAGTGTTGGATTACGTACATCATTTTGCAGCGTTCCTATTTCAGTTTATAGAAAACAACTCGACACAACGTTAACACTGATGAAGTCAACAGAAAATGACAGTGTTTTAATTACATTAATGAACACATAAATACATTTAACTTTAGTATAAACATGTAAATATGCTGCAGTTAGTGTCAGTGCTCATTTGTATCCAGTCCAGTTCATGCATAAATAAATGATAAATAACTAGGGTTGCACAATATTGGCAAAACTTATGATATGCAATAACCGTGTACAACAGTGCAAGAATAATTATTAGCTAATAAAATTTGTTGTTCATGTACAGAAATACCAATTTCATCTACTAAGAAAATATTTCCCTAATATTAAAACGAGTCGATAGTTTGTATGTAATCAAATAATTTATCGTTTCAGACCAAATACTGAACTACAATCAATGACATAATTCTGACCAAGAAGCTGGTGATGCTTTATGCTTTAGTTTCATAGTAAACAATGGAATGTTTAGTTAAAACTGACAGTTTTATTATCAAATACATCCATGTCATTTACAATATGCAACTGTGATATTTCTTCATAGATGAAATTGCCATTTAATTTACGTCAACAACAAATATCGCAGTATTATCATTGTCGCAGTGTTGTACACCTATAGAGTGAGTTTTGTCAATATCGTACAGCCATAGAACATAAAATGTTAAATGAATCCCAGCTGTAGTTTCCTTGGACCTGAAGTTTGAAGAATTGCTAACGAGGATGCTAGCCTCAGCTCATTTCCTGTCAGGTGGTGAGAGAACAATGACCAGATTCCTACAAAAGAAAAAAAAAGAACATGCCTTTGTCCAGACGCGCATGTTTCAGGTGTGGTTGCAGCTCTGTGGTTGTTGTTCTTTCACATGGACAGAAGGACACTGACACTGATAATACACAGATAAAAGGAAGGAGAAGAAAAACAACCAGCAGAAATATTCACCTCTGGTCTACTAGAGCGCATCGACACAAACACTCTACTACTATCATTTTACACACACTATTTACTTGATTAGTCACAAAGACATTTATCTGCTTCTTTGGCCGTTATTGCTTCAGTTCCCAAAGCATTCTGGGAACTCCAACAGAAATGCAACACCCGGCACTGGAAAAAATCCAAACATTACAACGTGTATTTTCCCTCATTTTGAGTCTAAATATCTCATCAGACTTAAAAAAAAGACTTTCAGGAGAACCTCCAGTGGGTCAGACCAGTAAAATAATAACAAAAGTAATATCATAATAACATGAAAAGAATGACAACTGCAAATTTCTGATCATGAAAATATTTTTATAAACTATCCAAACAAAAAAGATGTGAATAACCTGAAAACAAAAGATTATTCTTAAAAAAAACATATCCGCAACTTTAACAATATTCTTCCAGAATTTCTTATTAGTCCATGTTCATGGTGGATCAGATCTACAACGACACTAAACACTTAGTAACAGAAGCAGAAAATAGTTGTAATGAATTTGTTTTTATTTACTTATTACTTGTCATTTTTTGTTCATTTGAAGTGTTAATTATACATACATATCAAGCTTTTGGCTTCCCTTGTATTGTTATATTTTATTTGCTTATGTCATATTTTACAGTGTAAAATAAATTAAACTACCGATTAACTTTTCAGTCCAATAGAAGGACTGTTTTCTAGAGAATAGATTTGGAAAATGTGATTTCAGAAATCTTTTCACTTGTTCCATTGGTAGATCTTTTATTTTGGTTTGCTGCATTCAAGCAAAAACATCTTTTATTAAATAGTTTTTGCCTGATTTTAAGGCAGGGTGTGGGGGTGAAGTGTGAGTGTCGACACGTTCTACACTTCGCACAGATCTGTGACAGATGTGCTTGGTAAAAGTTGTTTATGACAGTTGAGCGGATCCTGTTTTAGAAGACGACAGTATCTGACAACAAAGTCAACTGCGAATACACCCGTCAAGCTTACTCACGGTGCAAAAAAAAGAAAACAGAGAAAACGCTCTAATTAGTTGTGTTGGCATAATGAGATATAGACTGTCATGTGTATGTCTGTTTCCCTGTGCTGCAAATAAAGGCTAATTATGCGTGGCTAAAATGAGACTGGGATTTAGCACTTTCACTGACATGTCAATAAATCCTGTGGCAGATGTTATGATCGGCCATTGTCTAACAGTTCGTCTAATGAATCAAAAACAGTTTAACTGCTCTAATGGGACCAGACTCTGACACTTCAACATGCCGTTAACATCTTGAGACAACGGTGCTCCTTTTCCTCCACTCACGTCTGAAAGAATAATCGCTCTAATTACAGGATTCGTACATATTTCACAAGGTGGAAATCCAGATCTCTTCAGTACGTTTGAGGGTTATTTTCAACATTTTCCAGTCCACCGTATTGCTGGGGTCACGCACAAATTTGCAGGAACACATATACCGATGATTATCGATGTTGCTTTTAATAACAATCATGTTCGCTGTATTATTCTAGAAACTAGGGGTGTTAACGATGCACTGGTTTGTGGGGACTTTGTCTATGTCATGTATGGACGTAAGTGGACACAAGCAGAACCCATGAGCAGGGTTTCCTCTATGGCAGGAATTTTCAAATTGTGGGATAATGAGCCTCCCCTAAATGAACCGAAAAGCAGCCCCCCCCCCCATCATTATCCAATTAGTTTTTTTTGACTTCTTAAACATATATATTTTTAACCATTTTAAACATCTTTACCTTCATCCCTATATGTGCTTAAATATCATTTTAAAACACATGTTAACACCTTTGAGTGTTTTTACTAGAGCTTGACCAATATTGGATATTTGATACTGATATTAGAGGGTAAAAAAGTTGATATCCAATATATTGGCTAATATACAAAATGAGAACATTTATCTACACAGGATATAATAATCTTATATTAGGTAATTGTGGACATGTGGATTAACAGTTGTTTAAATTTTTATCTCACAAAGATAACTTATAACTTTTCTATACATTTATTCTGATATCAGACTAATACTTGATCCACAGGGAAGAACAGGTTGCAGGCACAGTAGTTTTTTTTATGTTGGGGGGAGCAGACTAATTAAAAAGATGTGTCTATATTTTAAAAGTAGTGAAATAAAAATAGTTGAGTAAATAATTATTTAAAATTACAGTGAGAGTCCAACTACAAACAAACTATGAATCAAAATGACAGACAAAATATTACTGAGCACAAAATGATAATAAATGTGGATGTGTGGATACAACTGTCCACGTGGAGTAAGGACTGAACTGAGCATGTGCAGAGCAAATTATTATTATTATTATTATTATTTAGAAATGCAGCAGCAAAAGAGGATAAATAAAATCTGCTTCATATTGACGAATATCAATCGGTAAGACCCTATAATCAGCCTGATTAATTGATTGGGCTCTGGTTTTTACCTTTTTTTTTTTAAACAAACTTTAACATGTGTTTTTTTTTTACATCTCTTAAGACACCTTAAGATTTTCTCTCATTTTCACTTCAGGTGTGATTAGTATCCGTTTATTTATTTTTCTCTAAAGCTATATATTTTTTATTTCGAGTTTAATTTCGAGTTTAATTTTATTATTTACCTCTATGATTATTTGCACTATTATTTGCACTGCTTTACTTCCTTTTTGTACTTTTTCTGTAAGCTCCTGTGACAGTGAAATACTCCTGTGTGATATCAATAAAGTCTTATCTGATCTTATCTTATTAGATTTTCTAATTGTAAGGAATTGTAATTTTCTTTAGACAGTTCAGGTTATTCACATATTATTACAGGTTTGTAAATGAAAATATTTTCATTATCATCATTATTTACAGTAATGTAATGTGCTTTTCACATCAAACTGAGAAGAAAATATGAAAATATATATTTTTTTGTTATTCTTAAATGAATGGTGGGCCACATATTTGAGACCCCTACTTAAGAGCAAAATTGAACCTGCTCTTCTTCTCCTTCACCTGCCTCTGCTGTGGCATCTGTGAGGTCACGTTCACAAACACTCAGTAAATGACAGCTTTTGCCAGAAACAAACAATGAACTTTCAAAAATACATAATATGTTAATACAGAAATGACCGAACAATATTTGACAGGTAGTTACTGACTGCACACCCTCCATTACCATATTACCCTGTTACCATAACCTTCTCCTTCACTGTACCAAAAACATATTTAAAATGTATGGAAATGAAGACCACTGTACTGAAAATACTGAACCAACATTTTTCTGTACCATTACAACCCTAGTTGAAACATCTAAAATGATGTTTCATAATAGCAAAACATTTAGAAATGCAATGAGAACAAAGTGTTTTATCCAAGAAAAATGAAGCAACGTAACAGTGACACACTCACGACAGAGATTTTGCAGTTGTAGGACCAATAAAGTATTTCTCTTCTATTCTATTAAGATTAAAAATGGACCTGGACATGCTTCCTACAGGTTTGTAGGAGTAAAATTTAAAATGACTTACAACAGCACTTAATACCTATTTCACAGTCATACTGTTAAGTCCGAGAATTTAGGAAAAAATTTTAAATATCCACAGTTATGATTGCAAGCACTTCCACTAACATTCAAATACTTTTCAGGCCTTGAAAACACAAAATTAAAATTTCAGTATTCTCAAGCACAGGTATGAACCCTATAATTTGAAAAGCTTCAAGCAACCCCCCACCACACACACACAAACACAAAAATGTTTTATGGGGAAATGCCAAGCTGCGTTTTTCTGCAATTAAAGGTCAGGCTCATAAATACCAAAATAAGGATGCAACCCAAGCCCGGCTCTGCTCTTTGAGGACAATCTATTTGGGCAGCGCAGTGTGGTACGGTATGTGCAGATCGGATTGCGCGGGTATGAGAGGAGCTGTAATCGTTTTTAATGAGGGACCACTTTATCGCTTCAGTGCTGGGCATCCTCCCCCAAAACGGATAGAGCAGCAAAGCCTTCACCCTGTTTAAAATACCATACTTATCAGCTTCCACTCCCATGCACCATTCAAGCCTCTACTGCTACGCAAAGACAATACAGAAAGAGCTGGAGCGGCACTGCTCACCAGGTATCTTATCACCCCCCAAAAAGCACAAAAAAAAGGCTTGTGTATGTGTGTGTGTGTAATGAAATATTTGCCACTGAGATTAAATGGAGGGAGGGTTTGGAGAACAGGGCTCACTCACCTGTTCCTCAGACACACACACACACACACACACAAAAAACCCAAAATACCATGTGAGTGGGAAGACGAGAGTAATAGACCTTCCTCACAACTTCCGCATCAGAAATACGCAATCATAGTGTAACCCTACTTCCGCACAGGCACATTTTTATAGACAGTAAAACAAAGGTAGAGTATGGTAACTAAAATAATGAAATAGTATATGTTCTCTATGGTACCCTAGGTATACGTGGACATTCTTATAATTTGTCGTCCTAGTTATCAGTTCAGTAGCAGTTAGCCCCAGTGCTCTCTCCTTACCTTGATACTTATGGGCAAATTACTGATGAAAAAATTTGTAGCCTTTATAGTAGTTTTTTTTTTTTTGGACCGAGTTTTCCTCCAAGATTCTTCTGATATTCACAAATGTAATAAGTTGCAAATCCCTTGAAAAAGTCGAGAAGACATTCTCCATCTTACCGGCCTTCTACTGTTTTGACATTTTACAGGAACTTTGGATACGCTACCATTACGTGTTTCTGGTTATTGTGAAAAATGTCTAGCTGTTCTCTTGTACATTTAATAAATATTTTTAATAAAATTATTAAAAATAAATAAATAAATACAAATGTATTAATTAATAAATACATAAAAAGATAAATGAATTAAAAAAAATTATAAAACTAATGAATTTAATCAATGAACCCTTCTATGCATACTGGTCACTACAGTGGACAGTTCTTCTACAGTTGTTTTCTTGTATATTCATGGATTTTGTTGTTTTAGTTTCATATCAGTTCATATCATTACTGTAAGTGGTCTGTTCTTAACACGTGACCTGCACTAACATGTTTACCTGTAAATCAATTACTTGTTGTTATTAAACTGTAATTAACATTAATTTACTGTCTATTCTTAAACGAATCCTGCATTAAAAATGTTTTTATTTCATATTATTCCGATATTGTGTTTCTTTGCTTCAAAGTTTAAACGCATGTTTTCAGGCTGAGTGGACATTTTTGTAACTCCATACAAAAATAGGTTTATAAAAAAAGATTTCAATCACATTGCTAAAGAGGAATAAAAACACTTAGGAAAAATATCTTGACTAAGGTTCTCATAATTCATGCGTCAAAGGGTTAATTAATTTTTTTTTTTTTTTATAAAACAGGAGTTTATCACATAGCATATTTAACATCAAACGTAATTTTGGATCCACTACCACTGATGAGAAGGTCAGGAGGCAACTATCGTCTGGCCAGTGCTTTTCTGCAAGCGGCAATCAAAATATTAACCCTCTATGGTTATTAAGAAAATTAATTTTCAAAAATTAATGAACTTTGATTTTTAAGTGTATTAAGTCCTAAAATAATTTTCTATGCTCCCTTTACAAAATGAACCTTTGTTTTATGGTAACATCATTTATAATAAATGACTTTGTCTTGTTAGGGTATAATTGATAATTGATAAAAGAACAATACTTCATTATATCCATGAATATATTTGACTGAAAATCATTCGTGTTAGTTATGAATTTTGAAAAGTTGATGAACATATGGTTGAATGGACGACTACATATGAAATGTGATTCAAGAGGTGACAATTAAGTGTAATTATTTTCTGAGTGAATTATTTTCTTTTTTTTTTTTACTTTTTAACTGTTTAAAAGAAGGATTTGTAGCTTTATTCATATGAAATTGCTAAAATAATAATAATAAAAAAACAGTTTAGGCTATTTAGTAATTTTTGGAGGGTGATTTAATGTGTGTTTTATAGTTTGGTGTTATCATGACACGACTCATGCATGTGACCCAACATGTGCTCTTGTCTCTCGTCCTTTGTTGTAGCACATCACATCAGAATTTTAAATAATCTCTCAAACATGCGGCCCGGGAGCCAAATGCGACCTGCCAACGGTTCCAGTGTGGCCCATTTAATAACCTATTAAATGACTCCATGTTTTCTTCAATTTTTTTTCTTTGCCTAAAAATTATGGCAAATGAAAATTGTTGTCATTATTTAACTGCAAATAATAACATTAATATATGAAAATATTTACATTTACAAACTATCCTGTAGGACTGCAACGATCAATAATAGAAATAGTCAACAATGATTTCCATCGTCAGCTATTGTCACGAGTCGGGATTTTCCAACAGAGTGAGACATCCCATTTGATTATAATCTCTGTCGAGAGTCGCTCATGCGCAATAGCGTATGTGTCTGTGAGCAGTAACATACAGGTACAAGCACCAAAACTTAAAAACTTTGGGAGCATTTTAGCCTGGATAAGGTGAATAAAAAGTCTACTGGAGAAGTTTGTAAAGCAGCAAGGCAGTACCTTGGTGATGCATGAAAGACAAAGCATGTCGGGCCGTTGAATGAAACAGAGTCTGACTCACCTTGGTATGATTTAAGTCAATATGGTTTTTATGGCACACACTGTATATTGTATGAGAATTTTCATTATAAAAGAGAGCTTGAGCATTATGTCAGACTGTGCCTAATTAAATGCATGCAGTCTTAAGAAGATAGTGGACTAGAACTGGGAATATTTGACCCAACCTAATGGGACCCGACGAGACCGGGTGGGTTCGAGCATAATTTTTATCATTTGAGTCGGACCTGGGCCTGTTTGGGTCTGACATTTAAGGCCCATTTCATGCTCTGCCATGGAGCCCTTCCTGCAAATGAGGCAGATGTGCACACATGTGATGAACTGGTTTTAGATGTGCAATAAAATGTAGTCATCATTGTACTCACCTTTCTTGTGTTTATCATTTGCCACATAATTAAATCGACTTTATGCTAAATTTAAGAAAAAATTAATAATTATCCAACTAGTCGACTTATTGTTTCAATAGTCAGTGACTAGTCGACTATTAAAATAGGCTAATTGTAGCCCTACTATCCTGTAACAATAATATGTGAATAACCTGAAAGGTCTAAAGAAAATTACACAAAATTTGAACCACGTTCTGCTTCTGTTACTCAGAGTTTAGTGTCTTTGTAGAACTGATCCATAATAAAACACATGGACAAATGATAAATTGAGTCAGAATATTGTTAAAATTGCCCTTATTTTGCCTTAAAAGGGTATAAAATTTCACTTGTTTTGCATTTGGACAATTTACAAAAGTATTTTCATAATTTAATGAGTTTTTTTTCCACTAAAACAATGGCAAAAATTTGGAATTGTCATTATTTATAAGTTATGTTTTCATTTTACTGGTCTGGCCCATTGGAGATCAAATCAGGCTGAATGTGACCCCTGAAGAAAATGAGTTTGAGACCCCTGGGTTAGAAGTTTGTGTTCTTTTGTAAAGCCCTTTTTTTAAGCGTTATTTATAAATGACGTAGACCCATAGACTGTAAAATAAATATTCATCTGATGGATGTTGGTTCGATTTTATACTGTGTGCGCGTGCACATGCTCGTTGGCTTCCTCCGTTTCTCTGGCGCACATACACTGACGGCATAATAATCAGGAGCTTTAGAGCCTGATGACAAAGGCCTGGAAATGACCATGAACTGGCAAAGTAATGATGACCATTCTTCTGCGATCAGTAGTGAGCAGGAGATAAGGCACACACTTGGCATTCTCCAGTTGTGTCATTACAGTTTCTAATGAGCTCAGCTTTGAGAATCTAAAAGCTCAGTCCTTTGAAATCTCTCACTGCCCTCCCTCCCCCCATGTGTGGTTAATTAGGGCCTTGAAGCAGAGGAAAGAGCTGCCATTTCTGCGAGGCACTGCTGCATGCAGGGGGGGCACATGTGTGGATACCGACAGCCCTCAACACCCACAAAGAAAGGTGAGGAAAGGCAATATCAGCATTCTCCCTCTCATTTACCCATCGCTTTAGCTACTGCTTCCACTGCAATCTGATAAATACCAATTTTGCTGCGTAATAGTTGTCATATTTTGGCTTTTCTGAGAAGGAAAATAAAGATTTCAAACTACAAGTAGTAAGAATTTGTATGGAAAAAGAAAGAAACCCCCCCCCCAGATATTTACATCCAGTTTGGTATTAAAAAGCTCCAATTACAGAATCGGCAGCACAACAAGTGACCTTCAGGACCGAAATTTCACACCGCTTCAAATTATGATCAGATGCGACATATGACCGACGTGCAGCTGCTAATTAGTTGAGTGGCACATCTGAATTTCCAGAGGCCTCGCAGATCAGTGTCACCAGCTGCTATGTCAAATGAAACTCGAAGTCCGCAATTAAAAATCTGCAACATTACACTTGAAAGTAATGACACGCATGGAACTGTTTGGGGTCACCTGACCTATGTTTTTTTTCCCCTTCTCTCCCAATCAATTGTCAGGTAAAACTGACACCATCTCACTATATTACCTAACACAGATAAGCTGCTTTAATGAGAGGGGTTATGTCATCTTACTTACTTTTTTCTTGCCATAGTTGTCCATCTTTCTTTGTCCGAAAGTGATATCTTCATTTCCTGTTAGCTTTTTATCACTGTAAAGCAATAACAGGAGATTATTATACACAATAGAAGCCTACTAAAAGCATCTGTATCCAGTATTTCAGAAAAGGTGATGGGTTTAGTGGTAGATTTGAATGCAACACAGATTATGTTAATCAATAAATGTGGTACGTTCAAGTAGGATAGTATTAGAAGAGCAAGAATATGATACAATATCGATATGATACAAATCACAGTAATAGGATTATAATATGATACTTTGCAATACACTATATCATGATGCTGTAAACAAGGTGATATTTTTTGGTTTGGTTAGTTTCTTTTCATTTTTCTTTTGCACAGGTAATTTTATTGAAAAAATTTAATGACACCACAAATACTAAAGACATGTTTATTTGATCAGCACACAATCCAAGGTTTCCCCCAGAAACTTGCTAAGCCTGGTGGTTGGGCTGCTAGGGAAGCCCACCGTTGGCCCACCATGTTTTTGTAAAAAAATAAAAAAATAAAATAACAAATTTAAATAAAATTGTTAAAAGTTGACAAGAAATATGAAATTATATCCATTATGTGTTATTGTACAACATTTATTAGCAATACTTACACCAACTGCTAACAAAAATGCACACACTGAAACACACTTTAACCAGCTTTAATAATGAATAAATAAATGTCAATGACAAAATCCACACAGTGGGATAGGTGAAATAAAGATTTGTCATACTGAGGCTTACTGTGATTTATTTAATCGAAAACATGTCATGAAAGTGTAAAGGGTACATTTACACTTTATTATGCAGATACAGTATTTATATTTAAATCTATATTCAGAGCCTGGCCAAATTCTAACATTACATTATTAACATTCAAGTTAAGTGGTTAGTATCACTAGTGGTAATGTGTAAACATTTCTTTAACATAAATAAATAAATTGTGATGTTTAACCTGGTGGTGGTGGTGGTGGGGGGGGGGTGGGGGGTGGGGGGGTTAAGGAAGGCTGGTGGTCCACTGGATCTATAATGCACTGGGGGAAACACTGGGATCTAAAGCTTGATAAAAAAAAATCCTTTTGTTATACCAGTAAATCTGCATGTTATACATTTATTCAAATCTTGCATAAATATATAACATGCCCTTATACAAAATTAGATTTTACAGAGATTTACAGTTTAAAAGAGCTTCATAAACAAAAAAGAAAACCAAAAAGTAAAAATGAACCTCCTCCATATCTGCATTTCAATGAATAGCTAAAAATATTGATACAGTACTTTTTAATATCGCTACAGTGTTGTGAAATGACATCACAATATAATGTGCAACATATATTTTCTTCCACTCCTACTTTGGAGCAGTCGTCTGCACTCGCCACTTTCTGAATGACCACTGAGCTACTGTATGACAAAGACAGCAGTAAAGATGATGGACTAGTGCCTTCAGAGATAAGTGGTTAATTGGGTGGTCTATCAGTGCAGAGGATCTCATTACTGTAGCTCAGAGGGCCTTCTTATCGAGCCCGGGCTCTCTAAAGAGCCACTAATGACACCTTCCTCACTGATAAACCACAACTTCGCCACGGCGCTCACCAACTCTTTATGCAACGGCAGGAAATGGATGGAGCCGGCTGGGTGGAAATGCTTGAACAATAACACTTGACAACAGAATGAGAGGGAAGGGCTCCATCAGATAGCAGATCTCAATCAACAAGGTATTCACAACTTCACCAGAATGCTGTAACTTATATCTACAAGCGGAGGGTCGGGCCCCATGGGGGAGCTCCAGCACTCAGTGGGCATGTGATGTCGAAACTGAAACACAGGAACCTAAGGCTGAGACATATGACGTATTTATAGAGCGCCACAGTGGAAATGTGATCACTGGGAACAATTACACTGGAAAAACAATACAATTCTGACGCAGATGGGTTTGCCTCATTTCTCGTCCATATGTGACCCACATTTGGACACATTTTGCAATTTGCATATTTTTAGATATTGTCCGTTAAAGTTTTGGACTGTTTTGGGGTAGGAAGTCCTTAGCAACGCATAATAATTCGTATCCGATTGACAAAAATTATTCACAGATGTTAAAGGACACTCTGATGGACATGTCACAGAAGTTTTATATATTATAATAATAGGACAGAATTGCAACGTATTATAATCATTTGGCTTACGCCATTGGACAAGAGCATTCAATATAGGCTTTTACCTCGTACCAAACACTTGGATGTTTACTCACGGAACGGAGATCGGTTTGTTCGGCGAAAAGAGGTGGAAGTCGGCTTTGTCTTTGCTCAGCAATCCCTAAACTTTTGTCGCCGCTTAAATAATTGACTTAATAAACACCTTTATTGATTGGATTTCAATGTAATGACCACAGGAACTGAACATAGAGGTGTTAAGGTACCGTTTTTTGATAAGGTGTAAACACAAATAAGAAATCGCCTTCCAGCCTAAATTTGGCTGTAGCTCTGAACGGCTCAGCCTGACTTATGCCTGGTTTCGTGGTGGCGGGTCACATATATGTCATGACACTTAAAATCAGACAGATTCACTTACAGAAGAACTTTTCAATCATAGATAAGAAATGATTTATACACTAGAATAAAAAATAATACAATATATTTTTGCTTGAATTAAGCAACAAATAAAAATTAAAAAATCTGTCATTGGAAGCAGTGAAAATGATCTTGGTCAGATTTTTTCAATCAGATTTTCTAGATCTATTGGCTGTAAATCAGTAGTTATATCCGACTTAAAACTTCCGCTGTAGGTGATTCTGTCTGATTTTAAGTGTGATGAGATATTTGATGAGAAAACCCTAACACCCCCCACCCACACCGAAGGGGGGAGGGGCCGGCTATTCTTTTTAAGTCCGTTTGTCAGCAGCCTTACGCAGATGATAACAGATAGGGCAAATCAGATAAAATGTGTGTGTGGGGAGGGTGGGGTTTGGTGTGTCGGTCATCACTTGTAATGTAAGAAATTATTTTTAAACAATACATCTTTAAAATCTTACTTCAAGAAATCATATATTCAGTAGTTCCATTGACATATTTTTTTTGCTTAATTTAAGCAAAAATATCTTGTATATATTTTTTCCAGTGGAGGTGATATTTCCACTTTCTTGTTTCTTTGTCATAACAACAGGCTGTATGGAATGATTTCTCATGTGATCTCAAATCCAGCTGCCTTTGGGCAACAGGAGATCTAAAATGTATGTATGAAATATATGAGATGAGAGCAACAGTTGACAAGCCTGTGAAGTGGTTGGTGGTTCAGTAATGATAATAGGATGCATGATTATCTACTGTATTTACACACTTTGGATAAAAGGGGTTCCTTTTCAGGGTCTGGGATAAGAAATAATAATGACTATTGTCAGATTATATTGTTTTGTATTCGGATAAATACCATTGCAATTGTTACTTTGTTTAAGTCTTTATCTTTGTTTCCAAAATGCTTCAGAGATGGTTTTAAGTTAACCTCCCATTAAAACGTAAGAATTCATGTTTATACCTCAAGTTATAATGAAGTTATAATAACATCTTAAAGCTGTTAATCAAATGTTCTTGTCCATTTAGTTCATAAACATAAATTAATGGTAGATGTGATGTAAGTTGATGGTTGGTTGTGGTAAAAAAAATATATTCACAGTTGGAGTGTGAAGATTTTTTTAGGAATTAAGAGGAAGAACACTTAAAATCATAGTCATAGATTAAAAAAAAAAAAAAAAAAACAATGTCAAGAGACATTAACTCATTCACTGCCAGGTGAATGAGAAGAGAATATTGACTCAGAATACAGTCATTATTATAAAATATTATACTATATACATAATATTATATAATATACTATAATAAAAGACTCCAAGACTACATAAATATGGCGCCCATCAAAATAAAGTGTAGACTATTCATTTGGATTTGAATTGACGCCTAAAAACATCAACGGCAGTGAATGAGTTAAATAAAACATCTCTGAGGCATTTTTGAAAGCAAAGATGAGAATTTAAATGAGACTAGCCAATGCAATAATCTAGTTTTATACTGGACTAAATATCATTGTATTGGTTAGTTTGGTTTAAATTAATATCTTTGATCCCAAAACGCCTCAGAGATGGTTTTAACTTCATTTCTCTCAACACTGTTTTTTTTTTAAATCCATGACTATGACTTTAAATGTTCTGCCTCTAAATTTCTCATTCTCTTCATACTTTTCAACCACAACTAACCATATACTTTCTTCATGTCTCACTGAAGAAGAAAAATATTCCATTAAACTTAAAGGGAATATTGATTTTTATATGTAAAATCATCAAGAATAGGACAAATTACAGCTGTAGACATGATGTGCCCCAATATTCATGTCCATGACATTTGTAAACATCAATATCAAGACCAAAGATAACAATTTAAACAAAATATTCATCACAACACAAAACTAGGCCTATATTAATAATACTTTTTTATTATTATTATAATTGTTATTATTATTCATGTAACATCCATGATTGCTTTGTATCTTAAACCTCTGTTAATCCATATAGTTTTACATCAGGGATGTCAAAGTAATTTTACTTCAGGGGCCACATTAAACCAAATTTGACCTGAATTGGGCCATACCACTAAAATAACATAATTAATAATAATAATAATAATAATGTCAACTCCAAATTTTCCTCTACATTTTAGAGCAAAAGAAAATTTAAAAATCATGTGATGAAAATGTTCACATCTAATTGTCCTTTAAAACAATGTGAATAACATGAATAAACTGACACTTCTTCAGAAAACTAAATACAATTTTAACAAGATTATGTCTCAGTTTATCATTTAGACGTGTCAATTACAACATACACATTATTAGTAGATCTAACATTACAAAAAAACATTTAATAACAGGCAGAACATTGTTAAAATTGCACTCCAGACATTTCAAAATGTTCATATTTGTTCAGGTTATTCATATCTTTATGAAATTACACTTTGTTTTCTTTTAAATACAGTAAAATGACATGAAAATGTTTAAATTAAGAAAGGGCAAACTGTGGAGCTGTGAGTAGTTATAGATTATTATATAAATTTATCCCAGCGGTCAGACTGGACCTATGTTTGACACCCTTGTTTTATATGCACACTAATATCCCACCCTAATTCCAAAAATGACAGCATTCTATAGTCTGACAGGTGTTGTGTAAATAGTATACTTCATTAGGCTCCGCCTCTTTCTGTCCTATAAACTCTACCTTGCTTTGTAGTTGGAGCTGAAGGGGTTGGTGTCCCCTTGCAAGTCGCTGCTGAATGGGTTGGGGGATCGCAAGTCTCCGGAGCTGCCCGAACGCCCCCCGTTGCTGGTCTTGCGTCCTTCCTTCTTCCCCGTCACGCGTTCCAGGAGACTGACCTTCTCCTTTTTCTCCTTCCGCTCAGCCCGGTCCCACAGCTGCTGCCCGGGCTCCCCCTCAAACGGGTTGCGGTTGCGTGGGAGTGTAGCGTACTTCTGTGGCAGGGTGTCCGTGATATCGGCGAAGGGGTCACCGTGGGCCTCGTCGTCCTGGTAGCCTGGCACCTCACTCTGGGAACGGCGGTGAGGGCCGCCCCCACCCCCTGGAAGACACACCGACAGCATTACATCACCTTAGCCTGGTCAAAGAAAACCTAGACAAACACTGCAGAAATACAAATGTGACCAAGTGGATTTGTTTCATTTCTAATGATAAAAATAATAGGATGATAAAAGATTTAATGATAAAATAATAGGATAAGAACCTGTAAATAATGTCACAAAGTTTTCTCTGTGTGAGTGAAAAAAAGTATAATTCCATTATGAAAACATTTACATAAATCCATAATGAAAACATTTACATGTACAAACTTGAACACAACATGAATAAATATGAACAACCTGAAAAATAAGTGCATTTTTAACAATATTACCCCCCAGTTTTTCATTTATACATGTGCATCACAGCTTTCAGATGACAGTGGGTCTACAAATGTAAAAAAATATTGAATAATGGGCATAATATTAGTAAAATTCTACATAAGTACACTGACAGCATTGTATCACCTATCCAAATATCTCATCAGACCTAAAATCAGACAGAATATCCTACAGAGGAACCTTTCAGTCAGATATAAGAACTTTTTTTGCTCAAGTAAAAATCTTGACTTGAGGTTGACTACAGGTTTCTACAAGTTACATTCGAGACGTTTTATCTAACATTTTAAAATAACATGTAAAATTATGTTTCATAATAGCAAAGCATTTAGAAATTTAATGAAAATGCAACATTTTATCCAATTAAAAAGGTAGCTACTTGATGTTCTTCAGACACTTTCACTGATACAAAGATTATCATTAATCTTTGATGCACCTGGACAAGGTTCCTATGGGTGTCAAGTAAAACTTAAGACACTTAGATCGGCATTAAATTCTGTTATGACAGCCTGTTATCTGCTGTTTGCAGAAGTTAAGTGAAACCTATTTCTCATTAGTCCTGTTTACATTAGTTTTTATTAGTGTTTCATTCCAAATAAAAGTTAATCCCGCTTATAACCGTGTAAACCCTTAATTCCAATTGAAAATGATAATTCAGAATTAAACTGAATTCCCAATAAAATCTCTGGTTTATTCCAAATTTTATAATTCCCCTGACATGTAAACAGTTAATTCCTCTTTAACATTATCTCCTGCCGTTCTGCACATGCTCCTGGTCTCGTTGCCATGATGCACATATTCTGCTGCCAGCATTCGTTTGTTGATTTGGTCGAGCTGCTGCTTCGTAATTATCACAAAAATAAATGCAAAAATCCATGTAGTATCTGGTCTAACATGTTGATAGTTGAAACCAATGCAAAACAGGAAGTGGACACGATCGTTTTCTTACAGTAGACATCCAGAGGTTACGCGGCCATTCTGTCCAATCAGTACCGTCTGTACCTCCAGCTATGAAAGCCCAATGAACTAGTGCAGAATACACCCATGTCCATGGAAACCTTTATTCAGAATGAACATATCCATGTAAACATGAAAGAAATAACATGCTTTATTCCAAACAAATAATTTGGAATTAAAAGACATCATGAAAAACATAGCAATTTATGCCATGGGGGGGCTGATCTGCTTTGGTGGAGTCTGTGCTCACTGAGTGCTTTTATAGTTTGTACTTTGTCTCAGAATGGCATTTTTGACCCCAACAGACTAAGAAATCAAAATGTTTTTGGGGTTTGGTTAGTGAGACTCTACTAATTAACTGTCATTATAGAAGCCAATTTGTAGCTGATCAAAGTCTAGTATCTGTTTTAGATAAAGAGACAAACAAGCCTCAAACACACAGTTTGGCTTGATCGTTCTTTTGTTGTTTTTTTTTACATATTTACTCACTAATTATTCACTACAGTTTTATCATACATTTTGCTGGGGATTAGTCATTTAGTTTAGCATCATGTTACCCTCAGACATTTGCAACAGTATCATTCATTTGAACGTTTCACCTATTTGCTGCTTCTCCCTGTGCTTGTGACACCGTCTGGAAGATAAAGTCAGTCATGAGAATATAACTGTGTCTAACAGGAGATTATATCAGTTTACACCAGGAGCGTCAAACTCATTTTAGTTCAGGGTCTACATTCAGCTAAATTTGATCTGAATCAGGCTGAACCAGCGAAATAATAACATAACACAAAAATAATGTCCAAAACTGTAAAATATATATAATGTAAAATATATTTTGGAGTGAAAAAAGTAAAATTGAAAATTAAAAATATTTATGTGGACAAACTATCTGTTCAAAAATGTGAATAACATGAAACAAATTAATATCAGGCAGATTCGTCTTAAAATTACACTGAGACTGACACACACACGTGGAGAGGACAGAAGGAGAGCAAGAACACTAGTTAATTGACCTTACATCGTGGCCTTATCTGTAAAAATATGACACTTGTCTACCCGTCAGAGAAAAAGTACATGTTCAGATGTGTGCTTTGCAATCCCAAAACCAAACTGTTGTTGACGTCCAAGTCATCTAACACCAACTTAAGAACCCACATTCAGGTGAATCATTCATTTCCCTCCTGCAGTAGTGAAGTGTTTTTGTATAAAACCAAATTCATTTTAATTAAATGTTACAAATGAGTACAAAACAAAAGAATAACATAACGAACATTCAAACCAGCTAGCTAGCAGAGGGAAACTAGCCAATTGGCAGTAGATCCTAGATGTTTTTAATAAATGCCTGAAACAGTGTATCTGACTGTCATTTGAATAAATCTGACATTAAAATTGAAGAATTGAAGGAGCTTCTGATGTAGTGAACTACTTTTGCCATATTTCAGTAACTTAGCTTGCTATATTTCTGTAGGTGGTAGCTTTAATTTATTGTTAAGTAACTGGTAGCTTAGCTCACTACACTTTACAAGTAACTTGCCCAACACTGCATATTACTGTGGTTAAAGCTGTTAAATGCTATGCAGGAGGTTGTTGGCGGAAACTAACATTGGATCAATTACTTTCTTTGACCTTGATTGCAACTGAACTCAGTGAATCAATCGGAAAGGCAATCCATCGAGAACTGAGGGAAGAGTAGCAATTTTAGTGAAAGACTGGAAAAATAAAGTTGGAAACAAATTGTTTGCAAAGGCAAATTTTGACAAAGTGATACATTTTATGCCCAGTACTTAGATCTATCTAATGAATCAATCAGAAGTGAAATCCGTTAACAACTGAGGGAGGAGAAGCGATTTTAGTGAATTACGGACAACAATGGACGGACGACGGATGACGCGCGACGGCAATAATAATAATAATAATAATTGGATTTGTGAGTATTTATAGCATTTATGATAGTATTTTACTAGTCTGACACTTCAGATTGAATTGGTCTGAATGTGAAACTTGAACTAAAGTTAATATTAATATCCATCTTTTAATTTCAGAAATTCATCCCAGATCCCACATATTTAAAGGCTGTGGCTCAGTTGGTAGAGTGGTAGAGTGACCAAGAGGTTGGCGGTTCGCGTCCCGGCTCTAGCTGTCCACGTCAAAGTGCCCTTGGGCAAGACACTGAACCCTGACTTAGGCCCCCAGTAGGACTGACCTTAGACCTTAGAAACCTACTGGTGTGTGTGTGTGTGTGAATGGGTTAATGTGAAGCTAATGTAAAGCACTTTGAGCACCATGAAGGTGGAAAAGCGCTATACAAGTGCAGACCATATACCATTCATATATGACACAGCAGCTGATTTTAAGTAAAATTTGTCTTTAATTAACCTCAACTCCAGTAAAAACTAAATTCCCTGTTTTGAAAGGTTATGCTGTGGAAATAACACCCTCTAAAAACAAGTAAAGAACAAAACAATAATACAAGATACTTTTGCTTAATTTACACACAAAAAAGCTCCTCTTTAGGTGAGTATGATATTTGGGCTAGAAATGAGAAAAATAAACTTGGTAGGATTTGGACTTTTCCAGTAAAAAGAGGAATTTTTCAGTCGGATATAAGAACTGATTCATAGGAAAATCTGATTTAAGAAATATGACCAAGACCATTTTTACTTGTTCCAAGAACAGATTGTTTTTTGTTTTTGTTTTTTGTTTTGTTTCAAGCAAAAATATTTACCCTCTTTTTTATAACTTGTTTTTAGAGGGGACATTTTTTCTAGTCAACTCCATCTTTTGAAGACAAAGCACCTGTATTTTTGTGTTTCAGAAAATATATAAAAATAATAAAAACTAGGCCTGTCAAAATTAAGGCATTAATACAGATTAATCCATGCTGATGATGATTAATCTGATTAAAAATGAACACAATTAAATGGAACAGTTCTTTTGTTGAAACTGTTTAACATCTTAATTGCATATATATTCATATTTTGGCATTTTTCTTTTTTTAATTTTAGCAAATTTTTTTGGTGATTCTTTGTCTTTATTTTAGAAGTTTCTTTTGTTTTTTATTGCTTTTTGTGTTAGCTTTTATTTTTCTTGTGAATTTTAGCATCTCTTGTGTATTTTTTCACCGCATTTTTTGTTCTTAGTATTTTGTGAGAAATTTGAGTACAAAAAAATCTCTTTTCATCTCTTTTTTGTGATAGTTCATTTATTTTGTGGTGAATTTTTGTGGATTTTACCATGTTTTGTGTATTTTTTTCTTCACATTTCTTGTGTATGTCCACACAGCAACACAACAGGGCTTTAGTACTGGATTAAAACTGGGAAAGGATCACTAATATAACACATAAACATGGCAATGAAACATTTGCTGAAAACAATGCAATACACATGCCTCTAGGTGTGCTGTAAGATAGTACCACCGGATACGCCAGAACAATAGAACAAGTCTCTGCTACTCGTCTTATTGGTTTAACATCAGTAGATTTTCCTTCAATAACACCAGTAAACTTAGCAGTGACTGTAACTCTGCTACTACCTCTACTCTGGTGTCCACCATGATGGTCACTGTCTTGTTTACGAATAAATGTTGTGCATGAAGCTGCTATTTGTTCTGGTCATGTGGTTGTGACGTAGATGCTAGGTGTAAACAAATCCGTTTTACTCGACCAGATGGCAATGTAACAGCAATGTTACCAGATTTTTCCACTCTGGAACCCATTCTGAAAAAATAGCGTTTTGGGATACCCAAAACACCAGTGCCATGTGAATGCAAGGCTGAAACGATAAAAAAAACCTATTGCCTATTCACCTGAAAACATTGCCATGCGGACTAGGCCGTACTTTTGTGAGAAATTTAAGTTTAAAAACAGTCGAATAACAAAGTGTTTTCATCACGATTAATGGAAATTAATCTGTTTAAAACTGTAATCATTTTACAGGACTAATAAAAAGTAATGACATGATCTTTTTGGCAAGGTGACCTCGAAGTAAACCCTCTGTGACTCACTGTGGGAATCTGGTTCCTCACCTGCACTTTCTTCTATGGAGTTCATTGAATCCAGTTTGGGCCTGAAATGCGTACCGATGAGATCTGACATGGAATGTGCGGCCGACAGCTTGTGCGCCCCGGCCAGGAGGGGTCTCTTGGCCTTGGTTTCAGGCTGCCGCTGCGGTTCGGAGGCAAAGGACTGGCGGCCAGGTTCCGAGTCGCAGACGGCTGAGCGTGGCAGGATGGCGGAGGACGTGTCGCCGTAAGCGCCGTCATGCTTGCGGCCTTTCATCTTGTCCTTGAGCTTAGAGAAGGGCGAGCGCGGCTTCTCCTTCATGGACAGGTCGAACATGCTGGCCGTCATGTTGTTCCTCATGAACTGGATGCTGACTTGGATGCGGCCTCGTTCTTTCCTTTTCTTCCCCGCTTTGGAATCCAGCGAATACCAGCTGAAAAGGAGAGAGAGGACGAGCAAATTCAATGAGGCCAGTTGTGTTAAAAAGGAAAGGGGGGTTTATGAAAATCTTCTAAGTTGATTACACCATTTGCAACATAATTCAGTGGGACAGGTATACAAAATCAGAGTGTAGTCAAAGTCCTAACACTATCAAACAATGTGACAAATGGAAAAAAATAGCCTACATTCTTCTAATGTGCTCTACCTACTTCTTTGTGGACAACACTGAAAAGGCTAATTTGAGCGGACTAATCCACTCGCTTTACACAAAAAAAAATATGCAGAGGCTTAAATCGTTTGAACTTTTTTCTTTTTTTAAAAATACAATTTATCATTCTGAGGATAAACATTCTTCTTTGCAAAACTGAACATAAGAAATAGCCCTCGCCGCTGAATAATATAGACCATTTCAGACTGCTTTTTGGGCACCTATTTGTTTAACCTCTCTGCTTTTCCAGCTGCAAGTAATGGGATTTGTGCCTTCACTCTGAGCAAAATAAAGTGGCATTTGCACAAATCTGGCCTTTGTTCAGAAACGCAACGACAAGCAATTGGGAAATTGCAAAGCCACGTCGCAGGGCAACCCAACAGTTCATACATGCTAATGAGACATATCCTCTGTGTTATAGGGCCTGCGAGAGTGTCCTTTAGGAAAGATGAGTCGAACAATGGCTTGTGTCTGCCGCCCAGTCAAATTTAGGTCCGTGTTTAAGCACTTATGAATGTGTTTGGAGTTCGTCACACCACTGAAGAATGTGTTATTAACCACCCAGATGAAATTGGATGATTAAAAAATTGCCAAGTATGTGGAATTATTGGAGAAAAAGCAGTATCCTGTCTGTGCTCTGAAAATGTGGAGGTGTGAAAGCAGAACCCTCACCCACTGACATCTTTCAAGTGTCAAATAACACCAAACCTGATATTTGGGAGGGGTTTTTTTTCAGCAAATTGACTAATTACCGGGAGTGTAAAAAAATCTGTAGTGTTTGTGATACAACACTGATTCTTTAAAACTTACTTTTTTTTAACTGAAGACCCAGAAGATAAATTTAGCATTTCCTCATGACCCCAGATTTATTTAACAATAACTGTAACCAGAAAAACTGAATAAAAAGAAAATAATCCAGATATTTAAAACAAAAAATCCAGGAAATAAGGAGAAGTGAAATTTATTTTTAGAAATTTATGAAGAAAATGAACAATCTCTCCGTCACAACCAATGTCTATTGTAGTAAAACAGCACAGAAAAAGAAGCTGCCATCCAGACACAGAGATGCCACAATTCGGGGGACACTTTTAATTTGTTTATTCTTATTTTCTGAAGGAAAAAAAGGACTAAAGCTGGTGGCTGTGGCTCAGTTAGAGCTGGTCGTCCAATGATCGAACGGTTGGCGGTTCGCGTACCAGCTCTGGCAGTCCACATGTCAAAGTGTCCTTGGGCAAGACACTGAACCCCGACTTAGTCTCCCAGTAGGACTGACAGAACCTTAGAAACCTACTGGTGTATGAATGTGTGTGAATGGGTGAACGTGAGGCTAATGTAAAGTGCTTTGAGAACCATGAAGGTGGAAAAGAGCTATATAGTCCATTTTAAAGAGTGTGGAAGAACATCCTCACAGCTGAATCCATTAAAGTCAGTGATTCTCCGCAGACTTCCAGAAGTTCATCACTGATCAAGGCCAAAGAACACAGGCCAAGAAGTAACACGCAGTGTATGTTTGAATTTGAAAAACTCTGAAAACTCCTCTGTTAATTAACGCTATCGGACTTATCACGCAGGTTTTATAAAACAAAGATAAGTCTGTCAAGCACTCAGTGTTTTTGTTCTGTGGTTTAGGTAAACTGCTGTGACTCAAACTCTGGGGTCTCCCTCCTACAGATCCCTGACCAAGCACCTAGTCTGCCAAAATTATGTGGGTATTTAGAGATTAAGCATTTATAATTTTTTTGCATGACTTGAAAACAGTGTTTATAATGGGTGTTTTTAGCACAACTGGGAGACAGATGCTCATATTTTCATTTTCTTTTGTTACACCCCCCCCATATATATATATATATATATATATATATATATATATATATATATATATATATATATATATATATATATATATATATATATATATATATATATATATATATATATATATATATATATATATATATATATATATATAATAAAACTGTTGACCGATTGATTAATTTTCTGAAACCACTTGATCATCATTAGGGCCACTGGAATCGATCCCAGCTACTTATGGGTGCCTGTTGTTGAGAGCCATTTTGGAAGGAAGTCCATATACAGTATGGTTCTCTATTACTCTATACTATTGAGCACTCATAAGTGCTCAATAGTAACCAATACTGATACAAATACAAGCTAAAATCAAAACCAGACATGTGTAGCGTTCCTTAAATTAAAGCATCCAACACCAGTTATGGGTCAAATCCAAAGGTGTCGATGATGTCTTTCTGAAAATGTACATCTGTTCGGTGGTATTCTGAACCACCTGGCTCGTGGCCCAGAGACCCTTCATCAGCGGCCTTCCTGGGGCCCGTTCCCATGATGCACGGCGCGCTTAGTAGGATCAGCAGCCGCAGCATGCCGCCGCCACAGGGCCGGCCCTGCACCTCACGTGTGTCTCAAGGCCAAGATAAACCTTCCTGCGCTTGGAAGCACAATCCTCCCACTCGGGCCCGGACCGCTGGGAAACTCCTCACAATCAACAAACACAGGTGTGCGATAATTATGGGCTGCCTGCTCAGATATCCAGACGGGCTCTCCTCCCGAATATGTCAGTTCAATAACATGTCGGATGGGCCACAGCGAACAAATACCCGCTGTAGAGTGGATCTAGTATCTAGGGTCCTGGCGTCATTGTGGAGTATGCCCGCAGTGTGGGATTAGGCCAATGAGCGACCATGGCAGATCTATTACAGAAGCTCTGCGGAGAAAAAAAAAAGCACACAGCCTCAAGGTGCATCAAGCTCCTAAAGCAAATAGCAGCAATTGGCACTGATTAGAACATATTGTCATTGTCCGTACTGATGGGCACAGAGGAAGTGTGCTAATGTCGTTCCATGTTGAAGTGTGCGGTGGGCTAATTAACACCAGATCCACTTTGGTCACTCGGTTCCTGTTTGCTTAATGTTCAGTTTGAGCAACAGCATATGTGTAACGTGGTGCGCTTTTAAAATAAATTAAGAAACAGGAAAGACAAATTATGAGTAAAAACAGGCAGTCAAACAATAGTGCATTCACACCTTAGAGCCACAGGAGTAACCAACTAGACATGTTTGTCCCGCTCCACTAGTTTCAATTAGGTTCACAGATGCTCACTTTGTCAGCCATCCAGCTAAAAATAATCTTACAACAATGTAGGCCATTTCATTACTAAGCCTCCTCCGACAATAGAGGGTCAACAAGAGGGAAAAGTTCACCTTGAGTCACTAACTGAGCACTAATCTGTGCTAGTTTTACTATTGAAGGGATATTCTGAGGTTTTTTTTTCTTCATTAAATTATCCAAGACATACGCTGATCTCAGACTGTTGTGAAGATATTTGTCCAATTAAAACCTTTTCTGGACCACCCCACAATTTTCCTGAAAATGACATGGAAATTGGTCCAGTTGTTGTTGTTTTTTTTTGTTGGGGTGTGTGTGTGTGTGTGTGTGTGTGTAGGGGGGGTGATAAAAGAGGATTTAGGTCATGGGTGTCAAACTCATGTTAGTTCAGGGGCCAGATTCAGCCCAATGAAAAGGACTACACCAGTAAAATAATAACAGTAAAAGAAGTAAAATTACATTCCAATAAAGTATATCTATGTTTTGCTCGAAATGTGAATAACATCAACGACTTGACATGTCTTAAGAAAAACAAGTGCAATTTTAACCATCTTCTGCCTCAGTCTATCAGTTATTAACTTACATTTCTATTTCAAATACACTAAACATTTAGCAACAGACAGAACATTTGTAAAATTACACTTACTTCTCTTCAGATATTTCAGATGGTTCATATTTGTTTTTGTTTTTTTTTAAAGGACAGTTTGTTAATGCAAAGATTGTCATGCAATTTCACTGTTTTACATTAAAATCTCCAGTTTTCATTATTTACAGGTAATTATGATCATATTTTACTGCTCTGACCCAGTTGAGATCTAATTGTTCAGTATGTCGAACCAGAATTCAAATCCTTTTTACACCGTTAATGTCTTCATTGTTACTCATCCTAGGGGCCAGATTGGAACTTTTCGCGGGCCAGATTTGGTCCCCGGGCCTTGTGTTTGACACCTATGATTTAGATAAATATGAGCTCTTCAAAAGGAAAAACAAAATGGTCTCAGTCAGACCAGTCCATCTGCTTGGCTTCAAATAAATTCATTGCGGATTTAATTATAACAGATCTAAAGTTAGTCCAACAGTGCAAGTAAAATGTGCTTCTAAAACCAATGTATGAAGACATTACATGATGACAATACAATGGTGTTTAAATTATCATCACACAAAGAAAGCCTGTACTGACTGTAACTCACAAAACCATCGCTCCACCATTTGCTCCAGATTCATCACCCAATATAAAAATACTGCCATAACACATGCAGCAAATGTGACCCATAAGTCATTTGTCCCATGGTGTCATTGATGTCTGACTGGACGACGTCTGCAGACTCTTTCCACTTCCTCTCAGCGCTCTGTCGCACACACATGCACCACTGTTTTGTGTACTTCAGTAAATCACTAGATAAAAAAATGAGCTCACATGCTTAATCTGTTAAACATAAAGTCATTAAGGAAAGAAACTAATTTACTCAAAATCAGTGTTAAAGTTAGGTAAGATGACTTACTTAATATGGCTATGAATAGAACAAAAAAATAAATAAAGTGGTTTGTAGTCTTATTTTAGACTAGTAGGTAATGTATATCATGCGACAAAATAAAAATATCAACAGTGACAATGTTCTATTATGTCACTAATCACAATTTTTAGGGGAATACTTTCATTAGGTCAATAGGTTGATGCACAGATATTGATCGGTATCATATCAACATATAAGACACATTTTTAAATGTCTGTTTATGATACTTTTTTTTTACGAAGCATGTTTTAACCTGTGTTCATTCAAATACAATATAATGAGGGATTGAAACACTTACAAATAGTATTTTTTTCTATATATAATGAAGATTTCTTTATCAAGGGGATAAGTAATGATAACAATGTAAAGAAACAGAAAATATCAGTTTCAGGAAAAATGTCATTTTAAAAATTAGTACTGGTCAGGAAATCAGTATATACCAATTACTGAAGTAGGGTTGGGTACTGAAAGCCAGTATAGCTATGGAACTGGGGCAAACATGGTAGTAACCAGACCGAAATGTAACTTTAATTTCGGTACGACGCAGCTGTTGTTCATTTACACTCTCATACACTGTTAAACTGAAGTGTGCGCACGTGGCACTACAAACACACAGCAGCACAGACAGTGAGATGTCAAAGGCAAAAAGTGGAACGTGCAGTTACAGTTCACAAGAGGTTTCAGATTCTTCCACATGCAATAGGTGTCTAAAGACATTTACATGCAAAGGCTGGAATATATCTAATTTAATGAAGTACTTGGTGACACACAATGTTTACCAAAGCCTCTGTGAAGAGCTAAGTAGCCTAGCATTGAGCTAACAGCAGTTTAGAAAGTATTATGACCAGTGTGGAAATGACAGACCGAAGAGATAAATCTTCCCACCAGCTACTGTGGAGATACTGGATCATTGCAATGGGTGGTATGGCCAAAAACATATATTCCGGCAGTATACGGTATATAGCGCGGTATAGCAACATTGTAGGATACTATACATAAATAATAAATAAACTATAAATTAAACCTGAACAGTTTCTTAGCTGTCATATAGCTCCAAGTTCAGTATTTCATATTTGTGCAGATTTTCTTCATATTCATAGCACAACTCAATCATCTCAATGGTAGCAACCACTGTAGCATCACTTAGCATGCCAACCCCACCCTGTAAATTTAATTGTAGAATCCTGAATCGAAAAATGTTGGCATCACATACCATTATAACTAGGGGTGTGACGAGACACTCACAAGACAAGACACGGGATTGGACTCACGAGATCGAGACGAGATTTTAAGAAATCTAAATTACAAATTGTATAAATGGACAACAGACATTTATTTAACCGTGTTGCAGATGGATTTTATAACTCTGTAAGCATTTACAAAAGTGCTCGTTTTTGATATATAACATTAGAATATCATGTGGAAGAATACATGTTACATGTAATGATTTTTATCCATCCCAAATAAAATGACTGAATAAATCCTGCATCCTTTATCTCTATTAAAGAAGAATTGTGCAAAAATAAAAGACCTGTCCCTGCTGTAGAGACTTAAAGTTGCTGTACACTTGTATGCAGTGACATTTAAAATCATATAATTATAAATATATGGGTGCTGGAAGTTCAGTAGCAAGTTGATGTCAGTGGACAAGGACTTATGCTCATAGGGATCCAGCCCTTTGATTCCCTGTATTTTTCCCAGTACTGTGTCATACCTTGTCTTTGTGGTTGGATTCAGTTTTAGGTGGTATGGTTCACTGTTGTTTTCATTAGCCTAATGCGTTGTCGATGTTAATTTTGGCTTTTAATGAATTTATCTGATTATTTATGAAGTGGATCAATGGACACCATGTTGGACTCCGTTACTTCCATCCTGATTCTGTATATGATCCAGTGCTGACCGACGTCATTCTGGCTGCTTGCTGGATAACAAATCTTGTGAGACAGAATTTTAACGCGACGAGAAATCTCGTCACACCCCTAATTATAACCAATACTACATAAACTATAGATTTTATATTTGTAGCTTATTTAAATGAAAGGGAAACTGTGGTGCTGGCTGCTTCTTAGAGGTAGCCGGACATTCGAAACTTTGGATTACTGCCATATATAGGATGGACCGTAGAACAGTATGGAAAAAATCTCTACTGTGGACAAAAAAAAAACCTCATAAAGGTATGATGCCTTGCATACCGCCAATTCCTACAGGACCATGAAGTACAGGAACTAGCTGTAGGCTGGATAAGATATTATTCATGGTTCTTCAGGGATGTGTAGTGATACATCCTTGTATGTATGCTGATGAAATAATGGAAGTAGAAATACATCTTTGTCTGCGCAGTTTGGCTTGGGGACTGTCTGCTGGCTATGCAAGTGTTGCGTCATGAATACAGAGGCAACATACTTTGTTGGTTTGTTGATTCATATGTGTTAGCAATGAGTTTTCTTTTTAGTCACATGTAGAAGTGTGTATAACCTAGTATAGTATAGTATAGCAGTATAACCTAATTTCCCTAGACTGTTAGACACCATGCACAGCTGCTGGGCATGGCACAAATCTGACATGTGATGTCATCACCATTGGTCCCAAAATACTGCGCCCCCCCCCCTCAGCTGGAACGACAATTCAAACACTGGCTAACAGCACTTTAAAAATTTATATACCAAGCAGGGAAAATACAAACCCAAGAGATGAATCTTCAGACCAGCTACTGTGAAGATACTGGACCATGACAGTGATAGCGTGAGTCATTTTAATAACAACTACAAATAAGTAACTGGTATATGTGAATTCCTCAACTGGTGACATGAGATGTGGTGCTAGCTTAACAATAATAATAATAGGTTAATAAGTTGTAGCAGATGTAGTTTCACAGTTTGTGCGTTTGTCAGACAGACTGGTTCAGTAAGTCATTGGTTAAATTTTGACATTATGGTTCAATCACGTATGTCTCTGGTTGTATTTTTTTTTCTTTTTAAAGATCTCATTCTGCTGAAACCACTTTTGCACATTCCTTTTGGAATCTGATGGGTCACTCCAAGTTACCAACACATGCTGCATTTGAAAGTGGTGTGTCACCTCCACTTTTCATAGAAACACATGCAAAAGACTGACTCAGAAAAAGCCTGTCCACATTCTCTAATTTGGACATCGGCGTCACCCATGTCGGGTTAAGCCCGCCCAATGTATGCAGGTAACACCCCCCCCCCCCCAGCCTGTCCCCCACTGCAGCGAATCTGAAGTATCACTAGTATCTACAAGAGAACCACCACGGCCACACAGTAGCTTGCTGCACAAACTTGAAAAAATGAGAGTAAACTCCTTCATGTTTCATGTGCTCTTTGTGGAAATAAAGCATCGTTTTTTTTTCTGCAAGTTTTCAAAACAAGTGATGGCACAAAATCTAGATGGATGCTACGCTCAGATGGTAAACACACACAGAGCGAGAGGGGAGGTGGAAAGTGTTCCTTCATACATTCATTCTCTGAGCCAATCAGAGACACCTCATTACCCTATCATGGATATGTATGCAGAAGGACCGGAAAATTCTAGTTTGACCTCAAGTCATTTTTCTATCCTCCAAAAAGGCCTCAAAACAAAGCGTTTTTTTTTTTTAACTAAACCAGCACATAATGCATTCAATAATAATGGAGAACACAGCAATATTAAAGAAATTATGTTGGGATCAGACCTTTAAAGTAGCGATTTAAATACCCTTTAGGAACCAATACTGTTTTGAAAGTATTTATTATTATTATTTATTTTGTATTAGTATTATTCTTTTTATTGTGGCTGTCACTTTTATTGTAACTGCACTACCACCCTATCCTTATTTGTTTTATATGTATGTGCGTTTGTCCACCATGTCCTGTACTGTAGATATGTGTGTGTTTGTTCACCGTGTCATGTACTGTATGATAGCAATGAAGCTCACAGAATTTCCTTCCAGATTAATAAAATGCATATCTACTGCAACAAGCATCCTTTTCTGGATATGAAATCACCTACACCAGGATGATCTCACACCACTACTGGATTCAACTAGAGCAGGGTTGTTCAACCTGTGGCTCCGGGCCCACATACTACTCATGGATTCTTTCCCAGTGATCTAATGTGGCTTTGTAAAAGCCATGTGGAAATGAATAACACATTTTGGACACATTTTGTTATAGCAATAAAGTGATTCTGTTGTAAAAATGTAGTTTACGCCAGACTACAGAAAACCATCTTTTTTTCACTTATAAAAGAGTATTTTTTTCTTTTTTTACAGAAAACCAGTGTTTGAAGCGATGGCTAAAGGTATATTCCCAAATGCCCCCAATCCTTAATGATACAGCTATGATGTCTTGATGTGATGCACTCCCAGGTCATGACCTTTTGTACTTAATTTGAAGTCAATCAGACAAATGGTTCCAGAGATATGAACAAATGTGTGTTTAGTGATTTTAAACTTTTGTCGTCTGGGCAATCTACAAATGGCAAATGGTCCAACATCAAATCAGTTCTTCCTCTCCATGATATCCATCGATATGGAAAATACGGAATTTATGAACCCAGTATGTTTCAAGTAATTATGTTAACACAAAAGATACCCGGTTGTGGCGGCAGTTGAACCAAAAACATATACTTGAAACATTGTTTATGAATATAATGAATTAAAAAATAGTAGTAGAAAAAATAGACAACTTTTTAATTTTAGAATCCTGATGGTATTCATCTGTATTCTCCTTTTCAACAAATGGCTTCACTTAACAGCTGATGTTTGCATGAAATCAAAGATAATGACAAATATCACCACTTCCCTCAGTTTTGCCATTTCTTTGTAGTTATATTCTCTGCATATTTTACACAAATTACTCCTAAAGAACTTCTTCAACAGTCATCAGCTTGAGGAAAGGTATAAGGGTATCTTTTGAATTCAGAAAGATTTGATTTTCTTTTGCTGTCCTAAAATGGTCCTTAAGATTGCTAAAGTTGCCAAAACATGGACTACAGCTCATAAGACTTACTCAGTTTTCTTTCGCTCCTTATTATCAAAGATTTCGTTGAGGTTGATACATCTCTGACCCAGAAACTTATCCATCCCGACCAGTGACCGATGCATCACGATAAGGCAGAGCTCGTACACTTCAGGGTTTCCCTCCAACAGCAGCCCAGGTAATTCGAAGGAGGCCTCTTCTCTCCAGACAGGGTTGAGTGTTTTCTCTGCCACCGACGTCGAGTACTTCTCCTTGCCCAGTTGGATGATAGTATAGGCATCGTTGGTGCCGTTCTTGCCCTTGGGCTGTAAACTGGTTGCTTGAAGAACAGTGGCTTGGACATGGGTTGGAAACCACTTTTGAGACTGCTCACCCAGTGACATTGTCAGTGTTTAACTCAAACTAAATAAGAATTTATGCACTTAGTGTTTGTAGTAAGTGTGATGTGCAAAAAGCAACAAACATGGTTTACTATAGATTGCTGTCCATGTTAGTATGGTGTGTATGGCTACAATAGCAATCATTACAAGCAATGAAAAGCCTGACAAACTGAGCAAGCCTCATCTTCTGTCAAATCACAGATGTCCAAGCCACTGGTGAGTCATCTGAAAAAAAAAAACCAGTGCAGCATCAGTATATTTCCAAGAACCAACATGAGTCATGCGGATGCACAGAAGACACTGATGTCCAGCCAGATTTGTTAGCAGTTAGCTGCACCAAAATGAAATTACAAGAAGAACAGGACAAGGCAGAATTTAGATTGTACATGTAAAACTACAAAGCACTTTACTTGACCTGTGAATTAACACAGATTTCACAGAAGGACTCAGCGTCAAACTTTAACTGATGATCTCATCTAGTGACACATACTGCAGTTTATTACAGTCACAGGATGGGAATCTAAATCAGTAGAATGAAAGGCTTGTTACTTGATGTACTCCTTTAACAGTATGTGCATTTCAATGCCAAGCTTCAGAATGATTAGATATCTATAATGTAATTCCTAAAATATGTGGAGGAATATGTGTTTGATTAGAAGACCTCGTACTTTATCGCAGTATTTTCCTTATATTTCGCTTTACACTTTGTTGGATTTTTGGAGGTGCTGTCTGTATTCCAGCATTTCTCCTTAGTTTGTGGAAGATTTAAGTTCATGTATGGAAGAGTCTGGGGGCAGTTTTTAAGCAGTAGATAAATAAACAGCATCTAAAAAGCAGATTTTGCATTGGCTTACTTAGGTGGTGGCCAAAATGGTCACTGTTATAAGCCTTTATAACAGTGGGGAAAACCTTTTACTTCACTACATCCCAGAGGGAAATATTGAACATTTTACTTCATCACATTTTTGTCTAACAGCTTTAGAGTTTGTCAAGTGACAATTTTTCCTCCCCTTTCTGTCCCCTGGGGAACTGCTATTTGATGCGTTTTGCTGTGATGACAGTGATGAGGTGAAGGTTTATATGACTTTTTATGGGTTAAGAAAAAGCAGGAGGCTCCTTAAAAGACCTTCTTGGATTTCCTAGAAACATGGCGCTTGTAGGACAAAAAAAACTACATATACTGATCTTACAAAACATCATGCATTGTTGTACATCAAATTATATGGTAGTACAGTACAGTATATGTAGTCTCGTATATAGTTGTGTAAATAAGCTCAATCAGCTATGAAAACGAACACAATTTTGCTGCAAAATAAACACTTTGAATTTACATAGTAAGTATTTTTGAGTGACGATGCTCACATAATTCTAATTAAGTGAAGTTTTGATGTAGAACCATTACTTGTAATTAAGTATTTCTTTTAGTACACCACTAAATACATATTCCGCCATAATCACATCTCTACAAGGTAGTTTAGTTTGAAGTAACACTGAGATTTACACATAAATAAACTATGTAATATTTAACAGCAGTGATACACGCGTGACTTCAATTAGTTCAAGCCCATTTAACTTAGCATCTTTCCACAGGTTATTCAGTCAAATGAAGCATGTATTTCACTATGCCCTACGCCACTCACGGGTTAAATCCTCACCTTTAAATCAGACCAGGCAGTAATAACTGAGTATGAGTTTTCTAAAGCGCTCTTATAACTGTCGGGAACACTGCGGCAGGATAACGTTAGCTTCTGTGGCTAGCAGCACAGCTAACAGGCACAGACACATCACATACAGTTTCTTACCTCGGTGTCATTTTCAACAACACTTCGCGGACATTCAGCTCTTCAGCTCAGCACAGCCAGCTTTCAAAAGTTACTACATTCAGTAATAGTTTCGGAGGCAGCTGTCAGTTCATATGTGGTTATTTGCGGCAGCTGCACTTGCTGTCCATTGCTTTACTCTGAACGGAACCAACAGTAGCATTACTTCCGGGTCTGACGTCACTTCCTGTTCACCCTGCCAAAAGTTCAGCATTACCTGAAATCTGTGACAAATAAAAACGTAAAGAGTCACGATATTTTATTTTACTTTTTTCAAATTCCCAATAAAGTATCTTACTAGGGATGCACTGATGAGAAAATGTGGGACATTTCTTAAAAAAAGATTTCTAATCAGTAAATAAACAGGACAACAAACTGAGAATGATACCATAAAAAGCTAATAAAATCTGATATTTTAGACAACTACATGTTTCTAGTTACTGACAGCGGTTTAGGCCTGACAGTTGTCCTTAGATGTAGTTATTTAAGCACACAGAATCCACAAAAGTTGAGTAAAGTCTATCTTAATCACAATATGGCTTTGTTTTCTTTATAATGCCCAAAACTATCAAACAGTGAAGATTTTATAACACTTGTAAATGATGGTGCACCAATATAGGTGGGAGATGGGACAGTTTACGTTTTTGTTTGTTAAAAACAGCAAATTTGATATGTATACTATATATGTATATGTATACTGAAAATGTGTCCTAATAAAAAAAAAAACAGGATTTAATTAGCTGAATTAATTACCTCCGCCAAGGAGGTTATGTTTTTGCCGGTGTTTATCTGTTTGTCTGTGTTCAAGATAACTCAAAAAGTTATGGACGGATGTTGCTGAAATTTTCAGGATATGTTGGAAATGTGAACAGGGAGAACTGATTTCATTTTGGGGGTGATCGGGGTGGTAGGGGTCTACCTTGGCAGAGGTCTGCGCTCTCGGAGTGCTTTTCTAGTTTTACATGAAATCAACTGTGTTAAAATGGCTTATACTGAAATGTTCTGACTGATATGTCAGCTTTATAATTTATGCTTGAATAAGTGACTTAATGCACTTTTTGGTATTAGTTTAAATGTACTTAATGTAGTGTCAAAGGGAGTATTTCCATATTTAGCATCAACCACCTGCTGCCAGTTGATTTATTACTTAACATGTATTTTGTGTTTTCAAAAAGAAAAAAAAGGGGTGGGGGGCACTGTGGCTTTAATTAAGTTATTCTGATGTCTGTAACCTACTTGGGTATTTATTTCTATCTGATGCCTTTTACTCCTGACATTTTAACACAGATGTCTTTATTTTCTACTTCTTACAAAACAGTCCCTTAGTTTGGTTTTAATGAATCCATGGGATATATATATATATATATATATATATATATATATATATATATATATATATATATATATATATATATATATATATATATATATATATATGTGTGTGTGTGTGTGTGTGTGTGTGTGTGTGTGTGTGTGTGTGTGTTTGTGTATTTATTTATGTATTTATTTATTTTTGTTATTGTGTACATTCAACAAACTTACACAGATGGGGGGAAAAAAGTAAAAAAGAACAGAAAATATGACCCATATTTTACAGAGCAGACAGTCACAGTGCATAAAACATATAAAATAAAACAGTTGAAGGAAACATGTCATCTGCATGGAAATAACTAATAATTGTAGAAATATTTCTTACATTTATGATGAGCACATTTCAGAGTATGTACTCTTACACTTTTACTTGTGTAAATAAATTGGAAAAGGCATTAAATGTTGTATTTTTACATAAAAAGAATAGACTGTCTGTCTCTGTCCAGACTGGTCTTTCACCACATTATGCCATATGTTATTTTGTATTCATTTAGTATTTTGCATTTGCTATTATTTATTCCCCCATTTTGGGCCAACAAATAACTGCAAAGTCTTTGAATGGGCACAAATTGAATAAAATACAAAGTTATGATACAAATTCATATAACACACCACATGGTTTCATTTTAATAAATGATCAAATCATCCAATATCTCACACAAAATCAAAGATTAAAGACAGTCCAAAAACTAAAAACAGATTTTTTTGATATAATGTTGTTTTTTCTTCTTTCTTATCCCATTAATCATATGACGAGCCTCAGATTTGTCTTGTGTCCCTGAATATAAAAGTAGATATGAAATTATTCAAACCACATCAACATCCAGTAAAACGATGACACAACATGGTTGAGTCAATATAAATAATCAAGTAATGTCACATATAATAGAAAATCAGTCAAAGGCAATATATATATATATATATATATATATATATATATATATATATATATATATATATATATATATATATATATTTTTTTTTTTTTTTTTTTTTAGTTCTACATTAATATAATAGTATTATTACTTAAGTAAACTATTTGAATACTCTATCCCAAAAAGCCCAAAAAGATTTATGGCTTAAAAAAAAAAAAAAAAGATGTAAAAACGCAGCTTTGAAAAACAGTTGTGCTAACATGCAGGAGTTTCCATGTGTGTAAATAATGGGAAAGGAAAGGAAAGGAAAGGAAAGGAAAGGAAAGGAAAGGAAAGGAAAGGAAAGGAAAGGAAAGGAAAGGAAAGGAAAGGAAAGGAAAGGAAAGGAAAGGAACAGAAAAGACAATATAATGCCCAAGGTACGGCCCCAGAAGGAAGCAGTAAAGATATAACGCCACATAAAATTTTTGAGGTCAACATTTGTGTAATATAGATGGTTTATCGTGTGTGTCTGTGTGTGTATATGTGTGTGTGTGCGTATGTGTGTGTGTGTGTGAGTGTGTGTGTGAGATTGTGTGCTCTGGGGTGCACTTTCCTTGAAAGAGGTAAATCATACAAACATGGGAAGTGCTTTTGTCTCATGAGTGGGACATGGAGGTTCAGATAAGGGGTTCACTTGAATGAACACAGACATGCTTGTCACCCCACTTGACAAGTGCATCTTAACCAAACACACCTGCCCATGTTGGTTTTATCATTCTGCTGCAACCAGTGCAGTATGTACACACCGCACACGGGCCCCGGGCTCCGGCTGGGCCATCCATCAAACTGAGATTATTGCACTTATCTAAAGTACATCTTTGAATGAAATGCTAAGGCTTAGTGAAATATTAGGGTGCACAAAAATGTGAGTCACATAGACTCCAAAGTACATAAAGCTCAGCCTTATGTTTTACATTAATGTTTGGTGCAGATAACAGATAATTACTGTTATTAGATAATAACATTAGAACAATGTAAAGATGAGGCCTTTTTACTTGACTTTAGTTTACCACTTAAGTCAAAGCTTTAACACATGTATTTTATCTGTGTAATCCATGATTTGCTTCTTCATTCAATCTTCTATCAGTTTGAATGTGAACAGATGCCAGAATGGTGTGTTCATGAACAGCAACTTATCATATCACGCTCTACCTCTAACCCTAACCCCCCCCCCCAAAAAAAAGGAGAAAAAAAGGGAGCAACCAATATTGTTTTTGGTGTGGTTCGTTTGTTTGTCCCTCTGACTGTCGGTTTGTTTGTTTCTCAGCAACTTTACTCAAATACTACCAGACCACAATTTTCATGAAAGTAAAACAAGTGGTTCCAGGTACAACAAGCCCTGCCTTTCGCAAACAATTTCGCTCTTAATTGACATCTCACTCTTAAAAGATTAGACTATAGGTTTGACCTTTAAGGTAACTAAAGTCGCTATCTCTATTGGTTTTTCTGTTAATAGTCCATTTTAGTTGTTTAGGTATTGACCCAGTGACCCCTGACCTTTGGGGTCAACAATAAGTCAACATTTATACACACAAGATGCATAATTTAAAGACCACCATTTTGGTGCTCATTGGAAGTCTGTAAGATGAATAGTTTAAAAGTTAGATCAAAAATGAAATTTTATAATAATAATAATAATGATGAATAGGATTTATATAGCATTCTTTAGTGCTATATAAATGAGTGATAAATGGTCTGCACTTATATAGCACTTTTCCACCTTCATGGTTGTCAATACGCTTTGCATTAGCTTCACATTCACACACACACTCATACACTAGTAGGTTTCTCAGGTTCTTTCAGTCCTAGTGATGGCCTAAATCAGGGTTCAGTGTCTTGCCTAAGGACACTCCAACATGTGGACAGCCAGAGACAGGACCCGATCCGCCAACCTCTCGGCCATTGGGTGACCCACTCTACCAACTGAGATACAGCCACCCTTGTCCGTCATCCATTATTCATTCACTCTCACACTTTCCCTTTGGTGGTGGTAAAGTATGTTTGTATCCACAGTTGTCCTGGGCAGACTGACAGAAGCATGGCTGCCAATTTGCGCATATGGTCCCTCTGACCACCACCGAACATTCATACACCACTGTGATCACTGAAGGCACTGACCAGGACAGAGCAGGATTTGAACTGCCAACCCTTCGGTTATTGGACAACCTGCTCTATCATGGGCGTTATTTTGACCTTTATTGTGATTCCTGACCTTTGACCTAAATAATTTGTTCTTCAAGGTTCTGGTGTCAATGCACATTAACAGTGAGAGCAAAAAGAAGCTATATGTAAAACACAGTATACAGGAATGAAAAGGAAATTCCTGATTTGCCCTATCTCTGATCATTGTGAAAACAAATTTTTGGTGACCTTAACCTTTGATCTACATTCACCAAAATTTAATGAAACCTCTTCTGGACCACCTCACACCTTTTCTGAAAATGTCATGGAAGTTTGTCCACTATTTTTTGTGTAAAGTTGCTGATAAACAGACAAACGGATGGGCAAACAAAACAAAACAAAAATTTTGTACCTCTCCCCCTTTTTTTTGTGGGGGGGGGTTAACCAATCAAAAAAAAAGGGGGGGGGGCAGGCGGACATTTGTATATATTTATTAGTTTGTCACTATTTATATTTTCGAATTGTAATTAAAGATGATTTCCTGACATTTCATTTCATTTCACAGAGAAAAAAAAATCAGTATCACCTCCAAATATGGACATAGAAATATCAGCAGCCTGTATCAGTCATCGGCTAAGGCTGATGGAAACCAAATCTATATCATTATCAAAACCAAAAATATCTACAGTATTTGGGGTGATTATTTGACTGGTCCATTCAACAGCAGGTTAAATTTGATCGAATGTGGTCCCTGAATTAAAATGAGTGGAACAGCCCTGGCATACGTCATATAAGTGTTTCATTTATGCCTCTCACAGTATTTTCCAGACTATAAGTAGCACAAGAGTATAAGTCACACGAGCCAAAAAATGCATAAAGAAGGAAAGTCACACCGCTGGCCAAGCTATGAAAAAACTGTGACTTATAGTCTGAAAAATACGGTAATTCTGTTTCTATCATTTATTTCACACATATGACTTTGTCCCATCTAGTGCATAAAAATAATATTACAAGAATGAGCTGGTGCTTCTGAGGCAGATTTGCCTTTGTTTTTTTCTTTGAGGATGAGGAGAAAATGAAGCAAGTGTAACATGGTTTCCTCCGCTGAAGATAATAAAGATAATAACCCTTTTGATTCCACTAATGGAATAAGATGAAACGGTCTTGAAGTACATATATTTGCATAGCGGCATGTTGTGATTTATCCACTTCCTTCTCCACTCACATTCCTTTTCTAGAAACATTTTATCGTCTGATGTTGTCGGTGTCAGCGTAAGTTGAATGAAATAACGACCAGAGCCGCGCGTACTCACCACCAAGGGTCACGACACTCTTCCTTAATTTGACAATAAGTCAAACACTTTCATATATTACCCTCTATAGGAACATAATATGGCTGCAGTGCTCCTCTGCGAGATAAAACATGAAAGACGCCGCATTCCAACATCAGCTGTGGCCTTTTATTGCTCTTCTCCAGGACAGAATACATCGCTGCATTAAAAAACAAAACATCACATAATAAATTAGAGAGTGGTAAAAGTGCTCTGTGGGCTGCTTTCCTATTGCAGAAGGCAGAAGGTCATAAAGTGCCCAATATGTAAGTGAGCCTGCCTCCATGGCCGAGTCCACATGTTGAACCATATTAGCCGTGGCCCCTAACGGCCGCCATACACCCCTGCACATGTTTCTGCTTTAGGCCCCTTTCTTCAACACAATGTAGGTTGTATTACATTTATTAAACACTTTAAAAATCTCTGGCTGGAAGATTGTCCATCTGTTGAGGACGACAGAGAATATATGAAATAGGCATGAGGCGCTGCAGGGAGAGGGGAAACAGTCGTGATGTCAGAGCTGCTCTTAATGTGGTGCAGGTCTAAGTTCTAGACGGATGACTGATTTAAAAGGCCGAGCTTTTAGTCCAGCGAACAGTTAGATCACATGAATTTTAATAAAAAAAAGCAGGAGAAAGGCACACAAATCACCCCTGCTTTGCTCTCAGGAATGTTTTTGTGCACAGCTTTGATATATAGGTGCAGATGTGCGACTGCAGCGTGACGAGCACAGCTAAAAAGGGCTGCTAAGCCGGGGGAACATGTCAGTCCGGCGACTCCCTAAAGGCCTTGATTTCTTCCTCATATCCTTCAGGAAAGAGTAAGTGAAAGTACGAGCAGCCAAAACATCCACAATTCAACACTTCAGTGGCAGAAGTTGAGTTGATTTCAAAGTTATCATTCAATTACAGATTATAGGTGAAGTCGGTGTCCTGCTAAAAAACAATCACTTATTAGCATTAGCAGGCTTTTCAATGCTAATGGTAGTTGGTGATTCAACTGTAGATCACAGACTATCGTCACTTTTCCATTCACTCTCAAATTGCGTGAATATAACAAAAACTTTCCTAATGAAAAAAATGTATAAAATTGTGCCTAAAGTCTGTTTTGTTGACTAACCCTTTATGGAACTGTCAGTTGTCAATGACACTTAAAAAAACAGCTTTAAAAAAATAACACAAGCCTCAAAAGAATCATATTGTACCATAAATTTTAAAGAATTTAGAATTTAACTAACTGCACTGCTTTAGATTTTTGTGGGCGTTGAACCACATTGAATCGTCCATTCAACTTTATGTTCATCTACTTTTCAGAATTCATAATTACCATGAATATTTTGTTGTATTTTTTATGAATGTATTTTAGAATCATTCTGAAATTAAATGTTCTAAGTGTTTTTTAATCCAATATGTTCATGGATAATGAAGCCATTGTTCTTTTATCAACTGCTTTTTATATTAACAATTCATTAAAAAATATAAACCCTAACGGGACAAAGACCTTTACAGATGACAGCACCCCAAACTAAAGGTCAAAGGTCAATTTTGTAAAGCTTATCAAATTTATTTTAGGCCTTAATGCACTTAAAATCAAAGGACATTGATTTTTTCTTAATTTCCTTAAAGGTGTCATTCCACTGAAAACCACTTTTCCATGCTCTTTTTGGAATCTGTTGGGTCACCCCGACTTACCGACACATGCTGCAGTTGAAAGTGGTTTGTCACCTCCACTGGCTGCATACCGCATTCACAGAAAACAAGTAGAGGAATGAGGGACCCAGAAAATGGCGGACGATCTGATGTCAGATGGACTTTAGCGTCACCCACGTAGGGTTAAACCCGTCCCCGGCAACGAATCTGAATAAATAGAAATAAAAAACAAAACAAAAACACAGACACTCTATTCACACAACAGTCCTGAAGCAGCAGTTCACTCACCCTATTTCCAGTTGATATTGCACAGTATTATTATTTCATCCAGAACACACATGCTCAGTATTAAGCACCTTAATGGCATTAGCATAAAAACTGTTCTGGAGTCCGTTTTTTCCTTAGTTTTCATTAACCACAATAACCTTGGTGCATATAGGGAGTCAGATAAAGGATATTAGAAAAAAAAAAAAAAATTATCATATAATACTGTATTTTCCGGCCTATAAATCGCACCAGCCAACAATGCATCATAAAGAAGGAAAAACATATATACGCAAGTCACACTGGAGTATAAGGCAAACATTTTGGGGGAAAATGTATTTCCTCCCCAAAATAAAACAAAACTATAAACCTTATAAAAACCTAAGGAGCTACAACATTTTTAGACCAGTAGCATGACTCTAGTTGTGAATCTTGAAGGATGAGGTTCTCACTCTGGTCGATGGCAAACTTCACCCACTCCAGTTTACCCACCAAAGCAATAAAAGAGTGGATGATGGCAAACTTTTTATTCTTGATACAATTTACAAACACCTGGAGAGACCCAAATCCCACATCAGACTCTTATTTGCTGATTTTTTGTCAGCTTTTGATAAAATGCAACCTCACATTTTAACGGAGAGGTCAGCCTCTTATTTTAGTTTGCTTGATCAGCTTCTTACGTTGTTCTTACCGGACAGGACACAGCAGGTTTTAGTCAATGGTGTCATGTCTAAAACTCTGGTCTCGAACACAGGTTCCCACAAGGATGGCTTCTTTCTCCACTGCTTTTTATTTTATACACTGACAGCTGTAGGTCTTTTAAAAAGGACAGTTACTGTGTTACATTTTCAGATGACATAACTTTGCTGTCTCTCTTTCAGGGAACAGTCTGACCATGGACAGGCACTCCCTAACTTTGTTAAGTGGTGTGACGATAACTTCTTGGACCTAAATGTCCAGCTTCTCGTAGATTTGGGGCAAAATCAAGGCTAACACCACAGTCAATAGGATTCATGATGACGATCTTGAGGGTGTGGACTCTTATAAATACCTGGGCACCCTGTTTGACTCCCAACTTAAGTTTGTTTCAAATACTGAATCAGTAGTGAGATGGTCCCAACAGAGAATTCAATTACAAAGTACATTCATTATTCATTACAAGCAGTTTCTTGGGAAGACCAACGGGTATTCGAGATCATTTATCCCTTTTGTTCAGCGTCTAAATGCAGAGATCTAAGTTGGGAATTTGAGTATTGTTTAAGGTTTCTGTTTTATGTATTTATTATGATACACCCATGCATGTGTATGTTGTATGAATGACATGTAGTTTTTCTTGACGGTGTATATACCATGTAGAAACAAATTTGCCCTTCGGAGATAAATAATACATTTTCTCTCTCTTCTCTCTATTTGATAAAAATCCTAAAAGAACAGACATTTCATCTTGAAAGACAATTTAAAATAAAAAGAGAATAGAGAACAACAGGTTGAATAGATGTATGGTATGCTAATTCAGCTAACGTTACATGATACATAAACAACGAAGTGCCTGGAATGTTAACGTAAAATATTAACAGTTATTCAGATAACATGATCAACAGCACCCTCTTGTGGTTGTCAGTCTGAAAATAACGTGAAATCATAAAATGATGTGTTAATAATTTCACATATAAGTCACTCCGGAGTATAAGTCACATATAAATAACAACCCTAGTCAAACTAGGGAAAAACATTGCGACTTATAGTCCGAAAAATACGGTAATTCAATAAAATAAATAGATGGGGCAAGAAGGGTAAGTGTCTTGCTCAAGGGAAGACTAAGTCAGAGTGGGATTCAAACCAGAAACTGCTGGGTTATTGGATGACCTGCTCTACCTCTATTATAGCCCATTAAAAAAATAAAAATAAAATAATATATATATATATATATATATATATATATATATATGCCTCATTTGTCTTACCTTATCTTGTCTTGTTGTGTAACATCTGTCTAGCATGTGATGTCCACATTTTTGTTTTCTCTTTAGGAAATGAACAGGTGCAATTACGTTAATTCTGAGCAGCTTCATTCCATGTAGGTACACGAGCTCCAGGGTTGTGATTTATGTAGGTTGGCTCAGCTGCATGTCTTCCATCAGTAATGATCACCTGTGTTTTTCCTGCTGAGAAAATGCTCTGATCGCATCCAGCCAGTAACATCAGCTGGTGTAATGGACGTGTGATGGAAAATGTAGGGATGAATTCCTTTTGGACACTTAATATCGTCCTCCAGGAGGCTCCATGTGGTAGAAGACAGAACATAAGGGTGCATTAAAAGTACATCAGATGAAAATAAAAACACTACTAATCCCAGCAGCCGTTGTAAATATCCCTGTAGTCCACGCAGACATCTGTCAAAAAGTGCCTTTGAATAATAAAAAAAAAGGTTAAATGTTAAGATAAAAAAGATGTTTTGTGCAGGAATGTGTGTGCGCTCACAGTGAGGTCTACCAACGTAACAACAGCAAATTGCTCCCAAGCATTTCTGATAATGGACAAAGTGTGTTGTTTATTACAGCCTTTGAAAGAGAATCAGATGTGGAGACGTGACGGGGACGATTCAATTCAGTTTAACCCAGGGGTCTCAAACATGCGGCCCGGGGGCCAAATGTGGCCCACTAAAGGTCCAATGTGGCCCCTGGGATGAATTTGCAAAGGTCAATAATTCCACAGTCAAGGCTATGGAACTGATTTTACTTCAGGTTCCAAATACAGACCAATATTATCTAGAGTCAAATAACATCTGGACAACTGGACTGATATTTGATGGATGTATCAGCAAATCAATCATTGTAAAGATGATCAGTGCAATGATTGGCCTTAGTTTTCCTCTGGTTCCACCCTCTAGACTGGACTAAAATATTTAGGTTCTTTTCCAAACATTCTATTTCAGTACGTGATATGGGATTGTGAAGAGGTTTTCAAGCAATATGACAAAAAATTTTCCAAAAAAAGATCTCCCACCCCACCTTTAAGAACAGTTTTTTAGGTATCTGTACTTCACTTGACTGTTTATTTTTCTGACCACTTTTTTTTTTTTAACTTTTACTCCCAACACTATCTGTACTTTATACTCTTTACATTCTCAGAATAGACTCATAACTTTTTCAAATGAGACAAATGGAACAGTATGAAAATAAGTCATAACTCAGAAATATATATAATTTTCCATTTCTTATCTCATAATTATTAGTTTTTTTCCTCATAATTGTGGCTTTTTATCGCATGATTTAGATTTAGTTTAAATCTCATAATCATGCTTTTTATAAATCTCCTATAAATTACTTTTTAATTTTTTCCTAAATGTCCTGTCCAAACCCACAACACTGAGCACCACGACCCAATAAAACACACAATCTACACAGTAACTCACTTTTAAAGGCTTTAATTTTTGATATTTTCAAAACATTTCTGGGTTTTGGTGGTTAAATAGGTTTTATTTCACCCATAGCAATTTATTACAATTCAGAAGTTGTACTTTTTTACTTTTACTTCAGTAAAAGAATTGAATCAGTACTTCTACGTTTACCAGAATCATGGGCATAAAATTGCATATGGACGCTATGGACGTGTTTCTAAAATGTCTGTACCAATTTTGAATGGGAAATTAAATGAAATTTGGTAAACAAAAGGTTACTGTATTTTCCAGACTATAAGATGCACTTAAAAGACTTTAATTTCCTCCAAAAACCACAGTGCGCTTTATATTAAATTGAATGAATTAATTCTGGTTGTCATTAGTGACTGAGAATTTCATCTTTTTACTTGATAATTTTTAAATTTTTTCTCATTTTATCTAATGATTTTGACTTCACTTAATGCACTTTATAATCCAGTGCACCTTATATATGAAGAATCTAAAATATAAACCATTTATTGACAGTATGCCTTATAGTAACTAAATAACAACAAACCTTTATCATGTGACAAAAATGAGATGAAACTAGACATGGATGTCGGTCTTGTGACAAAAACTATAATTAAATATATAATGCAGTTATAGATGACCAATAAAAACCAGACAAAATGTGGCGTAAGAAATAAAAAACATTCCTAAAATGTCTCTTACTTTTTGTTGACAAAAGCAAAATTAGATGTTATTTAAATTCTTTTAGCCGTGTTCTTATTTATTTATTGTTGCTGTTTCTCGCAAGTAAGTTGTCAAATTATGTCCCCACCAATGTCAACATCATGATTACTCCCATGACCAGAGTAGTTTTTTCACACAAGCAGCTGTACTTCTACACTTCTACTTATGTGAGTACTTTGTCCAATGCAGATTTGTAAATTCAACCCTTTTAAAGACCCTGCAGGAACCCCATATTTGGTACAAATGAACCCCTGATAGATAGTTTAATGTTTCCATCTGACATTGTAGTTGCTCCCAATTCAATACTAGTAACCATCCCACTTGTCTCTATCAGTGATCAAAGTCCAAACAAACTGCACATAAACACACAAATCTAACATAGTGAAACTCAGTGAGTTTCTCTTTTACATCATACTGAAACTATATAAAGTCTAACTGTCCGTGCACAATAAATAGCAGAAGGTATGTGTGGACAGTGAAGAGAAAGTAGGTTTATTTCTAGTGAATACATGTAAAGTGAGAGACAAGAAAAGAAAGACAGATAGTAGCCTGACTGTGTCCCTGCAGGCCTCTAAATTTGTGCATTCTTACATGCACAGTTTAATGTCAGCAGCACACTCAGGGGTCATGTTGGGAGGGGTGTGAGGGGGGGGCAGGGGAACAGGTGTCCACCCTCTACCGGTACTAAAAAGCCTCTACCCAGGCCAGAGGAAGCGCCCACATGTGTATGCCCTGCAGTCAGCCTCGTACAGGATGAAATAATTCATCAGAACTGTTCAGAAGAGACACTGCGAGGCAAAGTTCAGAGGCATGCTAATGACAAGAGCATGCTCGCGAAGAAAAGCAAAGCTGTCAGCTCTGAATGAATTGGGAATGGCAGAACAGAGGTTAGGCCATTTCAGACTCCTCATATCTTTGTATAATCCATGTCCAGGGCGGCAAATGTCCTACACAAATGGGTGGTTTTCTAGCACATGGTGTGTGCATTAGGATTTATATAGCCACGTTATAAAACACCCACATAGTAAAATGAATTTTACTTCAAATATACTGTTTTTAATCTCCTACTGCCTAAAAATAATTGCAGATATTATCCTTATTTACTTAGTTATTAACCTTTCCACCAAAGGGGAGGCAATGACTATTGTCTGTCCATTTGTCCCTCTGTTTATCAATAACTTTACAAAAAAACTACCGGACTAATTTTCATGAAATATTCAGGAAATTTAGGTGAATGTAGATCAAAGGTCAAAGGTCAAAGTCAGATTTAGGTCAAATTAGGAATGTCCCTTTCATTCCTCTATAGTCAGTTTTGCACACAACTTCTTTTTGCTCTCACTGTTGATGTGCATTGACATTAGAACCTCAAAGGTCAAAGTCACAAATAAAGACTCAAAATTTTGGATCTAACTTTTGAACTCTTTATGTTACAGATGTCCAATCAGCACCAAAATTCTGGCCTTTCAATTCTGCATCTTGTGTGTATAGATGTTGACCCAAGAGGTCAGAGGTCGCTCAGTCAACACATAAAAAACTAAAATGGACTATAGTGGAAAAACCAGTGCAGATAGAGACTTGGAGACTATTATTGACAGATATGAAACCTGGCATGGGCTTTAAAATGGCATCATGACTGTTGACCTTGAATGGCCTTAAAAGGTCAAAATCAAGGTCAAATGCTTTTAAATGGTTGTAACGCCAAAAAGAGTGGTGATAAGTACTCAGTTAATATTGTTGACAGATAGGAACCTACATGTAGGCTCAAAAATAGCATCATGACCTTTGACCTCATGTTTATAGATGTCTGTTCAGAGCTAAAAGGTTCGTGAGGGGGTAGGGTTGTTGTGCCTGGAACCACTTATTTATGTAGTTGTCCTTATGTTTTATATTATGTTTGTGTCTAAACTAAACTAAACAAACAACCCCCCCCACACACACACCCCCAAAAAATAAAAAAAAAAAATGCAAAAAATTAAAAATTAAATGACTGTTTCATTTCCTTCAGAATCCTAAAATTCACCAGCATTTTACAGTGGAATGATTTAAACTAATTTAAAGTAATGAATGTAAAACATGCTCTAAATGAGTCTACAGAGATTAGCATTTTTCTAAGCGCTGGCATCTTTAATGTAGTGTTATTTGCATAGGAACTAGGGTATTTACCGCATGTGCATGTACTGTATCTTAACTGTTCTGTGCAATGGAACATTTACAGTATCACAATAAACAAATACTGCATTTGGAGACACCGAGCATTAAAAAACACACAAACATAAAAGTAGTAATACGTTAGCCCTACAGAAAAAAATGAGTGGGCTGTATCATTATGTTTACCAGTCTTCGAAGCTAGAAGCAGAAAGGAATCAGCTTATTACCAGTTTCTACAAGGATAAACATCCCACACAGCCACTCAGTCTGCACAATTTTATAGCAATTTGCCTATATTAGGAACAAAAATGAACATTTTCTTCTACATACATGAACAGAGTCAACACGCTGAAGCAAAGGCCATGAGTAGCATGTGATGAACATTGCAGTCACAGAATTCACAGATCATAATTAATACACTTATATGAGTAAATTATCTACACACAGATGAAAATCAGTAAATATAGAATGAATAAAATGGTTAGAGAGCTATAATGTGTGTAAACTGTAATCTTGTGAATCAAAATACTGCAGGCAGCGACATGACTGTATCTGCAATAACAATAAAATGTAAAATAACCCATGTGTTCCAAACCTCAAATAGGTCATAGAGCTAATTTTAATGGGTTAGCAATGGGTGGAAGAGATCAGTTATTAGCCACATTCATTTATTTTCCTAATTAAAATAGAAGATAAATGTTCTGTGGAAGACTTTAGAACACATAAAGATTCAAACATCCACTACTGATTAAAACCATCTACTGATATAAACTGTTTAATACGTGTTGATCCATTAATCTCATCAATACATGTAAATAATTAGTGTAAAATACAGTTTTTCATATTTTCATGGTCATCAGATATAACCGTAGTTAGATGTTCAGAGGCTCCATATTTGCCATGGAAAAACGGCATGCCATGGAGTCATCTTTTATATCGATGTTTCAAATTATCCAAACAGAAAACTTGAAAAACAAAACAATAAAAACTTTTCTTCACCCTTCAACAGGTGAAGGTGGTGTTCACCCTGGATGTGTCGCCACCACTGACAGAAACAGAAACTTTTTACATCCCAATCAACGTGGAATTAACCACATTTGTTGGAGAACCACACTCCTCCCTCTCTATGCCTGCATTTGCATATGCAAATGAGTCTAAACAGGGTCTGTAGGTGGGATTCCCTCTGGGATTTCCCTCTGTATGATCAGATGATGACGTGAAAGGTGAATGTGAAGTGAAAGACTGTTCTGACAAAGCCAATGAAAGAAAAATTGGAGGAAAAGTCCCAACAGGACATTAATGTAAAAAAAACCCCCAAAAGACAAGCTTAAAGTCCAAAATCAGTCATCATCAAATAATGCATGGACATCTGTAATCATGTCCACTTTCACCTCCAAAAATCAAAACCATGACATTGGTGATCGCGATTTTTGGCGTTAAATTGTGATAAACTTTCAAACATTTTAGAAGGGCTGGTGTGTGTCGGGCGGCTATGGCTCAGTTGATAGAGTGGGTCGCCCAATGACTGAAGGGTTAGCCGTTTGTGTCCCGGCTCTAGCTGTCCACATGCCGAAGTCCTTGGACAAGACACTGAACCATGACTTAGGCTCCCAGTATGACTGACAGAACCTTAGAAACCTACTGGTGTATGATATGTGTGTGTGAATGGGTAAATGTGAGGCTAATGTAAAGCGCTTTGAGCACCATGAAGGTGGGAAAGTGCTATATAAGTGCAGACCATTTACCATTTACTGTGGGAGTGAAAGTGGGTGGACCAGTCTGCCTGTATTAGGTGATGTTTTCGTTCAGCAACAATTGATGCCCATCCTTAGCCTGTCCAAACCTAAGTCACCAGAGGACATGGTAAGGAGAGTAGGCGGAGTCACCAAAAGACATGGTAAGGACAGTGGGTGGAGTCACCAGAGGACATGGTAAGGACAGTGTACGGAGTCACCAGAGGACATGATAAGGACATTGGGCAGAGTCACTCAGTATGTTTACATGCACTTAGAAATGTGAATTATTGCCATTAGGATTTAACTGGAGTTTCCCAGAAGTACAAGTTTACATGCCAATAAGAGAATTATTGAATTATTGTTCCACTCCCAGACATTAGGTACAGAAGCACTACATGCCCTATTGCATTAGCATCCATCCGGTTGGTGCCACGAAGAACAATAACTAAACAAAAGTGTCAGATTTGAAGCAGACACAATAGAAGGACAACAACACCCAGAGAAGATATGGACCACAACCATGAAGATATGGACCACAACCATGACAATATTGACCACAACCATGAAGATATGGACCACAACCATGAAGATATAGACCACAACCATGAAGATATGGACCGCAACTGTGAGGATATGGACCGCAAACCATGAAGAAATGGACCACAACCATGATGATATAGACCACAACCATGAAGATATGGACCATGATCATGAAAATATGTACTGCAACCATGAACATATGGTCTGTAACCATGAAGCTATGGACCGCAACCATGAAGATATGGACCACAGCTGTGAATATATGGACCACAGCCAATCAAATATGGACCACAACCATGCAGCAACTCAGTATATTTGGTATAAACTGTTTGCTACAGTAACGTAGATGTTGTCATGGTGACTCTGGTCTGAAGGGTGTGTGTCCAGGCCGGTCATAATTGAGCTTGGGTGGCATTTACATGCACAGAGAAAGTCTATTACAATCGCATTATCTGACTTAGTTACTCCGAAGACAAGACATGTATGAACGTGTGTGAAAGTTCGATGGTTGTCAGAGGGGCCATAGGCGCAAAATGGTTGCCATCATTCTGTCAGTCTGCCCCAGGGCAGCTGTGGTTACATATGTAGTTCACCATCACCAAAGGGAGCATATGAGAGCGAATGAATAATGGGTCACTAATGTGAAGTGCTTTGAGCGGCCAAAAAAGCGCTATATAAATCCAATCCATTATTATTACATTCCTGTTTGCTGTACACTATCCTTGAGAAAGGTGCCAATAAATAAAATGTTGTGGAAGTGGCATTATGCTGTGCTTAATGTGACTGTGCTTTAAAAGCACTACAATGTATTAATAATAACAATAATAATTAATAATTAATTCTCACTAAAGTATGAAAAGAATAACTAATGATATACAGATTGAAAAACATAATTTTGCTGACTTTCATAGAATTTGATCAAAATTTCAGATACATGTTGCTGAAAATCTGCCGGTCTGTTTCAGCTTTCAGATCCTGTCAACTGGATCATAACCATTAACTGACAGTCACATCAGATTAGAAACAAACCAGAACATGCAACAGTGTGATGTCAAGAAGGTCAAGGATGATAATGTCTTTTTAATAAAACAGATGACCTTTGTATATTCCCTCTGCTAAAGGCCATGAAAACCTCCACCCTGGACTGACACGCATCATACATTATGCTCCGTCAGGTCACATGATCGACATCACAACATCAACTACTGACGGTGGGTCAAAGTCGTAGCTGTTTTTGTGTTTGTTGTTTGCAGCGTGAGTTGGATCTGGTCCTGGGTCCCTGGTGGTTCCTGGTTGGGATCAGGATCTGGGGATCCCTAGTGGTTCCTGGTCAGGATCAGGATCTGGGGGTCCCTGGTGGTTCCTGATAGGGGTCAGGACCCGGAAGTCCCAGGTGGTTCCTGGTCGGGATCAGGATCTGGGGATCCCTGGTAGTTTCTGGTTCAAGATGTGGGGGTCTCTGCTGGTTCCTGGCCGGAGTCAGGATCTAAGGGTACCTGATGGTTCGTGGATCAGGATCTGGGGGCTCCTGATGGTTCGTGGATCAGGATCTGGGGCTCCTGGTGGTTCCTGGTTCAGGATCTGGGGGTCCCTAGGGGTTCCTGGTAGGAGTCAGGATCTGAGGGTCACTGGTGGTTCTTGGTTCAGGATTTAGGCTGTTGTGTCACATCACTGACACTTCTGCTGAACCTCCACTCACTCCATCCTCATCAGAGTTAACGTGTCTTCCAGATGTTCAGATGGAGCTTCAGCAGACCCTCCCCCCTCCCCCCAGTCTTCTGCTTAGTTTGCAGTGACTGAAATTAGTGTTCGTACTTGTGCGAGGTGATGACATATTGATAATTGGGAAATCACTGTCACACATTGTCACTGTGACAACAAAGGTCAAGGCCTGTGATGGAGAAATGCTAAAGTAGATCAACCACAAAAGGTCACACAGATGACATTAAGCCCAGCTGATGCCTCTGATTGGCAGCTGGAGGCTCCTGACCTTTTGGGATGTACACAGTCAGTACTGTATGCTGATATGCAGATATTCACCAATGCCTTTTAGACCATCTCTTTCTTGAAATAAATTATTTTTTGCATTATGTACCGCCGCTTCCAAAAACTTCACTGAATTTGCAGCATGATCTGAGAAAAGAGGAAGAAGAGTTCAACTTCTGTGGCTCCAGGACAGGACGGTCAAAGGGGTCAGAGGTCACACTGCTAAAGCTACCGCTGTACAACTGGAGTCTTCTCATTTCTAATCCAAATATCTGAACACATGTAAACCTAGAAAGGCACTCAGCCACCCATCACCCGTCACCCCCTTCCAGTGGTCTGCCCTGACCAACTCCAATGAAATACACATCATGTAACCCCCCCCCAACACATACACACACAGACACACACCTCCACTGATCACCACCAAAATATGCTAATTTCTTCTCTTCAATATTTCAGCTAAATCCATCTAACTAACAGACAGACAAACACACAGGCAGGCAGACAAATAGACAGACAGGCAGGCAGGCAGACAGGCAGGCAGACAGACAAACAGATAGACTAACAGAGACACAGACAGCGACAAACAGACAGAAAAGACAGACAAATAGGCAGACCGTCATACAGGCAGACAAACAGATAGACAGGCAGGCAGACAGACACACAGACAGATAGACAGAGACAGACAAACAGATAGGCAGTCAAAACAAATAGACAGCTGTTCCTAACCCTAACCCTAACCCTAATAACACTCAAGGTGTGTAAAGCACCTTGAGTTGTCCTGTACATGAAATGTGCTATACAAATAAATTTGCCTTGCCTTGCCTTGCCTAATAAGACAGAATCACCTGAAAAGTAACTTGTAATTGAGATGTAAGTTATTTTTTAGAAAATAGAACTTCAAAATCTTATTTCAAGAAATCTCACTAAGATCATTTTAACTTGTTTCACTGGCATATTATTTATTTCTCAATTTTTTTTGGTACTTAATTCAAGACAAAAAATCAGCCAAAAGAATGATTCAACATTATCTCAGTCAGATTTATTGAAATTAGTTTTTCTATATCTATTGTCTATAAATCACTTCTTATATCTCAGTAGTTATTTTTCCATTGGACATGTAAAACTTTACAGATATTTACTGAATGTCAAGAAAAAGAGCAAAAACCTGAAGTACATAATGTTGTTTTTCAATGAAACTACAAATGCAATGATGTGTTTATTTATTATCATGAGATGACACAAGAAGTCATTCAACAAACAGGGAGACACATGTTAATATCATGTTGTTTGTATATAAATCACTTCTTATATCTGACTGAAAAGTTCCTCTGTAGGTGAGTCTGATCAGATATTTGGACTAGAAATGAAACACATACATTTAGTCAGATTTTGAAGTTTTGCATATCTGCACCACAAGTAGAGAAGTCATATATCTGTAGTACTATTACCTGCTATGTTTGAATGCAGATCAGAGTTATTACCTCTGCCAAAGGAGGTATTAAACTCAAGCCTGTTTGTTTATTTGTTTGTCTGTCAGCAGTATTACGCAAAAGGTTCTGAACGGATTTTGATTAAAGTTTCAGGAATGATAGATAATGGGTCAAGGAAGAACCCATTAGATTTTGAGCAACAACTAAAACACATAAGTGGTAATATGTCAAAATAGAACCTCGCAGTTTTTTTCATTCACATCGTCTCACCTTCAGACATCAGATGAGTCAACACCTATGGTTTGATCACGTCACGTGTGAATGAAAAATCAAGCCTTGGCGGAGGTCTGCTGTCTCTGACTGCCTTGTTTTTCTCTGTTCCCTTCAAAAAAAGAAAAAAAGAACAACTTCTGGATGTCACATAAGATACATTTATATTGATTGTGTGAACACCAATCTATGAAAAATATGGTCTTTTTCCATTATAAATGAAAAAATGTCATATTCAGCCCTGGCTAGTGCTTTAAATACAGCCCTCACTTGTGACTGAAGTGGGACTGGCAGGACAGAGGTTATTCCACTTCACACTCCTTATATCTTTGTGTAATCCATGTTGAGGGCAACAAATGTCCACATGAAATTGGTGGTTTTGTAGCAGATGGTGTGTGCATTACGCTGTGCTCTCTTGGCTTGTGCAGTTTTCTTCAGCCCAGTTCCACTGCAACACTGTCGGATGTTCAAGAAGGGAAAATACAGCTGGGAGTGGTGATTTTTTTCCCTCCTCAATAAAACCACCGCTTAATTTTAAGAAAACAAAGCTTAAAGACTGATTCTTAAAATCCGTTTTGCAGTGACATGATTTGAAGTCATTTAAAGTAATGAATGTAAAACATGGACTAAATAAGTCTACAAAGATTTGCATTTGGATTTTTTCCCTATGAAACTGGTCCTAAAAACAGGACATGGGGTGAAAAATTCAAGACAGATGTAGACGAACATTATGAAGCAAGTTTGGAAACACTTTGGGTCTATTTGAAAAATAAATACTTGCTGAGATAAAACAGAAACAATTTTTCAGGTAAAAAATATTTTTATATTATTTGACATTATATTTAATGTAAAAATGTGTATGTAACATGGTCAAAAGGACACCAAAATTACATGCTACTACTTTGTTTTAATATCTCTAATATTTTACAAATACAAATACAACAATTACAACAATTACACAATACATACAGTAATAATTAGATATGTTTGGTCAGAGCAGTAAAATATGATCATAATTACCTATAAATAATGAAAACTGTAGATTTTAATGTAAAAAAGGTCAAATTATATGAAATCTTCACATTAACAAACCATCTTTTTACAAATATCTGAATAAATACCTGAACAAATATGAACCAGTTGAAATATCTGAAGAGAAGTGTAATTTTACAAATATTCTCCCTGGTAGTAAATGTTTTGAGTGTTTGTAATCAAAGTGTAAGCTGTTCTGCACATGTGCAAAGGACAAACTGATAGACTGAAGCAGAAAATGGTTCAAATTGCACTGGTTTTTCTTAAGATGTGTGAAGTTGTTGATGCTATTCAACTTTTAAGGGAAACATTATAGATTTAAACATTATCACAATGTATAATAAATAAACAATATCATAATTTCATAATTATCATTTTTAAAAATACTTCTTCCTGCTTTGTGTTATGTCTGACTCCCTGGTGAAGGCTTTGATGCCGAAACGCATTGGGGTTTTTTATAGGATTTTATAGGTTTTTATAACCAAGCCAATTTAATAAAGGCTTTTTAAATTTTCAGTTATAAGAGAGTGCCTTGGAATTTTTTCTTTTTTGCCATTATCATATGGTAATTTTACTCTTTTCACTGTTGTTATTTTCCTGCTCTGGCCCTTTTCAGATCATATTGGGCTGAATGTGGAACTGAATTTGACACTGACACACAAGTTCACAAGGGGGTTGTTTTTTTGTCATTTTCCAGGTTTTCCAGGACACGTGGGAACCCAGTTTTATAGGAGCACCTGTTTGTTTAAGAACTGACCAGTTCCTGGTTCTGGAAATGTGGTCTGTATGTGAAATGTTCTCTGCAAAAGAAACATTCATCATGTAAAACAAGAAGAGCATATGAAAAGCCTGCACATTAAATAAATTAAACATAAAAGCACTAATAGTCTTTGTTCGATACGTGACAATGAGCTGATCCCAGATGTCATGGATGCACATCTGTCACTGGATTCTTTCACTTTGTGTTGATTTGTGAACGCTGTCATACACTCTTAAGCCTCTCCATCTGCTGGTAATACTGATCCATTTTCAATTATGAATATGTTAAAAAATCGTATTCTAATTCCTGCAAAAAAGTCACATTCAGACATGGCTTTTGCCACAAATGTGCTATTTTCCAGCAGAAAGGCCAATTTGATGCTCATCATGTGCCCTGCTGTACCTAAGAGCTGTTTAAAGAACATCAATGCAAAGAGGGATTAAATATTCCTGTATTTTGCTAATCATTTATGAAATGCATAATTATCTCAGCTGCTTGTTGAGTGGATTACGAATCATTGATTCTCTGTGTCAGTGTATATATAGCGTCTACCTAACCCTTTCAAACTCCCCAATAGAAATATTCTGGATAATACGTATGTATATAGTTGGCAGGGCTGCACTCCAGTTCATATTTCATGCAATGTGAATGACTAATCCATGAAATGTGTGGGTGGGATGATTAACACAGACACCAGCACTGAAAATATGTTTGCTTTGAAACTCTGAATGTGATACGAACACGAAACTATGAATAATTGGCAGAGAATGGGAGCCTGTGTAGATTTAGAACTCTGAAACGCAGTTTATGACTAATTGTGTTAAGTGAAAATAAAGTGCACTTTTGTTCCTGGGATAATTAGGATTTTAATGTTGTGAGGGTGATTGTGGAGGCTCTCTTGGGCTCGGCTGCTTTTGGAGTGAGCCCTCTAGCTCTCCCATGGGGCAGCGAGGCTTGTTCTGTGCAGCCTCCAGGACCAGGAACACACTTGTTCAGAAACCAGCGTGCAGAGGCAGACGACCACCATACTCCCACTATTGTTCACATTCATACTCTGTTTCCTAATTATCATTCAAGCCCTTTTTCTGCTGCTTCCAACACACAAAGGCAACAATTGGACACACTTAAAGTCAATATATATATTTTTTAATTTAAGGTTGACTTTTGGTGGAGAGCCTGCGTGTTTTACAAGAAACTCAACATTAAAGTGTCATGTCCAGGAAATTATGTATTATTTAGTGTTTTGTTTCTGTGTTTGTCTGGCACTTCCTGTTTAATTTGATAGATTTCCTTTTGTGTTCAGTCCTGTATCTAGTCTAAATTTTACCCTTGTTTCCTCATGTGTGTGCTGATTGTTCCTTTTCCTGATGTGTGTCACCTGTGTCTGGTTGTTTCCCCACCCTTATGTGTGTATATACTATATTAGGTGTTTTCCTTTGTCCTTACAGAGAACCAAGACAGTCATAGTCTTGTTCAGAAGAGTTTTTTTAAAACCTCGTATTTTTTATAGTTTTATCTTTGATACTTTGTCTATCAGCAGTTGTTTTTTGTCATCCAAGAGAGTGAATTTAATTTACTACTTTGTCATATTATATGGTTTTTCCTCTTTAAGAGTGATTTTTAGTCAATACTTAGTTGATATTTGTTAAAGACTCTGTATGAGTGTTTCATGTTGTACTTAGTTATTAAACTATGGTTTATTTTTTGAATGTCAAGTTTTGAGTTGTGCTTTTAGGTTCAAACCCTAGTTCAGTCCTGACAGAAGAGGACATTAACTGAATGAAAAACTATATTAACAGCTCCTTTGACCCCTTATATCCTCCTCTATCATTACATCTACAGTATTTTCCAGACTACAGAGTGCATAAGCCACGGCCACTACATTTTAAAAGCTTTTTTTTTTACTTATCTAAGGTGGAGTACGCACTTGATGCCTGAAATGAAATATAACTATATACAAAAGTAAATGCTAAATTAAATGGAGATTATTAATTTGACTATAGCACATACAATAGATAGAATTTTTGGAATGTTGCATATTTGCGGCAGTCGGCGTTAAGTGGTAAAATATAATCATGCTGTTTTTGTCCCAATTTACCCCTTTTTCGACCAAGGACGACAATAGCCTGATTATTTTATGTCTTATGAGATCACCCTAAGGTCTGATGTTTGTTGAGAGTGAATTTGTCCCAACAATTGGCTCGGAAACAGGTCAGTGCTGACAATCGTAAATATTAAGCATGTTCAATATTATCACCAAAAATTATTCTTTATTTTATAGATCACATTTGGCCATGTGATATTTATGTTTTGGACTAGATTGTAGATCAGTGTTGGAACAGCATTGTGATGTGTGGACTTCCTAATTATCATTCATGCCCTTTTTCTGCTGCTTCCAACACACAAAGGCAAACACTGGACAAACAGTTAATAAAAAAGTGACTTTCGGAGCAGAGCATTTCTGTGTATTTTTAGTTTATTTTCTATTTTTTATTGATTGAACATTTTCATCTAAAAAAGATATTCCTGTCTGAGGAGCAAGAAAAGAAAGAAAGAAAGAAAGACAGACACAGACAGACAGACAAAGAAAGGAAGGAAGAAAGAAAGAAAACAGCTCGTGTTGTTAGAATGTGTTAAAGATCCTTAATAAACATATTTTTTCCTGAATATCAACCATTTTCCCCAGTTATTTGTCAAGACATTTTATTTCATCTTCCGTTTGCATGTCTTTTATATCATCTATGATTGAAATCCACAGTTTGTATGATGGAGCAGCAGTCTTAAGACAGTTCTTCTTCACTGCCACCAGGGGAATCTCTACCAGACATTAGTCCTCTCTGTGTACTGTTTCTTCCAAATGTCCAAGATATAGAATAAGACACGTATTTAGGAAAAGGGTAGAGTGCCTTCTCCGGGTTGGGGGTAAGATCTTGCCTTAGGTGGAGGAATTTTAGTACTTCAGGATCTTATTTACAAGTGATGGAAGAATGGAGCGGCAGGTCGACAGGCAGATTGGGGCGGCATCCGCAGTTGTGCGGGTGCTAAACCGATTCGTTATAGAGAAGAAGGAACTAAGCCAGTAGGCGAAGCTCTCGATATACCAGTCGATCTACGTTCCGACCCTCACCTATGAGCTCATCATGAGGTCATAGGTTTTGGGTCATGACTGAAAGAATGAGATCACAGGTACCAGTGGCCAAAATGAGTTTCCTTCGCAGAGTGGCCGGGCTGAGGCTTAGAGATAGGGTGAGAAGCTCGGACATCCAGGAGGGGCTCAGAGTAAAGCCGCTGCTCTTCCATGTTGAGAGGAGCCACCTGAGCACCTGAGGTGGCTCGGGCATCTTGTGAGGATGCCTCCTGGATGGTTCCGGGCATGTCTATCCGGGAGGAGACCTCGGGGCCAACCCAGGACACGCTGGAGGGATCATATCTCTCGGCTGGCCTGGGAACACCTCGGGACACACCACAAAGGGCTGGTGTGGCTGCAGATTTTTGTTCCAACCAAGCAGCTGCACACCAGACTAGAATTAATTAATGAAATGTTCTCAGCCTTCAGAGAGTTAATTGGTCAAACTGTACTCTTGGTAAAAAACCCCCAAATGGATTAAGAAAGGTTAAATAGAGAGAAAAATGCATTTGGGAGGCTCTTTATGGGATAAAGTTTGACAGTAATTTTGTAATTTTTTCCTTTTACACATGAATAAATATAAAACAGTTGCAAAAAAAACCCTTCAGTTTGAAAGTTGTTCACATAATCAAGAGCTGCGAAATGAACAAAAATTGTGTATTATGTTAAATATAGCTAAATTAAAGATTGTCTGGTCTTTTTGTGAATTTATTTTCTATATTTCATATTAAAAGTGCATTTCAGGCTTTTATCCACACTCCTTATTCACAATCATACTTCAAATAAACTTGAACATTTTCTGTCATTCTTAAACTTCACTGAAACATCATTAATTTCTTTCAATGTGATTTTTAATTGAACCCTCGATGCGACCGAGCGCCGGAGAGTGAAGTTGATATTAATTTTGTCTCCAGTTAAGGATTTTTGAGGGAATTAGTTTACGTCAGCACTAGAGTTATCGAGCGCTTTACGAGATACGACGCATTCCAGTTGGTGTTCGTCAGCCCGTAGACACATTTGTTTGAGTCAATTACAAATATACACACGTCATTAATAGAAGGGACTCACATCATCAGGAAATTACGCAGTTTAATCCTCAGTTTGGTCTTAATTATTAACACAACTTCTTCCCTCCATGTGATTGAGAAGAAACTGCAAACTTTACCATTTATCTGTTACTTTATAGTCACTTCTCTCGCCCAAGTGCTGCTGACTTTGTCAAACTTAAATTATTCTCACTGCTCGATATAAAACTGCGTCTGTAAAAAGCTCCGGCGTTCTGCACCTGGGTGATACCGATGCAATTAACTGCATGAACGCATTTTACCTTTTTAATAGACGCAATGAGAAAACATTACAATATTAATTTAGCATATGTTCAACACTGAAAACAGAGCGCTCATCAAACTGCTTTGTACTCATTAAACTTTACAAACGGAAACTTTGTTCTGTAAAAATGGATTATTTTTAGTGTGCGTGTTGAATGTGTTCAGCAAAATGGGAGCAAAAAAGAATTTAAGGAAAAAAATATGAGAATAAAACAAATTGGTTTAACACATTTTCCTCCTGTCTCAAAACCTAAGGTGAAAAGTTGCAACCCCCCCCCCCCCACTTTCACAAGAAGTTTACTGCTAATAATAGTCCTATTCTCTGCAGAGGCTCCCTTTAATAACATTTCTCTAAGTCCGTCATTAATTTCACAAAGGACAGGCTTCTTTGGTTTATATGTTACCAACGTACTTGTGTGAGAACACTCAGTTTATTCTGCAGATTATATTTGCAGTCCCACACATCTCAAATCCTCCCCCTTAGACTCTGCAGGCTTTTGACCCTTTAAGGAGCAGCACGTCTTTGATAGTGAGCTTTAGCAAGGTACCCCCCTGCCACCACCACCGCCACCAGCTTCCAATAAATAGCATCAAACGTACGGGATCCTGATCAGCGCTTCTTTGAGCTAAAGGAAGCATTGCAGGAGCATGAGATCAACCCCTGGATTATTCTGTCCCTGCGTTGAAAAGCAGGCCTCTCCAGCTCTTGGCCCGGATATAATACCCATTGGTCGCCAACAAGAAACACTATTGGGATTAAGTGGTGCCCCTTTCACATGTGCAACAAGTGACAAAGGGGGAGATTGGGCAACTAACCTGCTGTTTAGATAAATAAAGGTACTCTATCAGCTTTAATAATTGCTAACCCCCTCTCCTCTGGGCCCTTTGTCCACTGACAAGTGCTGCTTGGCCTCCGTCTAATTGCTGACAGATTTGATTTTTCAGCGACAGCAGGAGCTCTGTTTGTGGCCTTTGCATCCAGTAATTACTCTCTCCTTCTCCTCGCCGCCACCTATTCCGTCCTCTCATGTTCCTTCGCTTCCTTTGCTGTGTTCACTCCTCTACTCAAAGCCCTTTAATCGCTTCCCTCAATGCGAACACGTTTCACCTCCTTTAAAAGATGTTTTCAATAACTGATTCTAATTATCCGTCGACGGAGCCAAAGTCTCGCTCGGATCTTCATAAACAAAAGTGTCAAATGTAATGGGAAACACTCGGTCTGCCGTTACGCAGGAGTGCAGAAAAAATAACGCTAACACTTCATGGGATCTGATTTCCGTAGTAACTTAATTACTACTTAAAATACGGCTCTGAAAGTGGCTGGTATTATCCTGTCACGTCACTACCAGACTTTTATTCACGTGTAGAAAGCTGTGGCGTTTTCAGAAGCAGAGCTGGGTTTAGATGTGAGTGGAGTCTGGACTTTTAGTTACTGCTGGTGCCAATGTTTGATATGATGGTTAAGGTTTGGTTTAATGTGTGTTTTATATCCATTCTACTGACACTTTTTAAGAATGACACTACTTGGAGTGTCCAAAATAGGAAGAGTAGAATACAGTAGAATAGAGTTGAGTACAATAGAGTAGAGTAAAGTAGAGTAGAATAGAATAGAGTAGAGAAGAGTAGATCAGAGTACAATAAATGGACTGTACTTATATAGTGCTTTTCCACCTTCATGGTGCTCAACGCGCTTTACATTAGCCTCACATTCACTTATACACCAGTAGGTTTCTAAGGTTCTGTCAGTCCTACTGGGAGACTAACTCAGGCTTCAGTGTCTTGCCCAAGGACACTTCAACATGTGGGCAGCCAGAGCCAGGATGCGAAGCGCCAACCCTTCAGGCTTTGGATGACTTTGGATAGTTGGATGAACTGAGCCACATCTGCCGATAGAGTAGAATAGAGTAGAGTAGAGTAGAATACAATATAATAGAGTAGAATAGAATAGATTAGAATAGAGAAAAGTAGAATAGAATTGAGTAGAATAGACTACAGAGTAGAGCAGATCATAGTAGAATGGAGAATAATAGAGTACAATAGAGTAGAGAAGTGTAGACTTGAGTAGAGTAGAGTAGAATTGTGCAAATTAGAAGAGAATACCAAAGAATATTGTAGAAGAATAATTTGCATTTTGCAGAACATTTGTTAAAACCAATAGGAATTGAACGTGAAACAACACATTGATCACAGTAATATATTTTTCATCAGATATCTGTGCAAGACTTTACTGAAATTTACTAAATATAGTAAAAAAGAGAAGTCAGTTTTTTTTTTTATCAAATCATAAATGGGATGATTTGTTTATTTATTATGACGAGATGACAGTAGAAGTCATTCCATAAACATGAATGTAAATCTCCTGTTGTTTTGCAGACATATTCATTATTCTTTTATATTTTGTCTCTATCTGCTACTAAATTAAAATGATGTGGTTTCCTGGTGTGACCACACATACCACACCATGTTTAAACTGAAAAACTCTGCTCCTGTTCTTGTAACGACCGTCAACATCCATTTTTTAATTCACCTGATTGTAGTTGTGAAAAAAGGTCTTTCTATTGCAGTTTTAATAAACCATTTGTGCTACAACTGAAAAACTGCATCTTTTCAGCACAAAAACATGAAATCAAAATTGAAATTTTTCCATTAGGTACATTTTTTCATTTTTATGCACAAGTTATGTCTGTCCAATTTGAGAGTCAATGGAAAAGTGACTAATGATTACTTTGACAACGTCTATGTAGACTGAACAACTAACCTCAGATTTAAAAGAAACATCATCTTCAATCGGCCTCTTTTCCAAGTCCCGACTGGATTCATATTTTCCTTCACAAAGGACATGAATAATTTGCAAATAATTAAATGTATGGATATAAATGACGGTAATAGTAATAGTAACACATATAATACAGATAACAGCACATGTTGGATCATTATTAAACAGAAAATGGTTAATGCTTGGGTAATATTATTGATTTATTGACTAAAACAACATTATGCTTTGTGTGTTGTACTTTATTTATACTTATATTTATAGGAAGCAGCTGAAAACATTTATACTATAGAATATATGACTATGGAATGGGCTTTAGAGTAAATATGTTGTACTACTTTCCACTCCATTTCAGGCAAATACACTGCTGCCCATAAAGTTGGAATAATATATTTTTACGTCTTCTCATGAAATGATGACAACAGTGTGATTTATTTGTGATAGATGAAGTATCACTGCACCTGGTCAAAGGGGATTACTGATGTGTATAAATAAGAAGAAGAAAATGTCTGAAAACAAAAAAAAATCCAGCTTTAAAGGCAACAGGAGGCTTTAGTGGATATGAATATATATGTATATGTGGACATCATATATTAATAAACAGAGAAACTGAAAAAAAATTACTTTTTCAACGAAATGTATCGTTAACTGAACATGAACCCAGTGTGTCCATCTATTTTAATCATGATTTTACTGGTGAATCAATATTGTAGAAGATGACAGTGTTTCCATGGTAACGACGGAGCCTCTGAACGTCCAAATGGGACATATCTGAGAACCACGAAAAAATTAAGAACTGTATTTTACACCAATTATTAACATGGACTCGGATTGAACAATACGTCCTAAAAATAAAATGTTAGATTTTTTTTTTCACAAAACATTTGTTTTACGATTTTATTCTCTGTTACAGGAAATGAAGCCAGGGATAGTTATATTAGCAGTAGCACAGGAAATAAAGCCAAAGCTAGGCTAGTTATATTTATTGAGCTGGGGTACTACTGGAGATTGGGTACTACTGGAGGTGAGGTACTACTGGAGCTGGGGTACTACTGGGGCTAACCCTAACCCTAACAACTTTGAAAAATGAGCAACATGCAAGAGAAAATCATTGTTAACTGAAGAGTTTGTGCCGAAAAGAAAAGTTCAACGGCACTACACAGCTATTATGTCCTCTCAAGTAATTTTTTCCATATCTTAATATATATTCCAGGGTTAAAAAACATTTTGCAGTGTATATTTTTTTATAATTGGCAGCATGGTGGTGCAGTGGTTAGTACTTGTGCCTCACAGCAAGAAAGACCCTGGTTCAAATCCCAATTTGGATGTTCTCCCCGTGTCTGCGTGGGTTTCCTCCCACCATCCATGCACTGATAATTAATCTAAATTGCCCATAGGTGTGAATGTGAGTGATTGTCTATATGTGACCCGCCACCACGAAACCAGGCATAAGTCGCACTGAGCCGTTCAGAGCTACAGCCAAATTTAGGCTGGCAGGTGATTTCTTATTTGTGTTTACACCTTATCAAAAAACGGTACCGTAACACCTCTATGTTCAGTTCCTGTGGTCATTACATTGAAATCCAATCAATAAAGGTGTTTATTGAGTCAATTATTTAAGCGGTGACAAAAGTTCAGGTATTGCTGAGCAAAGACAAAGTCGACTTCCACCTCTTTTCGCCGAACAAACCGGTCTCCGTTCCGTGCGTAAACATCCAAGTGTTCGGTACGAGGAAAAAGCTTATATTGAATGCTCTGTCCAATGGTGTAAGCCAAATGATTATAATACGTTGCAATTCTGTCCTATTATTATAATATATAGAACTTCTGTGACATGTCCATCAGAGTGTCCTTTAACATCTGTGAATATTTTTTGTCAATCGGATACGAATTATTATGCATTGCTAAGGACTTCCTACCCCAAAACAGTCCAAAACTTTAACGGACAATATCTAAAAATATGCAAATTGCATAATATGTCCAACTGTGGATATTAAAATGACCATAACTTTGGTTCTACTTATGATAGAAACATAATTTTTTCACCATCTTAAACCTTAGTTTCCACTCTACCAAGCTACACAGATAACTCAGTTTTGATTTCCAGACACTTATGCCTGGTTTCGTGGTGGTGGGTCACATATATGTTCAGCCCTGAGATGAACTGGCGTCTCATACAAGGTGTACCCCGCCTTCACCCATTGTAGCTGGATTAGGCTCCATGTGACCCCCGTGACCCTATTGAGGATAAAGTGTGTTCAGATGACGAGAGAGAGAGAGAGTGAAATATTGGCATGTAGCTATAATATGCAAAGTAATAACGGAAAAAAAGTTCAACACTCACCATTGTCTGTGTGGTGAATGAAATCTACTGGTTTTTTTTTTAACCATTTATGGTCCGAGCCTGACGGCCTGTGTTTGACCTTTCACCTCTTCTTCCATCACTCCTCCGTGACTTATATGATTACATAAAACATTAACGTTAAACTCATGTTTAATTACAAATGTGAACATAACTTATGACAATCTATGACTTAGTAAAAGGGTCATCCTCGTCAATGTTTTTCTCTTTTTTGAGAAATAAACTCATCTAGAGTCAGCATTAGCTTGTGTAGATATTAGCTTAATGCTATATTATAAATTAGCTTAGTTGGCACCGCGCACAATTAAGTTAGGCTGTTATGTTACGTAACGTTAGCTGGCTGTCAATATTTGGCAAATATTTATTTAACTTTTAAAAACAATGAGTTATCTCAAACTACCGTAATAAGTCGACCTTTTCGTTGCCCGAATCGCAAAGATGCACTCCTCCGACTGTCTGATCAACTGATCCATCACTTCCAAGATGTGCTCTCACAAAGATTATTTGATTCAACATATTTATCTGTAGTTTGGTCTACTTTTGTTTTCGATGCGGTGATGTATTTGCAACAAACATAAAATTTATAGAAATTTGAAGAAGCGGCAGGGGAGAGTTAGTAGCAGAAACACTGTAGTTGATCTATCGGCCTATCATTAGTATTTATGGGTTAAAAATGGTAAGAAATGTTAATTTGTTCAGGAAATTCACTTTTCTTCCTAGATAAGACTAATTGTGATTTTTAAAAGAAGTGGATCACCAGGAGAAAAAAAGTAGTTTTGGAAAGAGTGTAATAACCAGCTGTGTTTGGACTGAATCTGATCTAAGTTCCATGTTTTGGAGGGTGAGCATTGCCTCATCGTTATCTCCTCAGCCCTCCTGACTTCTGGTATCTACCTCCTGAATCACACAGAGGAGGATATTTGTAGTGATACACTCAGATTGTCAATAAAGTATGCAGAGCCTGCTAAAGTGGTGTCTTAAATATTCCTTTTATAAATGAAAGCCAGATGTGAAAAATATGAAATCCCATAAATCACCCCAGGCTGATTAGCTTTCTACTTTTGGCCATTGAAAAATGCATAAGTACATCACTCATGGCTCAGGGCAGATTTCTGAAGATTACAGAGTGGCGTATTTTCTAAACAGCGACAGGTTTTAATGTGGTTTACAGAGTGCTCATGGGAGAACGAGGCAGCCAGATTCATAAAGTGGAGACGACGACGCCTGATTCTTTAAGTCGACGTTTAGGTATTTGCCCGTTTCTCACACATATAAACATGTGCTGCTGCGATGCATTACTGACAAGACACAGAGCATGTGAAAAACTCATTTGTACTCATTGTTAGGTATGACTTGTACAAAGCCTTTCCTGCTCGCTGATGTCTATTTATCAGTCCCTCAAGGTTGGAAAAACAAAGTATTCCTGAGGATTGGGAGTTGGGTTAGTGATGTACTACACTCTCCTTTTTTTCCCTCTATATGGATAAAAATAAATCTAACTTTCCACCTTGATTTGAAGAAAAATTTGTCTGATTGGAAACTTTGTCCAGGAAAATTGGTGGTCATGAAGAACACATGAGGAACATTGTTTCTTCTCTTCAAAATGCTTTCACAGCTTAAACAAATTTAATAAGACCTGTTTGATTGACAGGAGAGTGCTCTCCCACAATGTCTTCTTTTTGCTCTCGCATTCCTCGTCAGCAGCTGTGCGCCGTTTTCAATGAGATGAAGGCTGAACGTCTACATACTACGCACACACTCGCCGCCGCCTCGGAACAAGTGGGACTTTTATACCCGGTCTGAATGTGCTACTCACGACACGTTTGAGAAGTGTTATTTTGGTCATTGAGCGTTTTGTAAATACCATCTGTGTACAGTAGGAGCTCCAGTCATATCACAGCGTGTGTCATTAGGGTCGTGTTTTTGTGTCAGAAACGCTGCAAATATTTAAATCAATCAGTGACACTCCAGTTGATTCAATCAGTTGGGCCGCTCAGAGCGTACGTGTTAGCCTGTGTGGCCTTTTATGAAGCTCTGCTGCACAGGAACTCATGCATTTCCTGCAGAAAATTTTAGCGCAATTAAATGGAACAGTTTACAGTTGTTTTGTTGAAACTGTTGAAGGTGTTGAATAAACATGTTAATTGCATATACTTTCATATTTTTGTATTTGTTTTGGATGTTTTATCTTTTTTTTGGTGTTTTTTTTTCGGTATTTCAGAAGACTTTTTGAATAGGATTTGGATTTTTCACTACTTTGTTGTGTTCATTTCTTTTTTTGGTAAATTTTAGCTTTTTTTCTCTGCATTTTTGTGTTTATTAGGATATTCATATTATTTATTTATGTTGGCAATCTGAGATTGATTTGAAAAGAAAAAGAATCCGAGACAAAACAGTGGACCAATATAAAAGTGTTTTAATAACAATTATATTATATATGATTATATAAAAATGTTAACACAATCAAATACAACAGTTGTTTAGTTGAAACTGTTAAAGGTGTTGAATAAATATGTTAATTGTATCTATATTCATATTTTCTCAATTGTTTTGGAGATTTTATCATTTTATTGGTGTTTATTTCTGGATAGATTTAGGATTTTTCATCGCTTTTTGTTGTTAGTTTATTTTTTTGGATGAATTTGAGTGGATTTTAGCATGTTTTGTATATTTTTTGCTTCCTTTTTGTGTATCGTAGTGTATTTTTGTCTATTTACGTATGTTGGAAATTTGGGATTGAATGTGAAAAAAAGGTTTTTGACACAAAACAGTTGACCAACTTCAAAATGTTTTAATCACAGCACATGTCATTAGGGCTAACACTGCTAATATTTAAATCAATCAGTGACACTGCAGTTGATTCAATCAGCTACAAAGCTGTAGTATAAAGCATAAAGCAAAAGTCAGACGTGGAATATGTGCGTATTTACTCATGTACTGTACTTAAATGTGCAATGTGTAACATATGTGAAGAAATTGGACATGCATTAATCACTTCTTAAGATGCTACGGACAAGCCCTGCAAATTATCTACAGATGGAAGTGGCATATACATTTTATTTATATTTAACAGCAGGTCTCATGCAAGAACATTTCCGTATTCATATATGAACTTTTGTAGTACAATGGACATGACAAAAGTGGTCATAGATACAGAAAACTGTATAAATGACCTACGTGGACGTGATGAATGACCCTGTGTTTCCAGCTGTGTTAAACAAAATGTGTGTTTCATGAAGAGTGTAGGGTTGTCAAGCTCGAAGGAATGAAATACATGAAGGGACTTCAGAGTCTGACCAGAGCTGTGGACTCCAAGCTTTAGGGACTGTCAGAAAATGAAAAAAACACTGACGGAAGCAAGTCTAACCCTCCTGTTCTGTTCATTTCTCAAGAACAGCAGTAGTTTTTCTGGGTCAGTTTGACTCGGTGCATCTTTAACCCTTTGATGCAGCACATACTGGTCACTACAGTGGACAGTTCTTCTACAGTTCTCTTGCATATTCATGGGTTTTGTTGTTTTAGTTCCATATGAGTCAGTTCATATTATTACTGTAACTGGTCTGTTCTTACTACCTGATCTGCACAAACATGTTTACCTGTAAATCAATTGCTTGATGTTATTAGACTGTAATTAACAGTCTACTTAAACAAAAACTGCATTACTTTTTTTTTTTAAATATGTGTTTCTTTGGATCAAAGCTTAAACACATGTTGTCCAGCTGAGTTGACATTTTTGTAACTCTATGAAAAATAGGTTCATTAAAAAGGTTTCAATCACATTGCTTTTTTTCAGCCTAAAAAGGAATAAAGACAATTAGGAAAAAAAATTGACTCAGGTTTTCATAATTGATGTGTCAAAGTGTTAATTATCCAAAAGATGTCCACAACTAAAAAGATCCTAAGAGGCTGTGTTAATATTTCATTACTAATTAAATGACTAACTATTTTATCAACATTTAGTGCAGTGGTGTACTTCACCTCTCACAGGTCATGGTTCAATTAGGATAATTCAGTAATTTTTAATTACAAATATACATGATCAAACTTCTTTTTAATGTTTCACCACTTTATTTCACTACTCTATTTCAGCAGCCATCTATCATTGTTGTTGTTCTATGGTTGTTTACGGTTGTTTCTCTCTGGCTGTCCACATGTTAAAGTGTCCTTGGGCAAGACACTGAACCCTGACTTGAGTAAGAATTGTGTGTGAATGTGAAGCTAATTTAAAGCGCTTTGAGAACCATGAAGGTGGAAACACGCTATATAAGTGCAGACTATTTACTTTAGCCACGTTTCAACTTTGCAGTACGGTACGGGTCAAGGTGTGGTCGTGTACGGTACGGTCTCTTCTGGACAGCTTCAGCTTCCATTGACTATGGAGACCTTCAGAAGGAGGCGCGCTGTTTCGTGGAAGAGACTTGCGAAGTAGAGGAATAATAATCATTTCCAGTGTTTTCTTACTGAGCCACTCCGACTGTTATGGTCATTCACCCACCAATAATCACAGTTTTTTGAAGACCCTCTCTGCCATTTTAGCCGAAACCAACTGGAATGATTTTTCATTGCGAACAGCCCCGTCTAACTCCCGCTGCACCGCCTCCTCATCAATAATGCACAATAAAACTTGTACCTCATCATTACTCCAAATTCCATTGGCAGACATCTTCTTTTCTTTTCCAATGCAGATGGACTTCAAAAATGGCGCAGTGTGTTGTGCGATGATGCTTTTCCTCAACCGATCACCATCTGCAAGTCCTTGTCTCCTCCCAAATGGGAGTGGTACAGTATGCTTGGGACCCCAAGCAGAAGGGTGACCAAAGTAGTAATGGTACTATGGGACCGGTACGCTTTCAACGTAATAGAAATGCTAAAATAAGCGTACCATTCTGAACTGTATCACCATAGTGGAAACAGAGCTTTAGTTACGCCCGCATTCTGACTCTATACTGCACCGTGATTTGTCAGCCAGGTAGATGGAATCTAGGCGTAAGTTACATTGAGGATTACTACAAAGTTCCCGGTAAAAAAAAATTGATTTGTTGCCACTCGGGGTGTCGAGTGCAGCTAGGCTATGTCTTTATTATGTCACCAAGGAATGTTACCAAGATACCTCAAAACATTATGGATGGATTTGCTGACATTTTCAGGAAATGTGGATACTGGCACAAGGAACACGTGATACAAGGTTGATGGTGATCAGTGGAGGGGGGTGGGGGCATGTGCATTTCAGGATGGGGGAGCTGATCTGCCTTGGCAGAGTATGTGCTCTCAGAGTGATTTTCTAGTTCTCTCTCTTTAACCTTAAGAAAGGTTAAAGAGAGTGAATCAGAATGTATTATATTATCCTCTGTTTTTATGTTTTTTCAGTGCAAATCAAGATCAGATCAAAGTTGAAGGTTATTATATTAGAAACATAGAAAATTGAAGGGAAAAAAATTGCTTTTTTTTTTCTTTTTAGCAAATATAGTCATAAACTAGAAAAGTACTCAGAGAGTGCAGACCTCTGCCAAGGCAGATCAGCAGATCAGATCACCAAAAACTAATAATTTGTTGATCTCCCCATTACCACCAAACCTTGAAAATGTCATCAAAACCCACCCATAAATTTTCAAGTTATGTTGTACACAAACCAGCAAACAAACAAATAAACCAACAAACAAATGCCGTGAAAAACATTACCTCCTTGGTGGAGGTAATGAACATAAAACGAGTGTCTCCATGTATTGTCATTGATCCATTTCCATGGGTTTTATTGGTGCATCAGTGTTGTAGAAGATGATGGTGTTTCCATGTGGAGCCTCTGAACATCCAAATGGGTCATAACTGATGCCCATGAAAAGATAAAAAACAGTATTTTTTATCAGTTATTTCCCAGTGTAATCCAGTGTGGTGTTTTATCTAAATCTGACACAAATTTTAACCAAATGTACACAAAATCAGTAATCTTAAGAGGTCATTAGCATCATGATACCTTGAAATTATTCCAGTTAAAAGTAGTGTTCATACCATTAGGTAGACAACCTCAGCTATTGTTTTAGAAGCGGAACAACTGCTGTTAACGGCAAAATATGGTGCTTCTATCAAACTGGGTTTATTTTAGTATCTGTCACTTTTCCATCTTTTTTTAGAAAACTGGAGTATTTCCATTTTCTGCAGCTTTGTTCTTTTACTCCACTAAATTAGTTTGACAGCTTTACTTCCCAGATGACACTTTTTCATCCTCTCCCTGTCCAGTCAAACTCACACAGGACTAATTGATCCTTTAAGGCTTTACATTACACTTCCCCTCCCTCTTAAACTCAATAAACTCTTTAAAAATCCTCTTGGGTTTGTTATAAAAATGCATCATTACCGAGCACAAAACAGGCCCGTGTTTGATAGAAATACTTGGATTTAAAAGAATCTCAACCTTAACCCTTCAGTATCCAGATGTGCCTTTTACACACTTTGCGCTACATGTTAAAAGAGTTTATATTATTTTTCAGATTTAAAAAGAAAAAAGGTCAGTATTCAAAAGTTGTTCATTTTTACATGATCTTTAAAATTCTGGACACCAACTAAAATGTGCACATTACAAACAAAAGACAATGACCAGACTAGCATCTGTCTCTCAGGTGTGCATAAAACACACTATTACTTCCATTATAAACACGGTTTGTCATCCAGAAGACAACAAAGGGATAGTTGGGGATTTTGGACAGTACTCTGTATTGCATCCCTATCAGCAGTGTCGTACAGCCACACTGGTTTATTTTAGTGGGGGGGTGAGATTTTATTTTAGTGTCCCAGCAAACTTTCTGGACTATATCGTTTTGACCAAAACTGGACCAGAACTGGGCTCACAGGACTCTGTTGGGGGTAAGTCAGTGTGGTTGTACGACACTGCTGATGGGGATACCATACAGAGTAATGTCCTAAATCCCCAACTATCCCTTTAAGGAAGAAATCATGAAAAACGTAGTGACATCATGAGATAATTTTTTCATCCAAAAAATGTTTGGTGTACATTATAAACACAACACTTAAAGGGGTAAACATTTTACTATTATTGAGTATTTGTTTTTAACTCTTCATCAAAATGAATTTGGACATTATTCCATTGTTTTTGGGCCTTTTTAGATGGATATTTTGGATATTTTATCTTTTTTTGGGGTCTTTTTTCTGTATTTCAGAAGACTTTTTGAATGGACAAAACAGTCGACCATCATAAAAGTGTTTTATTCATGATTAACCCAAATTAATCCAAATCAACGTTGTGATTAACCTGATTAAACATGTGAATCATATAACAGCTCCACTTTTTACACATAGGATTTGAACACAGATCTTCCTCCTGCGTTTTGTTAGTAGTCAGGTGTAATATATATTCTGCGACTGGTAAAAATGTGAGTAAAAGTGGGTCCTTTAAACACATTTTGCTCATATAAACCCAGATAAACACTGAAATTGTGTCATTTGCTTGCGTGGCAGCTCTGTTTCAGACTTATTTCCCATCGTTAGTGAGTCACTCGGCACAGTGGAGGTCTGTGCAGGTGGCATGGCTGCAGAGCCCGGCGGGAGAGTTTTCGACCCCCCCCCCCCCTTCTCCACAGGTGCTTATTAGCACATATGAGCTGCCACATGTTCCCAGCCCGGCCAGCGCCTGAGGGGCTAAAATCAGCCTTCACCCATAATCTTCACAGGCTGACCGGACCCTCGCTCCCTCTAACAGGGGCACATGGTGGAGCGTTTATGAAGCACTGCTCAACTATTACCCCCTTCTCTCTCTCTCTCTGTTTTTCTTTTCTAACACTCTCTCTCCTCCCAGAACTGCTGGATAACTGTTCTAAACATCTCCACCTTTATTATCATATTCCCACTTTAAGGTGAGGAGGAAAACAGATATAGATGTTGGTAAAAAAGCAGATCAGTTCCTTCAGTGAACACATGTACAGTGTTTCCCCCAGTGCATTATAGACCTGGTGGACCACCAGGCGTTGCTTACCCCCCCACCAGGCTAAGCATAACTATTTATTTACTTATTTATTTTAATGAAATGTATACATTTTACAACTAGTGATACGAACCATAATCTTAAAGGGATTATCTGGAGTAAAATTCATTTTAGCTCAATTTGATTAGATGATTGGGAGTACATACTGTACATATAGTCAAAATCATGCCATTCAGATGTACATTGAGAAATTTAGATTTTGCCAGTTTGAGCCAAACTGTGTTAGCATGGAAGTGATTAGGGCATGTCTTTTTGCCGCCACAAACAACGCTATTTTTTAAATTTCTAAATATCACACTTATGTGATAGTAAGTGGAGGGTCCCTAAAGGCAAACTGAAGGGTCTTCATGTCGTAGGATAGTGTGTCCAGGATTATTTATCTCAAGCCAGTACCTTTCCAGATGCAGGAGATGTCTTTAAGAGGAACTCCGAAAAAGTCGATGGCCAAGTGTAGAGTTACACGCTCAGGAAATTCACGATTTTGTTGCATTCTTTTTTAAAAACATAGTCCAGCATTTTATTAGAAATTGAAATTACGTTGTATGTAACAGCAAAGCTTAGCCTGCTAACAGGTTGTTGTTGTTTTTACTTACATAAGTGTAATGTTGTTTAGAACTTTAAAAGAGATCGAAAAATAGCGTTTCATGTTGGCAAAATGACATGCCCTAATCACTTCCATGCTAACACAGTTTAGCTCGAAATTTCTCAATGTACATCTGAATGATGTCAACTATATGTATGTACTCCCAATCATCTATTCTTCTTCCAGAGCAACTCTTCGTCTTTCAGTCTCTGATACCATTACTGTGTAAAGCAACAGCACAAACGCAACAAACATCCCAACTTTGTCCATGTGTTAGCGATGTTAACTGACGACCGTTTGACAGATGGTTGACCACATCAATGTTGTCCTGTCCCAATTTTCTGCTGTCAGTTAAAAACAAACAAAACAAGTCATTCCACTTTTGCATTGTAGTATAGACTAGAATGAGGAAGCTTTGTGATCTCTTCATAACATAACTTTAAAAATTATTAATTTGACCATTAGCAATACAAGATGGAATTTATTAACAGCAAACACAGAGCTTGCACAGAGCTCAATTAATCTATATGGTACACCTTGTGCCAGTCTAGAATATTTGCTCAAAATGTAAACAAAACACAAAGCTAGAACTTCTATAGCAGCTTGACTCAGACAGCAAGGTGTCACCATGAAACATAAAAGCACGGTGGGTGAGTTGTGTTATCCATCTGACAGACCGACTTAAAATGATATGATGGGTGGACTACGGCAAAAGGAGTTTGTGCAGTACTGACGCAGGCTGGTGGATATCAATAATGTTTTTCTTTTTTTACACCAGAATTTACTGGAACATTGAATATTTTCTCTATGTGTGACGGTTTAAAATGAGCGTTTAACATAACATCGCTCGACCTTGCCGTGTGACTCATGTTTAAAAAGTGACTGAAGCACCGCACAGTGTGTAATGGCTGTGTGTGTGTGTGAGCTAACAAAACAAGTGTTTTCTTTTCTTGGTGACCGACTACAACCAGTTAGTGAGGCTCAGTAATTGGTCAAGATTTTATAATAAATTTTGTCATCCCTAGTCTTGTGATTTCCTCCTCTGTTGCTGCTTTGTTTTGCCGCTTTTTGTTAGTGACGTTACCATAGCAACTGGCACGATATAATGACATCATCGAGAAGTTCCTATAGGACCATTTCTGTATGGAGACACACGCCTGAGAGGACCGGGCTAACTCATGGCCCGGTCAAAAGTAGTTCCCCCAAAAAAGTCCCGGAAGTTCCGATAGTGGAAACACGCCTATGGTGGACCACCAGTGGGTTTCACTATCGGTCCTACCACCAGACTTAGGCAGATTTCTGAGGGAAACCCTGCATGTTTTAGATCAGAGGCCACATTCAGCCCAATATGATCTCACATGGGCCAAATAATAACATAATAATAGAGAAATAATGTCAATTCCAAACTTTACTCTATGTTTTAGAGTGGAAAAAGTCCACTTATATTTCAGTTTAGTTCAATTCAATTTATTTTGAATATGCAACAAATAAAAAAAAATACTAGTGAAAAAACGAGACACAACAATAAAAAAAAGAACATATACACCAAAAACCAAACATGACTTCATTTTAGAGCTGCACAATATACAGTATTGTTTGAGCATCAACACAATAGTCATTTATTTTTCACCACAGTCACATATTTTTATTCAGGGGGGTCTACCTTGGCGGAGGTCTGCGCTCTCAGAGTGCTTTTCTAGTATTCATTTAATTTTTTTTTAATTTATTTTATGTATTTTGTTTCTTTTTTGTCTTTTTGTGTTTACTTATTCTTTTATAAATGTATTTTTAATTTATTAATTAATGTATGTATTCATTCATTTATTTGTAATTATTATTTTTATTTAATTATTTCAGCTACAAGAAGGATGACACTGAAACGTATATTCTGTGTCGACCACTAATCTGTTTGATCGTTTGTGTCGGCACCACATTGCTGAGGATTTTTTCATATCGCAATATATCGCAGGGTTAAAAAAATCCCAATGTCAGTTTTTTTCTAATATCGTGCAGTCCTACTTTCCTCTGATTTAGAGTGAAAAAAACTCCAATTATGCTTCAGTTCACTTTTGAATATATAACAAATAAGACAATCCCACTCTGTCCCCACGAGTGAAACAAACAAGACAAAAATAAATAAGAAAGAAAGAACAAACATATACATAAAAAACAAAACACGACTTCATTTGCATATTAGAAAAGAAGTGGGAGGAAGTCAAATGTATTTTATCCTTAACCCCACCCCTTCTACACTAAACAGTCTATGGTTTAACTTCCTATTAATATAATATATAATATATGAAACATCAAAAATCAAAAAAATCACTGACAATGTTTACATCTACCAACTGTCCTTTAAAACAGTGTGAATAACATGAACAGAAATTTATGAAGAAAACTAAGCGTTATTTTAGCAACATTATGTCCCAGTTTATCATTTAAACAAATAAATTACAACTTATGAATCACAGTGGATCAACAAACACACAAAACATTTAATAAAACTTCAATTACATTGTGATAATCTTTGCATTTAAAACATTACCTTAAAAATATGTATAACATGAACAACTTGAAATGTCTTAAGACACACCAGTGCAATTTTCACAATATTTCACCTCACTTTGCCTCAATTACAACTAACATTACAAGTAAAAATATATAAAATAAAAATATGTATATAAATATTTAATAACTGATAACATATTGGTATAATTACACTGATTTATATTAAGACATTTCAGGTTGTTCATATTTATTCAGGTTATTCACATTTTTTGTAAAAGGATAGTTTGTTAATATAAAGATTTACTTTTTCACACTAAAGCAAATCTGCAGCTTTGATTATTTGAAGGTTATTATGATCATATTTTACTGAGATCTATTTTTTTTAATATGTGTAACATCAATTAAAATTCTTTTTACACCATTGATTGTTAGTATTTTTAGTGTATTTGACCTTATGGGCCAGATCAGACCCTTTGGCAGGACCTGGACCTTATGTTTGACACCTGTGATGTAGATTCTGCATTCACATTTATATTTGTAATTGTGTTCATTCAGTATTTTATTATTATATAAGATTTGATTTATTCTGCTGCTGTACATGTTTAAAGAACAGTTTTTAACCTTTTAACTCCTGAGACTTTAGCAGTTTAGAAGCTAAATAAATAAAATTTACTTTAACTAATGATAGATTTATCAGAATTTACGAAAAAACACATGTTTATTTTTATTTTAGTAAAAAGTAAAGTCTGAACTTTTATTTAGAAAGAATAGATCTTTGAAATATTTTCTGTAGCCATTCATTACCTCTATGGGTTGATATAATATTCACATCACCATTTTACTCAAATGGTTATAAAAACAACATATTTTGTGTTGCGCTAGGCAAATTCTGCATGATCAACATATAAAGTCGTGGGAAAATGTATTATTCCATCAAAATTCATCAAAAGTAAAGTTTATTCAATCCAGTTCTAACTCCTGTGTGTATCATGTGACTAACACAGACAGAAAATAAATAAATAAAAACACTGTTTTTAACAATGACATAGATATTGATGGAAGAACTGAAGTGATTTGAGTTTTTATCCAGAAAATATTTTAAGTGTATAGATATAAGCTCTGAAATTAAATTACTATTTGTTGGTATCATTTTATTTGTCCAAACAAGTGGACCTTTAGTTGTATCAGGATTTAAAATGAACAATAAAGGAAACAATGGTTAGTGCATTTTATTGTGTTTTTTGGGGAGCATTTTAGTGTATTTTTGTGCATTTTAATATGTTATTACTGAATTTTACTGTAATTTAGTGTATTGAAGTATATTTGTTAGTGCATTTTAGTGTGTTGTTCTATGATTATTAGTCACTTTTTGTTTATTTTTTGTGCAATTTAGTATATTATTAGTGTGTTTTAGATTACTTTAGTGTATTGCAGTATAATTGTTAGTACAATGTTGCATATTTTAATACATTTTTAATTTATTATAAGCTATATTTGTTGGTATCATTATATTTGTCAAAACAAATGGATGTTTGGTTGGACCAGGTATTAAAACGAACAAGAAATGAATGAAACAAGGGGTGGGAGTAGAAATTTTTTCCAGCGACTGTATTTGTAGCGTCACTGTTCTATGAGAAACAAACAGGCCTGGTTTCAGTTTTGCAACGATGCATTTTCCATCTAATCCAAGCTGGTTTGAAATAACATTCCTTCAACATCAGCATATTTGTAGATAGGTGGTTTTTCACAGGACAGGAAGAACATGAAACAATACAGAAAAATACAAATGTGTGAAGATGCAGAACACAGAAAAATATGAGGCTAAATTGGTTAAAGACGTCAGATTGTTTTGAGCATACGCACTGCACTGTATGTAAGTGATATCTATCTTGGGAGGTCAAAGGTCATCCAGTTGCACATTTTTGCTTCTTTTAACAGTTATCAGACAGATTCGGGCAGCGGTTGAAATGTTTTGCACCTGGTCGGCTTGACAGAAACCCATTGTCATCTTAACAGCCCCCCATTCCACGAGACATGTGAATGGTTCCGCTGTGAGGACGGCAGGGGGGGGGTGTCGGAGGGGTGGGGGTGGCTTCGATGGGAGCTGTCGCTGTTTGAAGTGGGCATATGGTCGTCGCATTTGCATTTAATGCCCTTCAGATTACTTGTTTTAACTCGTGCTAAACACCTCACTCGGTTGGGGCTAATTTGATGAGGTCATGGTGTGACCCCGTGACCCCCCGCCCCTCTTTCTCCATGTTCTTTAAGTGAAACCAGCTGAGTCACAGAGCTGGGAGTGGGGTGTGATGGGACAGGACGAGCGGTTGGGGAGGTGGGGTGTAAGGGGTGGGGGGTGTTGGCCGTGGCTGGATGGGCCTGACAGTTGCCGAGCTCGTCCTATACCCGTCAGTCAACGCCAGAGCGAGCGAGTGGGCAGCGGCTTCAGGACGCAGCGAACGTGGAGAGCCGCTGTGAAAAACACTGAACGGACCTGGAAAGAAAAACAAATGCCTCTTATCGCTCCTCTCTGAACTTTGAAAATGTTTGGAGGAGAGGATTGTGACAATATACATGAAGGCAGAGCTGAGTATTTCTGCTACTACAGCCACGTAAAGCTATTGACTTTGGATTCAACGCTTTATGGGGACACATTTCACAAGTCTCCTAAATGTCAATAATTAGACTGGAGGGTTCAGAGTTGTTTTAAGGTCAGCTTTGGGTTAAGTTCACGTTAAGGCACGTCATAGTTAACACCCATTTCTCACAAATTACATTCCTTGAAAACTCAGTCACAAATCCACTTATATTTCTATCTGATACGGATTCTCCAGGAAGCTGATATTTGGAGCCCAGACTGATTTTATTTCTCTGTCAAATGAAATCTTTACTTACAATGTATTATCTTTTCATTCTTCTTCTTTATAAACATAACGTACTCTGAGAAATGTTTGACTTATTGTTTTTTAACTGTTTAGACTGTATTCATGTATTTCTTTATTGTTCATTTAGTATGACATTTTTTTGTTCAAATATATTATATTATATTATTATATATTTTGAATTTCTGAGTAAATCTATGTAGGTATTAGAAAGTTTAAAAAAAAAAAGGTAGCTTAATAAATATTATTACAGCAAAAACAAAAAATCCTTGTTTTCAGTGTGGATAGTAGATCTATAAGAACACGCAGGTGCTGTTGAAATTCAGCTGTCAGTAAATTCTGGAATCAGGGAAAAAGAGCATATCGACCAATGCAACAGAACCATACTGATACAAGAAAAAAAATTTAATATATCTGTATATACCCTCCTGAGATCCAGTAAGTAAATATTTTACATTCCTTAATCAGAAACCGTTTGATGCAACAGTTCTTTCATATATACATACATATATATATATATATATATATATATATATATATATATATATATATATATATATATATATATATATATATATATATATATATATATATATATATATATATATATATATATATATATATATATATATATATATATATATACATATATGTATATATATATATATATATATATATATATATATATATATATATATATATATATATATATATATATATATATATATATATATATATATATGTAGACACACACACACACTTTCTTTTTAAATGAAGCTGTGAAACTCTTTTTTAGACAGAGGACAAAATGCATTGCTGGGTCTCAGGAGGATATATGTATCATGAAACATAATCTTCATTTTGCTGCACAGAAGCATCATTTCTTGCCTGGAGGTGGTTTGGATTCATAATAGATTGACAAAAAAAACAGGAATTTGTGAAATTCTTATCCAAATATAATTAAATCCATTGTGTCATTGTTTACAGATATTGTCTGCATTAAAAGTCCTGTCTGTGCTTAAACATGACATAAAAAGTGTATTAAAACAGTTAAAACTGGTTACTATAAGTAGAACAAAATTATGTATTATGTATAAATAACTACATTCATATTCAGGGTAAAAAAAATTGCCACACTTACAGAAAATGAGTTAAAAATAATGATGTTGAAATGTGTAACATGTGACATGATCTACATATTTGTAGTTGTGATTGAGTTGCTTATGAATATAATCTGTTCCAAACCGCAGCCAGTCTGCAGGAAATGAATGGAAGTCAATGTAACGTCCCCAAAACACATTCAAATATGTGTGTGTTTGTATTCCTATCTTTATGGGTACACTGATCTGTTTACACAGTCATGACATGGGGATGTCCCCATGAGTTTTATATATAAATGTAGGTCCCCACTATTAAAGGGTGAGGACCTACAATGTGGAATCTTTGTGAAGCACATGAATTTATGTAAATGATGTCCCCTATAAACACTTTAACTTCTAGTTTTCTTGACGTCCCAATTAAGTAAGATGGAAACAGGTACAAAGAGAAACATGTATTTTTCAAAGGTTTAAAGATGTGTTTCCTTTTTTCTTTTGTTTTTATTATTATTATTATTATCATTATTATTATTATTATTATTATGTTTATTATTATTATTATGTTTATTATTATTATTATGTTTATTATTATTATTATTATTTTATATTTTTTTCAGATTTTTAGTTTTAGTATTTATTTATTTAAAAATGTCTTAATGCTAACTACTCAATGGCTACTTTACCTTCACATGATGATTACAAACTTGGTGCTCATGAGACATGGAAACCAGTATGTGTGTGTGTGTGTGTGTGTGTGTGTGTGTGTATGTGTGTGTGTGTGTGTGTGTGTGTGTGTGCGTGTGTGTGTGTGTGTGTGTGTGTGTGTGTGTGTGTGTGTGTGACCCTCCTGACCCCTATTAGGACATTTATTTTCCTTTGCTCAGTCCTACTTTTCTTATGTTACAAATCTCTTAACTGAGAGATCTAACTGTCAGATACTTCCAGTCAAATCAGCCCCGAAAAGCACGTAGTTTAGCATTTTTCTAAATTAAACTAGATATTTGTCGTTGTGTTTTCTCTAATTTCATTTAAAGCTAAATAATATTAGGGGGTTTAAAAACAACAAAAGCTCAGCGTGGAGAGAACAGAGCACAAATAGGACACACTCATGCGCAGGCACACACACTCTCCTCCACATGAAAGGGCGTCCATAGAAATTAGTAAAAGCCCTCTTATGGAATGTTAGTGAGGCCCGTTGAAGTACTGATCCACAGCAGCAGACCGGCTCTTTTCTATCGCTGCACACTCAAGTGTTGTCCGGACTCCAGAGAATAGTCCCGTATGGTCTGAGAGGCTACATTTTCCTAACCTTCCAAGGCCACCGCCGCGTAGGCGCCTCCAGAGAGCCTCTTTCGTGTCAAAGGGGGAAAGCCATTCAACTGGAGAACGGCCTCTGGCTTTTGATCAGTTCACAAGTTACAGTTTTGCCCCGGCCTTTTTTCATGCAAATGGGAAATCTTCAAACACTGTGCGGAAATACATCTCTTTCGGATGTACCTTAATAGGTAGTGCTTTTAACATGGGAACTTTCACAGCCAAGGACTTGTTTGAAAAGCCTCCTCAGAGAAGTGAAAAGCCCGCTGAGCGTCCAGGTGTAGATGGTCCCCTTTAAGAGCTGCTTTCTGTCCCGGGCTCCTTCCCGCCGGTCGCTTTGTACGTCCACCGGAGACCACATTGACTCCCAATTAAGGGATTAGGATAAAGATTATCAGAACTATTTTCAAAACACATAACATTTACAGGCTTTCCCACAGCTCTCTGGATGGCCACTCCTGCTTTGGCACACTTTAACGGTATTGTTGTGCACGGAGCAGCTGTTTCTGAGCACAAATGCTTATTAAAATTATTACTTGAATATATCAGCATCCAGAAAATAGTCTGTTTTCATTCCAGTTTTTTGGGGGAAAAAACTTTGACTGCAATTATGTGCACGCATAAATTAGGTTTTCTCTTCAAATCCAGTGATGCATTCACTGGAATAAAATGTTGCCTTGACGGTTTTTCTACAAACCACAGACATGTACAGCGATGAAAAATATATGTCGTTTTCTATGAGGGGAATGTATGCATGATGATACATTAACTGTTCTATATCTTCAAAAAAAACACTGTTCTTCATCATATGTGATCATTTTTTCTTCTTTTATATATTTTTTTTACTTTCACATAAACCATTCCTGTTCAGTTATTTGTCATGTTCACACTCCTAAATGTTTACTCGTGTTGCCTTTATGTACATTTCTTGCCGGCATCCAAGTGTATAAACACAAAACACCCATTAAAAATTACATTATTGCTATGAAATAGAGCAGAATATTAAACAATAAAATTTTTCCTGCAGTCACAATATGTATTATAACTTACATCCCAAAAACAAATTTAATATGAAAATGTTTTGGTCACTGTTGGATCTAATATTAGCATTTTTGACTAGTGTTAAATGTATTTTATTTATTTAGTGTTTAGACCAGAACTGCTGCAAAAGACCAGGTAAAAAATAATTCATAATGTATTTAATAATATATTATTTTCCTAAATATTACTCTACCACTTTGATTAGCTAAAATTAAATTACATTTGGATTCATTATAGTCTAGTGGCTAAATCCTAAATTTCACAAACAACCTACATCCTGAAAAGTAAAAATAAATAAATAAATAAATACACTTTAGGGTTGGTGGATCTGTTGGTTATTGGATTTTTTTCCACCCCAAAAAATAGAGGAATTAAAAGTGAATTTCAAAGTATTTTTTTGACACTGTCAAAAGAGATAATAATATAATAAAAAACTGATTGACTTTCCTTTTATCTTTCTAATAACAAAAAAGACAGTTGCTACTGTACCTGCCAATAGTGGAAAAAGGGACCAAACATTTTCTAGAATCAGAAATCTATGAACTTAGTCAACATGTTGGTAAATTTACTAACCAACCCCTGATAAAGTTAATGTTCACCAGAGTTCAACATGTGACCTGTTCACACGTAGAAACAGGAGATGGAGCCCATTTATGACCCCTGATAGTGATGTCACACAGTCAGTGACATCACACAGTCAGTGATGTCACTCAGTACTCAACGTCTCAACTCAATACCACTGATGACATCACAGTGATGATGTCACAAAATAATAAATAGGTATTACTCTTGAATGTTCCACATGAACGGATGTATGAAATTCAGTGTAATGCATATACAGTATGTACTACAAATATGTAGTACTACACACACTGGGTACTTTAAGTTGTACGAGACAGATGTACGCATCTTTCTATCTATCTGTCTATCTATCTATCTATCTATCTATCTATCTTTCTATCTATCTATCTATCTATCTATCTATCTATCTATCTATCTATCTATCTATCTATCTATCTATCTATCTATCTATCTAATAAGAGCAGAATGTGGTTTAAAACTAAAAAGTCCTGCAAAGATGTGATAAAAGACAAGTCATTATTTAATTATTTCATAATATTTAAACCCAAACTGGGAACTCCTCCTGTTGTGTTAATCAATAATCTATCTATTGCATATCCCCAAATACATTTAATTTAGCAAAAACAACCAGAATATAGTTTCAAACGAAAATCATTTTATTCATTATTTAAGTTGTTAAACCTAAAAATGAACAAATAAATCAATACAAAACTCCAGGAATTAAGGTGAAAACTCCGCTCTCTGGTGGTAAACTCTTGTATTTTCTATTTTCTTCATCCCCCAGCCGTACCACCTGTCTCATACATGAATCCGTGGTTTCCCAAAATGTATAAGGGTGGTGCTTTTTTTCATTTCATGTTAAATCCATACATGATTGTAAGTTGCGTGCAGGGTTATGTCAATATAGTGTGAACTGTTGGAAGTGGAAGGTGTTGGAATGTCAGGTTTTGTTTGGGATGTCTGGTGTGTTTGCTGTGTTTCTCTTGGCGCTCTATAACTGCCCATTATGTTCCTATTAAAGTTTATGTTGCCGGAATATTGGGAAGAACTGGAGGAGGGAGGGGGTGGGGATGGGGGAAGGGGGGGTGAACCAAACTCTCGTCAAGGTCATGTTCCAATGGAAAGAGCCAACAATGCCAGCGCTAATCCCTCCTCCTCCACCGCGCTCTGACCCCATCCCGTGGCTTTTAGGACTCTGCGGTGGGAGAGGACAAGAGGCGCGGCTTGTTCCTGTTCTCAGCCTGGCATTAGGAAGCCCACAGCTGCTGGATTATCTGACAATTAGCACCAATTGTGCCGGACGGCATTAATGTAATGTTCTATATTTTTTAATACCGTTTAATTTTGTGCTCTTCGTCATTTCCCCCTCCCTTCTCTTTTGGCCTAATCAAGATTGTCAGCGCTGTCTTTTGCCTTTTCTCATTTAAAATAAAAGAGTTGGGGTTTAATTTGGCATTAAGGAGCGTAGAATATGCCTTGCCAGCAAGAGCGTTTGTTGGAGGGTGAGAGTTAGCAGGGAGAGAAAAAAAAAGAAAAAAGAAGGGGGGAGAAAGAAAAGAAGGAGAAAATCATTTTATGGGAGATAGTGTGAAGGACTTGTTTGAACAGGCCGCCAGCCTCAGTGTCCTGCTACATTAGCGGGGAAGTCAGCTTTGTGGCGGAATAACGTGTTGCCTCACTATTGTGCCCCCTACGGTGGAAGGGTTTGGTGGGTTTGGATTAGGAGACTCCATTACATTACCCTAATAACTGGATAAAGCCGCCTCATCCAGTGCAACTGATCCTCAAGTATTAGCGCTCATGGCTCGTTACAGCATTTCAGCAGCTGATCTGCAGACAGTTGATTTCTCATTATAACACACTGATAGAAACACACAGCTGCAGCACACAAGAAGAAGGAAGAGAAGAAGAAGATGGAGGAGGAGGAGGAGGAGGAAGAGGGGAAGAGGAGGAAGAGTAAGAAGGAGGGGAAGACTAAGAAAAAGGAGGATGAGAGGAAGAGGGACAAGAAGAAGAAGAAAGAGAAGGATGAGAAAGAGAAGGAGGTGAAGTAGAGGAAGAAGAAGAGGAAAGAGAAGAACAAGGAGATCCTTTTCTCCTTGTTGTTCTTGTCCAAACATGCCAAGTTTTCTATTTTTTTAATATATTAATATATACATACATACACACACACACATATATATATATATATATATATACATATATATATATATATATATATATATATATATATATATATATATATATATATATATATATATATATATATATATATATATATATATATATATAATTTGTCATCCATCTTTTAGGGGGGGGTTACAGATTGGGCCCCCAGGCCACATGCTTGTCACCTCTGCTTTAAAGCAATATTTCATGCATCATTTAAGGGCATTTTATACTTTTTGATACATTTGTATCCATGGTATTATTTGAAAGAAAGAAAAAAAGAAAGAAAGAAAGAAAGAAGCCTCATTTGCATGATTGCATTACATTATTATTTACCTCATTGTTGCACAAAACAAATTTACTAATAATGTGTTGAACTATAGTCTCATTTTATTTAGAAGATTAATACAACTACTACTACAACTACAACTACTACTACTACTACTACTATTACTAATAATAATAGTAATAATTAAGAAGAAGAAGAAGAAGAGTGGACAGCTGTGGCTCAGTTGGTAGAGCAGGTCGTCCAATGATCGAGGGGTTGGCGGTTCGCATTCCGCCTCTGGCTGTCCACAGGTCAAAGTGTCCTTGGGCAAGACACTGAACCCTGTGTTGTTCCCAGTAGGGTCAGGCAGCACCAGTGTATCGGCAGCAGCCGTCGACTGGTGTATGAATGTGTGTGTGAATGGATGAATGAGGAATTGTGAAGTGCTTTGTGCACCCACTGGTGTATAAAATGTGCTACATAAGTACAGTCCATTTACCAAGAAGAAGAGCAGTTGTCTGAGCATGCCAACTTTTATCTTAGGGCAAATTTATATATATTTTTTATATTTATATCAGGGAATTCCAAGATACTATTAAAGCTGAGTGATTTCAACTGCCAATAAACAAAGTCAACAAACCTCCCCTTAATTTAAGAGGCTAAATGATAATCTTTAGTCTGCTATGAGGGAATTTCCACAGAGGTGAGTTTTATTACCAAGAAAAATGTTTGATACTTTACACATAATTGAGTGTGCACTCTCCATAAAAGACAGTAATCTGCAGTTTGACACAGTTTAATGACATACCTGCTGCAGGTGTCCTGGCATGTCAGAGGATGTATTATCAGCTTCACAAGCATCTCTGTCTTCAAATAGTCTCATTTGACTTATATAAGCAGTTGTTTTCACACAGGGAGAAGAAAAATAAGACTAAAATAAAAAATAAAAAAAGAGAGCAAGTAGAGGAAGGGAATGTGAGATGACAGAGTAAGAGGTAAAAAGCAATAGGGAAAATTTTATTTAAAAAAAAATTGTCATTTTAGATCAAAGTGAATTGATGGAGAATGACCTTCATTACAACGTTTGAACATATAAAAAAGCGCCGGCGTGAGAATGCAGCAGAGAGCGGGCAGATTACATATAAAGCCCGGTTTCTTTGATGTTAACTGTCCAGACCAATTAGGCCCCAGGACATGTGTGATTTCTGACGCTTTCATGGATAGATTCAGGTTCTGACTCTGTGTGCTGCAACCATACACCAATCTAGTCCCGCAATATTCTCCAAATTAAATCACATTTTACCACCCTTTTAGAAGAGGAAACCGTTTATTTATAGGAGAAACGCCAGCATTTTAAACACAAATTTCTGATTAGCAGCCTGGATGTTTGTACAGTTACTGTATCTTTATTTTATTTTTATTCTATATATGATAATAATATTCCATAATAATCTTTAATTCTGCCTCTGATACCTCTTTCTGTCTGTAGTCACCATTCTGAACAACCACTATAATAAAATGTACCTATTTTCTGAATAAAATCGAAATAAAAGTGAATAAACATCAATGTATTGTATTATCTTACAGTTTACATTGATTTGACAGAGACTTAAAGTTTGTGTAACTCTGAAATTCAACACTAACATTTTCACATAAAAATGACTAAATATCTGTATCATGTGAGCTCGAGAGAAAATATAATGTTCAGCTCAAATAACAATGTTAATAATAATAATAAAAATAACTAACAATAATAATAATAATAATAATAATAATAATAATAATAATAATGGTGAAGGCAGATAAGTATTAATATCCTGTACATATGATGTACATTGGCTTCTTCTTTTGGATAATCCCTTATGGTCCAGCTAAAGAAAAAATTAATTTAAAAGTAAATATGTGGGTCATTTAGCAACACTCGTCTGTCAAATTGTCTGTAAAATGTGCCATCAAAGAGATTTCAAAGACCATGTATTAAACATAATACCACTCATACATGCTTCACCTTTCAACTGTAATGGTTCAAGACAACATTCATAAAAAATAAGTGAAAAGCTCTGAAATTCAACTCAAACTTTTACATTTTCATTTAAAATGACTAAATATCAGTATCACGTGAGCTCTAGGGAAAATATAATGTTCAACTCAAGGCAGATAATTGTTAATATCCTGTAGATGTGATGCGCAGCAGCTCTTTGTTTTGGATAAACCCTTCATGCGGATCGTGTTAATTTCAAAGTAAAAATGTGGGTCATTTGGCAAGACTTTGTCAAATGTCCCGTCTGAGAGTTTTCAAATACCATGTTTTGACTCATATGTGCTTCACCTTTCCACTGTTAATAGTTCAAGAAAACATTCATCAAAAATAAGTTAAAAAATAAAGCTTGTTTAACTCTGAAACTCAACACAAAGTTTTACATTTTCATTTAAAAATGATTAAAAATCTACATCATGTGTTCACCCCGAGGCAGATGAGGTGTAGTACCCTGTACACATGATGAGGAACAATCAAAAATGCACTTAAAAGCAGGTAAAAATGCACTAAAACACACCGTTCTAAAGCATGATGTACATGTTCACAGTTGATAAATTGTCTCCTGATGTTAACGGCCCTTCCATCCACTACTCTCAGCTTTTGCAGAGGTATGTGAGCGGTGGGGGCGGAGCTCAGGTGAGGCCAGAGGCCAGTGGTCATTAGCGATGCGGCTTCCCTTGGTCGTGTTAATATGGGGTCAGGCTGTGGGCTGGAAATCCACACACACCACAGCTGGCACATTCAGTGTCTCCACGGTTGCTGTTTTCACTAGTGGAGTGAAAACAATCCTCCTGCTGTTCCCCCCGGTCCATCGGGCTGACCTTGCCCTTGGGCCACACCGGCGTATACCACCCCAGCTGTTGTCACTCTGCAGCCTGTGCAGCCTCGCTCGCCTGGGCCCTTTTCTTTGCTGTGGGCCCCTCCTGCAGGTGTGCTCAGGTCCTAGCTCCCCTAGTTTTGGCCAAACACCAGGTCTTTTGCCTCCGCCCTGGTCCTTTTTGATTCGGGGCCTCCAAATGCTTTTTAGATCCCTAATCCTAAACACTTAAGCCCTTCCTGATGGGTTCAGCTTCAGGTCCCAGCCATTTAACCAATCCAAATACTGAGAGCACTGAGGGGTCGACTACGGACCAGCTACCTTTGGCCCTTTTTTCTTTTAATTCACAGCATTAACCCTTTCCCATTGATTGATCTGTCGCTGTTGCTTCTAAAAACACTGCTTTTTAGGTTCTTTATTACCGTGCAGTCCATTTTACACTGATACAAGGACGTGCGTTTGATATTTTCACTATTACATCTTCAATCAAATATCATAAAACCAGGCATCCACCCATATGGATTATTTCAGACCTTAGCCAATGACTGATACAAGCCGCTGATATTTCTAAACCTAGATTTGGAGCCTTCAATGATTTTTTCTCTGTCAAATGAAAACAAATTTCAGAAAATCTTCTTCAATTCCATTTTTTTAATCTTTTACCTCCACTTCTTTTTAATTAATCATACGTTATGCTGAGATATTTTTAACTTATTTTCAAACTAACACTCTGTATTTACTTATTTATTAAAAAAATCTGAAAATCTTCTTTATTTTCATATTCTATTTGCATCTATTTAAAATGTCTATAAAAACAAACGTTTATCAAGGTAGCATATCCATCCGTCCATCCATCCATCCATCCATCCATCCATCCATCCATCCATCCATCCATCCATCCATCCATCCATCCATCCATCCATCCATCCATCCATCCATCCATCCATCCATCCATCCATCCATCCATCCATCCATCTCACATCTCCAAATACATTTAATTTACCAAATAAGACAAGAACATAGTTTCAAACTAAAAAGTCCTACACATCTTTGATAAAAGATGACTCATCATATATTTCATAATATTTAAACCCTAGAGTTAGGGACATGTATTTTTTCATGAGAAAATATGTAAAAAAAAAAAAAAAAGAAAAAAAAGAAAAGTTTTTCACAATAAATATGTTTTAGTGATTCAGTCTCATAAAAACAGTATCAAAGCATTTTTAGACCTTACAGATTTACACTGTCGTGGTTGGTAGTTTTTCATTGTAAAATTTGCCAACTTTTTTTACAGTGTGCATATATTTTTGCAGATATTTTGAATATTTGATCAAAATTTTTTTCTGTATTTTAGAAGCTTTTTTTTATGTTTTGGATTTTTTTTTTACTTAGTTCATTTTAGGGAGGGGTTAGGAGATTTTAGCTTGCTTTGTATATTTTTTTCTTCCTATTTTTTTGTTTCTTCATGTATTTTGTGTATTTTGTGGGAAATGTACGGAAAAAAAACTCAGAGACAGAACAGTCGACTGACATAAAATGTTTTGATTATGATTAATTGAAGTGAATACAAAGCAACCCTGCGATTAATCTGATTAACAAAAATATTCAACTAAATGGAACAATTGTTTACAGTTGTTTTGTTTCAAGTTGTTTTGTTGAAACTGTTGAAGGTGTTGAATAAATATGTTTAACTACATATATATTGCATGTGTTTTGGATATACTTTCACATCGTTCACTACTTAAAGTGACAATTAAAATAATTGAACAGATTTGAAGTATTTCAACTTTGAAAAGTATTGATTTTATTAAGTAAATATAAAATTAATAATAATAATGACATTCAAGATAATGAAATTATTCGTAGAATTATTTTGGATTTACTTCAGATTTAGGACATGTTGAGTAAATCCAAATCAATTTTAGGGGGGAAACTGTTTATCTGGAAAATACTCATTCAAATATACCAAATATCTGCAAAAAATCATTTAGACTTACTAAGGTAGAATTAATTCATATTCCTAAATATTTATTTAGATTTATATGCTGTTGAATTTACTGATAATAATTACTTATAATTAATTTCTAGTCAGTGATTTTTAGCTGATATTATTCAAACAAAAATGAGTAAAATGCAATTGATAAACAATTAAAATGTCATTAACTTAACATAACAAATACTAAACAGCCTTTTTATTTTCATGTAGAGTTTATCAGAATTAATTTTGTTAATATTAATTAAGCCCAGTCAGACATTTTAGAGTGCAGTCGATCGACATGAAGTGTTTCGATCATTAGTAATCAAAGTTAATCCAAAGGAACCCTGCGATTAATCTGATTAAACCTTTTCATCATTTGACAGCTCTAAATTTCAGTAAACACTGTTCTGCGCTTAAAGTGTTGGATAGTGGAGCAGTTGTTCTGGGTGAGTGTCTGCGTTGGCTTGAATCTGTCCTCGTTCCCCTCGTGCTGTTTAAGTAAACAGCGCTGTCCGGGCCTCCACCTGTTTCAGGGTGCTTGAGAAATGGACTTTTCCTGAAAAGTCTGTGACCTTTGACCCCTTGGAGCAGGAAGGGGCTGCCAGCAGGCAAATGCCCTCCTGTGTGGCCAACTGCCATTTAACCCCATAATTGTTACAAGGCAGCTCCTGGCCCGTCCAAAACTTGGTTTCCGGAAATCACCCTTAAACAATCAAATAAACGCACATGCAGGGAATTTGCGGCGCCCAGGGCCTGAGAGCGCCACGGTGATTACACATCCACTGGTTGGACCTGACACCTTCCAAAACATGTGAAAGTTTACGGAAATATAGCCAGTAGGGCCGAACCATATTAGCAAAAACTGACATTGCGATTTTTTTTTTAAACCTGCGATATATATTGCGATACAAAAAAAAATCCTCAGGAGTAAGTAACAGCTGTGTGGTGCCGACGCAAACAGATCAGCAGTCAACACAGAATCTAAGTTTCAGTGTCATCCTTCTTGTCGTCGAAAGAATGTAATAAAAATTTTAAATAATAATAAAAAATATATAAAATTAAAACATTTAAATCAAACAATTACATTACATTTAAAAAAAATATAAAATCAAACAATGAAAATCAAACAATTGAATAGGAACAAGAAATTGAATAAATAAAAAATGACAAATTAATCAATTAATTAATCAATTAATGAAAAAAAAAATGAATAAAAATAAATAAAAAAAAAAATATATACATATATATATATACACATATATATATATATATATATATATATATATATATATATATATATATATATATATATATATATATATATATATATACACACACACACACACACAAAAATTATTGCATGACCTGTGATGTGACTATTGCACACACGTACACATATCTTGTTAGGTGATTTTTAGTTTTATGGTGTGTTTTTTTATGAATGTGAGCAACAGACTGTCAGATAATTTCCTTCTATCTATCTATCTATCTATCTATCTATCTATCTATCTATCTATCTATCTATCTATCTATCTATCTATCTATCTATCTATCTATCTATCTATCTATCTATCTATCTATCTATCTATCTATCTATCTATCTATCTATCTATCTATCTATCTATCTATCTATCTATCTATCTATCTATCTATCTATCTATCTATCACAATGTTGATGCTCCAACAGTATATAGTGCAGCTCTAATAATAGCCAGATGTTCTTTATAAATGACAGATTTCGGCAGTTATAAACATTAGCACCTTAGTTCACAGTTTTCCAGCTTTAACCCATACTATTAATTATTAGGTGTTGTTTTTAATTGGAAGTAGCAGAAAATCAAAGCGTCTCCTGTGGCCCATATTTGTGAGGTTAAGATGGTTTCATTTTTTGTTTGGTGTAGAATGGCAGCTGTCCTCAGGCTGTGTTGTAGATACAGGATCCACTTTACCTTTATCATGCAGCACTCTGGCCCATCAGGCTTTCTATGTGCTTGGCTGCACTTGGTTATTTTTTCCATCCCTGCACATTTGCTTCTTTGCTGGGCGCTCACCTCCAGACTCGGGCTTAGAGTGTTTCCCCGGCAGCCTTTCTGATAGCGCCGCGCTCGCTGATTGCTTCCCAGGATCAGAGCAGCATGCAGCGCGAGCAGAAGGCTCAGCATACCACACATGCTGCCAGATCAAAGGTCATTCTTGGAAGCCCGGGATTATGGGGGAGGTAAAATTATATTTTTTATCCTTTATGCTTTGTTTTTGATCACCCTATCTGACCCGCCTGGACCCGCACTCCCATGCCAGTTCTGCGTGCAGCCCTCACGCTCAGGTGTTAGCTTTCAATGGGGGGGGGGTTCCAGGTTGGCTAATGTAGAAAAACAACAGACAGATTGGATGCGACCTTGAGCGGTGAGCGGGTTTGGAAAGAACTCTAAAGAGACTCGAAGGTCAGCGTATGTGGGAACCGCTGCCGTCTCCTGAGCCCCACGGAAATAGTGACCGAATCAAAGACAGTTCATGAGTGATACGTTGACTGAGGTCAGATCTATTTATGACTGGAGCAGTGAGTATCAGGTATACAGCAGGTCTAGAATGGACAGGATGGTAATGATGCCTGATGTTTGTCGTCAGCGGGTGTGAACCACTTGTCATTGTGGTTGAAGTTATGATCCCAGTGGCTACATCATCTCATACGACAGAATTAAAACATGTATTTAGTCATGTTATAGGTTGACCCAACACTAATACGAAGGGTGTGGAGATACTGTATATATGACAATATATCGCTATATATTATCATACTGTGAACAAGGTGATTTATTTATTTTTTTGTCTGTTTTATTAAATTTTTTAAAGGTTATTTCCCAGAAAAATGTATTATTTTCATTTGATGAAAACAGGATATAATGCTTTATCAGAAAACTTTCTTCTGGAAAATCTTAAAAGTGTAGATTTTGGATAAAGTTAAAACATGTATTTAGTCATGTTATAGGCTGCACTAATACTAAGGAAGGGGCAATACAATACAAATAACAATACTAGGATCATGATACGATGCTAGGATCATGATACGATGCATCGCAATATATCATGATATGGTTATCAAGGTGATTTTTTTTGGTTGTGTGTGTTTTTTTTTATTAATTCCCAGAAAATGTGAATTACATCAGAAATACTCAACACATTTTTATGGGATCAAAACTGGATCTAATGCATTATCACAAAACTTCATTCTGTAAAATCTTAAAAGTGCAGGTTTTGGAAAAAGTTGAAATATTTAGTCATATTATAGGTTGCACTAATAATAACACTAATACTAAGGGTGTAGCAATACAATATAAGTCACAATATAATATACCACAACAAGGTGATTTTTTTTGTCCGTTATCTTTTTTTGGTTGCTTTTTTAAGATCATTTACCAGAAAAAATTTAGTTACACCAAAAAGACTAAACACCTTTTTATTTGATCAAAACAGGGTCGAATGCTTTATCATAAAACTTCCTTATGTAAAAACTTAAAACTGGAGGATTTGGATAAAGTTGAAACATACAATATACAACAAACAATATGAAACAAATTACAATACTAGGTTCACGATACTACTAAAATAGAATAAAATAAATAAGAAAATAAAAAACTGTTAGCATTGTGTTAGCTCAGATTGGTTCCGTACATGATTTACATAAAAGACTGGTATACAATTTACAACAAAATCTGAACAATAAAAAAGGACAGTAAAAAAAAAAGACTGGAATCATTGGCTTCAGTTATGATTAATAAGGGGTGTGGAAAAAAAAGGGATGGGTACTGGCAAGAATCTGCCAGTACCCATCGATACATCGCAATATATCATGATACTGTCATCAAGGTGATTTATTTTCAGTTTGTTTTGTTTGTTTTGTTATTATTTCCTTGAATAAAGTATTGACATCACGAATACTAAATATTCTTTATTTGATCAGAACAGGATCTAATGCACAAAACTTCTTTCTGTGGAAATTTTAAGTGAAATTTTTGAATAAAGTTATAACATGCTGTTTTACCGGTACAAGAAACAATAAATAAATAAAATTACATTCAGAGAGATTTACAGTTTAAGATCCCGCTCTATAAATATAAGCGCTTAAAAGAATACTGAAAGAACAAATGAAAACCTCTGCATTTGAATGGACACATAAAACTATCGATACAGTACTTTTTAATATCGATACTGTATTGTGAAATTAAATATCGCGATATATTGCAGAAAACACATAACTCATAATATGCGTAATTCTCAGACTTAAGATATTTAAAATGCACCTATTCAAGCATGGAAACTGTATTTGCTGTTCATTTTTGGTTTTAAGTCAATTCATTATGTCAAATTACTTTCAGGTAAAACACATGTTAGACCTGTGGCCTTTAGTCTACCCACATGACCAATCCAATGAGGTGCAGTGTCCCTGAACACACCACGGCCAACACACTCTTTCCATTCAGGTGGATGCGTCTTCCTAATGCTAACACTGTGACTAAAGCAAACAGGTCAAGTGTGTTCAAGTCAAGATAAACTGGGAAAAAAAACACACAGTGGGTTGATTTTATTACAGGAAACGCAGCCTGTAGATGTAACTATGCTAACGTTAGCAACATGGATGTTAACAGTCACTTTCAATGGGGAGCATTTATTTATATGTTCATCAAATAGATTGTTTAAATCAGGACTGTCAAACTCATTTTAGTTCAGGGGCCACATGAAGCCAGACTTGATCTGCAAAGGGCTGGACCAGTCAAATAATGAGAGAATAATATAGAAATAATGTCACTATGTTTTAAAGTGAAAAAAGTGCAATTATGCTAATGAAAATATGTCCATCTACCAACTACCCTTCATAAAATGCGAATAACGTGAATATACTGAAATGTATTAAGAAAACTATGTGTGATTTTAACCATATTCTGTCTCAGTTTCTCATTTACACATGTAAATTACAACTTAGAGATCATAGTGGATCTACAAATACACAAACCATTTAATAATAGGCAGAATATCGTTAAAGTTGTACTTCAGACATTTTAAAATGTTCATAATTGTTCAGATTATTTGCATTTTTGTGAAATGATAGTGTATTTTAGTGTAAATACAATAATATAGCATGAAAATATTTACATTTACAAAGAGTTGTATTTATAGGTTATTATGATAGTATTTTACTGATTTTACTGAAATTGGTTTGAATGTGGAAACTCATCTAAAATAATTCAGTGTAATTTTTTGCATTTCACAAGTTCATCCAAAGGGCCAAACTGGACCCTTTGGGGGGCCGGATTTGGCCCCTGGGCCACATGTTTGCAACCACTTTAAAGTAACATTTTATGCTTCATTTTAGAACATTGTATAATTCTTCATGCACTTGTATCCATGGTATTATTTGAAAGAAAGAAAGAAAGAAAGAAAGAAAGAAAGAAAGAAAGAAAGAAAGAAAGAAAGAAAGAAAGAAAGAAAGAAAGAAAGAAAGAAAGATGTAGCTCATATATTCATTATCATTGTTGTTCCCCAATTTATATTGTTTTACATAACACTGTAATAAAATAATATACTAACAATGTGATTTATTCTTGATAAAGTCAGTGTATCTGGTAAAAAGTGATAATGTGTATGAATAGGAATAATAAGAGAAAAGTATTTGAAAACCAAATGACTTAAATGTTTTATGAGGTTTGTTATAAATGTCTGATTTGTTTTCCTACAGAATGAATAGCAGAGTTTCACTACTTTAGTTAGTTATTCTGTTAATGCCATTTCTAGTTACAAATGATTCTCTTTTCAATAATATCCACGGTTAAACATGTTTATATTGGTTACTGATGAATGCTTACATTAACATTTTCATATTCTAAAGTTAAAATAATAAAAAGTTCCAAATAAATAAATAAATTGCTCCTGTTTTTCCGTGTTTGCTCCCATTCCAGCCCGTCTGTGCATCCTTTATTCCTGAATATTTCTTCTGCTGTGTATAATTCCCCAGTGCTGCTTTTAGTTTTTCCACTGGTAAACAGGTCGGCAGCAGATGCTTCCCTCCAACTTTTAACTACACAGACCCCTCCTCATTTGCATGGCGCAGAGTGTGAAATCAGCAGAGAAAACGCTGCATTGTATTAATGTCAAAATTGTTCAAATTTATAAACAAATAAAGCAGATACACAGTGAGAGTGTGTCATTGACTTAGTCTTGTAATTTCAAGGCTATTGTAATAAATGCCATGGTGTTTTCCTCCATTGTAAGGAGAACACAACATCAAAAAGTCTGTATTGTAATTATTAATGCACAAAAATAACACCCCATGTGTCACATTATGTCTCTGGGGCATATTAGTTTGGTAAATATTTTATAAATATGTCTGCTGCCCTGCATGTATTCATTCATCTGGCAGAATTAATTATGATGTTTAGTAAATGCTGCTTTTTTAATGTTTACATTAAAAAGTGAAGGATTTTTCTTTATTATTATTTTAATATATAAAACAACAAAGTCAAGAAGTGAATAATAAAAGTGGCTTTTGAGCTGCAAATACAGATTAAATTTATTCCAATTCAGCCACTGTTTATTTTGTGGTTAATTGCAATGAATCATAGTGTCTCAAAAAAATAGGAAAATCCTTCCTTAATGTCCAATAACGTCGTGTAATGGCTTGGTTTATAAAACTAACATGTTTCACCACAAATGACCAAGAAAACAAAGCTCCAACAATTGAGACTTTACTCTGGAAATGGATTAAACTGTTTTAATTTTCTTTTAGTAAATAAAGTTGGTTGTTTCCCAAATTAATTGAGATTTATATTAATGTAAAGACAAACACGCAGATGATATCTGATATTTAAACAATTTTTAAAGGTTGTGGTGACTTGTTATAATAAAAAAAGTAAAGACTGTGTTTTAGTGGAGACAAAAAAAAGTGATTTTGGTGTAATGGTATTAAAAAAACAGTTTCCTTTGCTCAAAAGACTGAAAAAATATCAGTTTTTGAGCTAATATTGTGTTTTTTGATTAATTATAAATGAATTGAATTATTAAGAAGTAAAACAAAGAGAGATAAAGAGTTGTTTAAAGGTAAAAGAGGTGTGTGTTGACATTTAGTCTTACAATATAAAACATAAAAAAATGCCTATATTTCTATATTTGAAATGCAGAGCTGTAGAAGTCAGGTCACATTCTTAAACTCACGTGGGCTGTTTTGTTAAAAATGTCTCAGAGCAGTTTGGATGTGAAGAGTGGAGCTGGAAGAGCAGTAGTGGCCGTGCGTGGAGCCCCGGCGGAGGCGAAGATGCTGCCCTCCATGTGATTCAGATGCTCTGACAGAGTGGGAGCGCACCATTAAGTGCTGTGTTATTTACACATCATAAGCCAGTCTATTATATTGACATCCAGACGACCCAGTCCAGCGCTGTTCGCAACGCCACGGCCTCGCTCTCTGTTTGCTCTCAACACCAGCATGCTGATTGGGTGATTTTCTGATATGACATTCCAATGCTCCGGGACTATGTGCAAGATCTATGCTCTGAAATAGTCCGAAAGCATTCATTACCCGCCGAGAAATGAGACAAAAGGTCAAGAAAACCAGTGCGACGGGGGTGGAGCTATGTGAAGTGGAGGTGGGGTTTACAATCCAATTGGGGATTAAGTTATCTCTTATATCTCTTACTTACAATAAATCCACACGTCTCCATCAGAAATGTCTTGTTTAAACTGCGCAGGAGCATGAAGCAAATGTTTGACTTTATTTAAAATTCATTGTTCAGTATTACATCGCCGGCCGGGGTGAGCCCTGAGATTGCAAAAGGTGAGCAGACGGGCTGTATATTTTTTATTCTGATCCAGAAATTGCAGAATTGGCCATCTAGTTGTTGTCCTCCACACCATTCTGCCATTTACCGATGGCATCAAAATATTTGACATCCTATAATGGGATCGCATCCAGAGTAATTCCTGTAACTACTGTTGACATAGGTGCCCCAAGTAAAATAAATCTATTTTGGCCATTGATGTGAATGAACTCTCTGTGAACCGTTTAAAGCATTAATGCAGATAAGGGACAATACATTCCTTTTACCCAGATCATTAGAATATAACTACCGCAGAGTTATTACTGCTGGCTCCGCTGCCAATACTTTCACATTTCAATAACGTCTCTGTAAAACTCAGGGAATAAACCAAACAATTATTTCCACAGGAGTACATGGACGCAGCAGAAAATATGGAGAATGTATCGCTGTCAAAGGCTGTAAGGGCTGTCAAAATGAATGCATCAATGCGGATTAATCCACTGTTATGATTATTCTGATTTAAAAAATGTAATGCAATTAAATGGAACAGTTGTTTGTAGTTACTTTGTTGAAATCAAAGGTGTTGAATAAACATGTTAATTGCATATATGTTTGTATGTTTGCATATGTTCTGGATATTTTATCACACTTTTTTGGTGCTTTTTTTTAAATATATTTTTTGAATATATTTTGGATCCATCTCTTTTTCTTGTTTGTTTTGTGAATTTTAGTGGATTTTACCATGTTTTGTATATTTTTCTCTCCATATTTTTTGTGTTTTTTTAATGTGTTTTTTTTGTGATTAGCCCCAGAACAGTTAACTAAAATCAAGTGTTTTGATCATGATTATTAATCAAAATGAATCCAAAGCAACCTTGTGATTAATCTGATTAAACATTTGAGCGGAATTCAATGGAACACTTGTTTTGTTGGAACTGTTGAAGGTGTTGGATAAACATGTTGATTGATGAATAAATTGAATATAATATGATATATATAATACAATATATGAGATATATATATATATATATATATATATATATATATATATATATATATATATATATATATATATGCTTATGATATATATACTTTATCACATTTTTGATGGGTTATTTTTGAATGTATTTTGGATTTTCGTCTCTTTTTTGTGCTTGAGATTTTTTTGTGAAGTTTAGAGGATTTTACCCTGTTTTGTATATTTTTTCTGCGTATTTTTAGTGTTTCTTAGTGTATTTTTATGTTTTTTGTGAAAAAAAAAACTGAGACAGAACAGATGACCTACATGAAGTGTTTTGATAATGATTAATTGAAATTAACCCAAAGCAACCCTGTGATTAATCTGATTAAAAATTTTAATCATTGGACAGCCCTAATAAAATCATCTTAAATTAGATTTAATTTGCACTTTTTTTTTTGCATGTGAAAAGTTAGTGAATGCCAAGAATAATTGAATTTGTTCTGAAGTGAATCGTGTTACTGTTGTTGTATTCTTCACAGAAACACCCCCCCACACACACACACACTCATGTGAAGAGGCTTCTTGAAAATAGACAGCAGGGCTGAAACTCAATTACCAGGGGTCGTTTTTTACCTCAAAATATTTGCTTGACCGTTTGAAGGAGCGCAGGTGAAAGTGCAGCCCGTCTTATGAATTTCTACTGATTCCAATCATTCATAAACACTCCACAAAAGCTCCCACAAATACTGCTTTCTCATAATGTCCACGCTTTGCGTTTTGCTGTCACGGTCGATCCAGTTCCTTTTTTGCAAATCATATAAATCTAATAGAAAAAAATGGAGCTTTGGATCTCTGTTAACAGCAGCCGTTTCTTTCAATAATTACTGTTTTATTTGATGAATATGTCAAATAAAGAGTGTATTTTGTTGTTGATGTAGGAGATAACAGGACAAACTCAGATCACTGTCGACTTGTATACAGGTTAAAACTCTATAGTGAGGAAAATACTAATAAGTCCTTGTTGGAGACCCCCCCCCACCCCTGGTTGGGGAATGAGACGCAAGACACAGGTCCGCTCTCAGAAACTGCAGCTGTTTGAAGCGTCGCAGTGGAGTCACACAAGAGAAACATAAGCAGTAAAACATTGTCTTCGTGTGGTTAAATGACTCATTTTAACGTGGAGGTGTTTGCGTGTAATTCTGCAGGGTGGTACCGTGTTTTAGTCGTACTTTTTCAGAGCTTTGGAGTCATTTAAAGTGAAGCACAATGTCCAGAGAAGCCGTGTATTTCAGCAAATTAAATTACTCGTGTATATTGAATATGTGAGGATCCATAAATTAGAGTTCAACTGGACTCCAGCATTCTTTCTTGTTGTTTTTGTGTGTATGTGTGTGTGTGTGTGTGTGTGTGTGTGTGTGTGTGTGTGTGTGTGTTTTATAAGCTACAGTGTCCTCCTGTGCTTTAAAAATTCAACACAAATGGATGGATGAAGTTACAGTACAGCACCCCAATAATGAAAATTTTAAAAGTGGCAAGAAACAAAACAAATTTAGGTCACGTTGGATGCAGTCTATTAATGATGTCGCTCAGAAAATAGAATTCCCAGACAGTAATAGGAATAAAATAGCATGGAATCAGATAGGGAATTAAGAGGAAAATCCAAATGATTTATTCTTATCAGTTAAAATCTGCAGTAAACTGAGCAGTGTCATCGTCTCAATCAAACTGCATCAGCAACAGCAGTGACGACTTTTTAAAAATTTATTTATTTATTTTATTACAGCTGATGGAAACTCGCACCGTAATAAATGCTTTACTGCTGAAACATTAAACTAGTTTGAGAATTATTTGAATTGGAGGGAAAACAAATGAGGGCCCGATAGGAATCAGCGATAAACTTGGCAGACAATTTCCTCTCCTCACCTTTCCCATGAGTCTCAGCAACAGCAGCAGCAGCAGCAGCAGAAGAAGAAGAAGGAGAAAGAGGAGGAGAAGGCTGTGCAGTGGGAACAGAGGTGCTGTGGAGGCGTCCCACTGGGAGACCCTCTGTGTGGTTATCATGCCCCATCTAGTGGCTGCACAGGGTTAAAGGAGAGAAGAAGAGCAGGACAGAAGCTCCATCAGTGTGAGGAAAAGGAAAAGAATCTCAAATTCATGTTCTTTCAGGGGCTACATTCAGCCCAATTTGATCCTCATTGGGCCAAACCAGTAAAATAATAGCATAATAACCTATAAATAATGAGAACTCCAAATTTTACTCTTTGTTTTAGCATCCCCGCCCCCTAAATTATGAAAATACTTTGTTTTATAAAGTATCCAAATGCAAATATATGAATAACCTGACATTTCAGAAGAAAAATAAGGGCAATTTTAACAATATTCTGTCTGAACATGTCATTTATCCATGTGTTTTATTTTGGATCAGTTCTACAAAGACATTAAACACTTAGTAACAGAAGCAGAAAATGGTTCAAATTGTGTCTAATTTTCTTTAGACATTTCACGTTGTTAATATTTGTTCAAATTATAAACATTTTATTGTTACAGGATAGTTTGTGAATGTTAATATTTGTAAAATGTAATGCTAGTTTTTCCACTAAATCAAAACAAAAAAATGAAGTTGTCATTCTTTATAGACAGAGAAAAACCTGATAAGAAAATATAGTCTTTTTTGTTTTGAGGTTGTTCAACCCAGGGGCTGCATTGGAATGTGTGGTGGGTCGCATTTGGCCCATGGGCCGCATGTTTAAGACTCCTGCTCTAGAACAAGGCACTCAAACTCATGTTCTATCAGGGGCCACATACAGTCTGATTTGACCTCCAGTGGGTCAGACCAATAAAATATTGGCATAATAATATATAAATAATGACAATTACAAACATTTGGCTGTTTTAAATTATTGAATTACAACATATTATAACATTAAATTATGAAAATACTTACTTTTATCAACTATCCAAACCAAAAAGATGTGAATAACCTGAAAAAAGAAGAAATTTCTTCTGAAAAATCAGTGCAATTTGAAGAATATTCTGCTTGAACTTTTCATCTGTCCATGTGTTTTATTATGGATCAGATCTACAAAGACACTAAACACTGTTTAAAAATACACAGGCTTAAACTGAAAAGGCTGATCCCAGGTCTGCACATGCATCCTCTGTCATTTCCTCTACATCAGGGGTCTCAAACTCATTTTATTCAGGGGCCACATTCAGCCTGATTCAATCTGCAATGGGCCAGACCAGTAAAATAAAAACATGATAACCTGTCAATAATGACAATTCCAAATGTTTGTCATTGTTTTAGTGGAAAAACTTTTATAAATTATCCAAATGCAAAAAAAGATACATTTCATAAAGAAAATAAGGGCAATTTAAACAATATTCTGCCTGAATGTCTCCTTTGTCCATGTGTTTTATTATGGACTCTTAGTAACAGAAGCAGAAAATGGTTCAAATTGTGCTAAAATTTTCTTTAGACATTCCAGGTTGTTCATATTTGCTCAGGTTATTCACATTTTATTGTTACCGAATAGTTTGGAAATGTAATTTAATCTTATACTATCATTTGCACTATAACAAAGATTTCAAAAATAGAACTTGTCATTGTTAATACTGTCGGCAAAGAAAAAAACTGAGATGAAAATATAAAGTCATTTTGGAGGTTATTATGCTCTTCATCCCACGGGCCACATTGGAACCTTTGAGAGGCCGTTTCTGGCCCCTGGGCCACATCTTTGAGACCCCAGCTCTATAATAAAATACAAAAAACCTTGCATTTATTTTATACAGTAACATCAACTTTAAACCTTTGGTGGATAAATTATGAGATTTCTTTCCTGAGTGTTTTTATTCTTCTTTAGGCTCAAAAACACAATGTGATTGAAATATTTTATATTAACCTATTTTTGCTGGAATTATAAAGAAATATGTATTTAAAGCCCAACATCAGAAAGGGAATTTAAAAAAAATCTGTTCAGCTGATCTGATGTTTTCTCACATTTTAACAAATTAATAGTAGTTATTAGTTCAGTTATTACTTCATGGAGATAATATGCACAAAAGACAGTTATTTTGATTATCAAGAAAAGCAAAGTTACAGTAATGGTCTAAATGTCAGTGTACTGGATGATACTTAACCCACAAAACCCATGAATATATAATAGAATCACTGTGGAATAACTGCCCACTGCAGTGACCAGTATATGCATCAAAGGCTTAATCTATCAATCAATCAAATGTTATTAATATAGCTCTGAATCATAACAAAATCTCTATTATTACATATAGAACTGGTTGACTCTCAGAAGGTTAAGGCATTAAATTATAACCTGAAAAAATATCCAAATAATATCATTAATCGTGGTTTTCATTTGTAAAAAATAAAATAAAAACAACATTTAAAAAATATCAGAATTTTGAGATTTTTTATGCAAAACAAAAACTGAGTAAAAACTGTGAATGTCTATAAGTATGACTGAATCAAGTGATGAGTGATTAATACAACAGGAGAAGGTCCCAGTTTGATGACAGATGACTTGACTTTTATCACATCTTTGCAGGACTTTTTAGTTTCAAACCATGTTCTGGTCTTATTTGTTAAAAAATGTATATGAAATTATTAAAATATGGATAGATAAGATAAAGATAGATAGATAGATAAGATAAAGATAGATAGATAGATAGATAGATAGATAGATAGATAGATAGATAGATAGATAGATAGATAGATAGATAGATAGATAGATAGATAGATAGATAGATAGATAGATAGATAGATAGATAGATAGATAGATAGATAGATAGATAGATAGATAGATAGATAGATAGATAGATAGATGCTTAAATATTTTTTTTTTAAAAACCTCAACCATATTGTATTGTCCCAAAAGTGACATTTCATGCAAATGATTGTAAAATTAAAAGAAAACAGGGCCATAATTTGACTGAATTTGATTATGTGTGTAAATATCTCATCAAGAGGAGCTGCAATAAAGCACTGGAGGAGATACCCAGTGTGTAGTTGCAAATTGAATTTGATCTCCAGAAGAAAAGGCCCATGTGGAGGTGTTGGGTCTGAGTCTGCACACGGTTCATGTTACACAGATATGAAGCCATAAGAATGTGTGAAAGCAATGCCCTCTACATCCCCTCGTTTCACAACCCAATTATCCAATTGAAAACTGATCTTCAGCGAACTCCCATTGTGCGCCTCTTTCAGAGAATAAATGCGCCAAAATTGATCTCAGGTCTCTGAAGTGGGCCCGCCGAGCCAGGGCTTTACAGATGGGACCATTTTATTTCACTTCTGGTGGCAATTTACAAACATGTAAAACTGAGAGCTCTCCACCACAACCTGCGAGCCAAAAGCGCAAGTTCCACCTGTCTCATAACCTTGCAGGAGCACAATTTTCCTGCCTACAGAGCAAAAAAAAAAGGAAAAGGGGGGGTAAGAAAAAAAAATCTATCTGTGATAATGTCAAACAATGTGTGTTAACAATTGAGCAGAGTGCAGTGGGCATGTGATGCAGAAAGAGCAGCCACTTGGAGGATCTGCTAATGTATTGTGACTCCTGCTGTCAGCAGTTCAGCTCTGCAGCCTCTTCCTGTCATTTCCAGCCTTTTCTGCTGCACTCAGACCTGCTCACACACATTCTGCAACAAACGCTTACAAACTCAACAAAGTGAAATTACTTTTACTGTTTGTTTCCTAATAAACTGTCCCAACACATTGTCTAATACATTAGGGCTGTCCAATTTAACACATTAAATCAGAAAAATTAATCTGATGAAATATTTTAACGTAACGTGCCTGTTGAATGAACATGTTAATTGCAATATATTCACATTTTTTGCAAGTTGTGCATTTTTTATGGTAGGTTTTCAATATTTTTTGAATTTTTCATCTTTTTTTGTGCTATTTGGCTTTATTTTTGTGAATTTTAGTGGATTTGACCATGTTTTAGATATTTTTGGTCCGCTTTTTTATTATTATTTCTTAGTGTATTTTTATGTATTTTTTTGGATGCAATTCAGTGGAAATGTTGCTTACAGTTGTTTATTTGAAACTGTTGAAGGTGTTGAATAAACATGTTAATTACATATATATTAACAGTTTTGTACATTTTGTGTTAGTTTTAGCATGTTTTGTGTATTTTTGTCTGTGCATGTTTTGTGTTCCTTAGTGTATTTTTGTTTATTCATGTGGGAAACTTGAAATTTAATAAAAAAAACAAAAAAAAAACAATGCAATACAAAACAGTCGACCACCATAAAAATTTTAAATGGAACAGTTGTTGACAATTGTTGTTCGAAGTTGTTTAGTTGAAACTGTTGAAGATGTTAAATAAACATATTAATTGTTATATATTCACATTTTTGTACGTTTTGCACAATTTGTCCCATTTTTTTTCTGTATTTCAAGACAGTATTTGAATATGTTTAAAATTTTTCATCGCATTTTTGTGTTCCTGTTTTTTGGGGAGGGTTCATTTTAGTGGGTTTTAGCATGTACTGTATAATTCAGAATTTTAACCATTTGGCACCTTGAGAAATAAGTTATTTTGAGAATATTATTCCAAAATGCACTTGTAACTTTCTTATTTTCTTTAAACTATAATACATGCTGCATTATGTCATAACAAATCTAAGGCATAGTATATTTGTTAATTGTATTTTATTTGACTTTTCAGCATTTGTATAAAGTTAGTCCTATTATTAGTATCACTGTATCAGCCTAATAGCAGTACTTAGTAATTACTATCAGTACACTATTCAAAGGTTGGAATAACAGAGAATATAGTCTAAATTCCAGATTGACCTTGGATGGGTGACAGATGGTGTAAAAAGCTTTGAATTTATGATTGGCCTGTATAATTCCAAAGTTCAAATAGTAAACTAAGGTTAAATTTGTAGTATTCTGTCATATATAGATTTATTAGGTGACATATGTCGAAGGGAAACTGCATAAAAATGTATTAAAAAAATCCTCACTCTTGTCTAAATTCATTGTTTAACAAACAGTAAGATTAGGTTGTATTACATAATGCACCATGTAATTAAATTTTCACGAAAATAAAATTTTTTTTTAATAATCTACTCAAAATGTAATAACTTATTACATGATGCAGAAATATTTGTTAAAAATATATTGGGACAGTCTATTACAAAATGAAATTTAAAAAACATGTATTACAATATGCAGCTCTTACCACTTCCATCCATCTCTGCTGCATTTGATAGAAACATTGTATTCTGTAATACATGTCCGAAATGTAGTAACTTTTTTACTGGATTTTTAATTGAAGCCACATATTGTAATAAACTCCTATATTTCATAATAAACTACCCCAATGCATTGAAAATGTCCACCAAACAAAACAAAGTCATGTATTATCAGTATATTATCTATTATTCCAAGCTTTAAATAGTGTAGTGATAGTAATTACGTAATTAAGTAATGCTACTGGGCTAATACAGTGATGCTAATGATAGGACTAGCTTTGTACAAATACTGGAAAGTCAAATAAAATACAATTAAACAATGCTTTAGAATTCTTATTACATAATGTATCATGTTATGACATAAACAAAAACAAAAAAATTGCAATTGCATTTTGTAATATTCTTCTGAAAATGTAATAACTTATTAATGTAGCAAAATTTCTTAGTAAATCTATTATATTTTGGATGGTTATTACAAAATATGACTGAACAGAGCATTTCAAAAAGCTCTGTCAGAGCAGTAGAGAAACCACAGGGAGATCCACTGTTTGTCTTTTTTTCCCCACTGTTTGTCCTGCACCATTTTCATGCTATGCTGACAGAGATGCGTTCAGAACCGCAGTAAAAAAGACAGACGTGTGCTGTGTTCAAGTGCACAAAGTGAATTCAAGTTTTGAGTTGCAGAAACTGCAGGTGTTTGAGCGTTATTTAACCCTTAGATGCCTGACCTACCAGGACCTACACTCACCTCTCACCCCTCACCTCTCACTCTGTATGTGTTTACCATCCAGCTAGTTTTCGTGCCGTCGCTTGTTTTGAAAATGTGTGGGAAAAAAATTACGCTTTATTTCCACAGAGAGCACATCAATCAGTTTGTTCTGCAATTTTTTTTTAAGTTTGTACAGCAGCTACTGTGACGCCATCTTCTCTTATAGATGCTAATGCTAATGCTACTTCAGATTCGCTGCAATGGGGGCGGCCTTAACCCCACGTGGGTGACACCAATGTCCCTGTGGAAGGAATTCATTATTTTCAATTTCAACATTTGGTTAATTATTTAAGAATATATCATTTAACTTACTGGTACCAAGCAGCACTTTGATTTATTGACTGTTTCCATTTGTATATTGAAATTTTTTGGTTTAATAAATACCATGCTGAGGAAGAAAATAGTTTTGCATTTTGTTCCTTTACTGTACTGAAAATGAACCGAACCATGACTTAAAAACCAAGGTGCATACTGAACCATGATTTTTGTACACCGCTAGTAAGTATACTGAGTCTTTATGTCCTTTTATGCAAATATTTAACACATTTAATTGTTAATCTGCTTAATATTGAACAGATACTATGACCACGTACCAGCAATATCGGAGGTAGATAGTTAGACAATTTTAACTCCTCAGATAAATTTTTTTCTCCTTCTGCTGCTGAAAAGAAAAATAATAAAGTTTAATAAGGATTCAAATTACATTGATTTTAACCAAAAATTAACAAAATAATCACAGTAATCAACATCAGCGGCTGATGTGAACCTTTAAGATAAAGGAAAACGGTGCAGTTATCAGGTAAAAATCGAAATGTCTCTGCTACACTAAGCCTGTAATGTTTTTTCCTGGCAGCAGCTCCATCCCACAGAACACCAGTGAAAGTAGAAGCTAAAGTTTCACTCTTCGTATGCTCTTAAATGATAAGATGCATTTCCAGATGCTCCGGAAAATGAAAAAAAAAATACAGAGCCTGGCAACAATAAATTACTATTTTCAGTCTTCACCACTGCTTTTTCACTCAAATAAACAGTTACAATGTGAAGTTGTTTGTGGAAAATATGTCCCTACTGCTGATGGACTATAGAGATTTAAAATCTGTGACACATGTGGATGTAAACCTGTTTACTATCAGGTATTCATGACAAAATGGAAATGTGGGACATGGTCTCATTATATGGAAGATGGATAAAACCTATAACAGACAACTGTGGCACTGTTTATAGGTCAAATGTGCAAACTGAAGCACCATGGTACTGTTTATGTGTCAAATGTTCAAACTGAAACACTGTGGTACTGTTTATGTGTCAAATATTCCCTGTGGTACTGTTTCAGATGCTGCAGCTCATTCATAGTTGTAGTTATTGTTTGTTCAGTATTAATTAAAACAAAGTGGACTGAATGTTCATCTAATGACAAAGGAAAATATAATTCTCTCTTTGTGCAGTAATAATCTACACCTGGATTTTCTGCCTACGCCCACAATAATATACATTATATAGACTAAATGTGTCTAAAATTAAACCAGAGTGTAAACCAGAGTGTAGCAAATTATTACATGATCAAAAACAAATTATTTAGAGCAAAAACAATGCTTTAAATGTCTGGGGAAATGTGTGATGTAAAAGGTTGAGAAACAATGCTGTAACTAGAACTGTAGTGATTGTTCTTTATCCAGAAAAAGAAGTTCAATGTATAGATACCAGCTCTGAAATCAAATCATTAAATGAGTATATTTAGAAGAGCCATTTGGATGCAGAACAAAGCGGCGGGATCATCAGGAAGTTGCTCCAATAGGTAAAAATGCTCTCTCTCTCTCAGCCCTATTATATACCTTACAATTATATAGCCCTCAGCTGTTTCAACCTATTTACTGGGCATCCTTTTTCCTGTAAAGATTAAACAGCACTGAAAAGTTTATATTAACTGTGTTTTGGGGTATATTCGATGGAAACATTAGTCATCATGAAGGAAAATATAGTCCAAATATTTTATTTACAGTGTTGGACCATCAAAAGTCATGAAAAACAATGGTTTTTCAATCCAGTGCTAACTTCTGTGTGGATCATGTGACTAAAAAAAAAACAATGACTGAATAGAAAGCACTGTTTTCATCACTGCAATGACATAGCTGAGGGGTTTTTAGCCTTGGGGTTTTTGGTTGTTATTTTCCTTTACATTTGATTCCTACTTATTTTGGAAATTAGGTTTATCATTATCATTGTTGGTGGTTTTATTCTAAGGCGATGTCTTATAGTCTATGGCATGAGAGTAACCATGATGTTGGTGGGGTAATAATTTGATGACTTCTTCACAAGAGACAGCAACAATAAACAAATAAGAACATGGCTAAAATAATTAAAATAACATCTCATTTTGTTTTTGTCAACAAAATCTAAGAGACATTTTAGGAATGTTTTTCATTTCTTAAGCCACATTTTGTCTGGTTTTTATTGGTCATATATAACTGCATTTTATATTTAATTATAGTTATCATCACAAGACCGACAACTACATCTAGTCTTGTTTCCATCAAGTGATAAAGATTCGTTGATGACAATATTTAGTCACTATAAGACACACTGTCAATGAATGAAGTCGTGCTGGATTATAAAGCGCATTAAGTCAAAATTATGAGGTAAAAAGTGAAAATTATGAGATAAAAATTCAAAATCATGAGAAAAAAGTCAAAATTATGAGAGAAAAGTCAAAATTATGACATAAAAAAATCTAAATTCCCAGTCTCCAAGCAGAACCAGAATTAATCCATATATAAGGTACACTGTGATTTTTGAAGGAAATTAAAGTCTTTTAAGTGCACCTTATAGTCTGGAAAATACAGTAACCTTTTGGTTCCCAAATGCCATGTAATTTCCCATTCAAAAATTGGTATGGCCATTTTAGAAACATCCAAACCTTGGTTTGGACACGTCCATAGCGTCCAATCGCAATTGGTCTATGGGATTATTACATTTGTTGTGTCTTCAACCTCTGAGAACCAGAAAACAGAAAACATGTTGAGTGGATAGTAGGGATGGCGAATTTATTAAAATGTCTTGGCCGATCATTGAACGTGATTAACTGGTTGAAGTCGGTAACCGAGAAAAGAAAATAATTGCTTTGTTTTGCCGGCTCACACACACACATTCATTGATGCACCACAGCGTGCTTCAGTCCGTTCACTTTTTAAACACAAGTCACACAGCGAGGATGAGCGATGTTAAGTTAAAAGCTCATTTTAAACTGTCATAGATGGAGAAAAACATTCGATGTTACAGTAAATTATGCTGCTAAATATTATGGAGAAAAAAAACGTATTGATGTCTACCAGCTTGCGTCAGTTCTGCACAAACTCCTTTTGCTGTAGCCCACCAGTCATGTCATTTTAAGTAGGCCTGTCAGATGGATAACACAACTCATCCACCGCGCTTTTGGGTTTCATGGTGGGAACCTGCTGTCCGAGTCTCTAGCTGCTAGCTCTAGAAGTTCTATTACCGCACGCCAGCTTTGTGTTTTGCTTATGTATTGAGCAAACATTCTAAACTGGTATGAAATGGTCGTACCACATAGATTAATTGAGCGAGTTCTGTGTTTGCTATTAATAAATTCTGTCTTGTATTGCTAATGCTCAAATTGATCATTTTTAAAGATATGCTGTGGAGAGATCACAAAGCTTCCTCTTGAGAGTCTACACTACAATGCAAAAAAATGTGTGCAGTGGAATGACAGATACAGGTTGAGTTTTTGTTCTGTTTTTTTTAACCAACGACAGAAAATTATGACCAGACAATGTTGATGTGGTGAACCATTGGTCAAACGGTCATCCATAATGGATAGATGGATAAATCAGCTCAGACATTAAACTAATATAAGCCATTATGGTTGGTATCATTATATTTGTCTAAACAAATGGACCTTTAGTTGGACCAGCCATTAAAATGAACAAGAAATTGAAAAAAAAAACCAGGGCTGGTTTAAAATTTCATTCCCTCAACCTGTATATTTTATTACCAACAGTAGTAAAACGCCTGGATTATATATTAACACAAATATGACTATTATTTGAGTATATTTAGACGAGCCATGTATTAGGGAAGTATTTATTTACACACAATTATTCCTTTTCCTTAACAACAGAGCAAAATTGCCTCTTTACAAATCCTATTTACCAGTTCATTAGGTTGTTTGTGTTTCATTCACCTCAAAATTCACAGCACTTGAAGTGAACACTACCTCTATTCTTGACCGTTGCTGGGTTTTGGATGCAGAACAAAGCCGCGGGATCATCAGAAAGTTGCTCCGATAGGTAAAAATGCTCTCTCTCTCTCTCTCTCTCTCACTCAAGCCCTATTATATGGTTTACAATTATAGAGCCCTCAGCTGTTTCAACCTATTTCCTGAGCATCCTTTTAATCAGGCCATAACCACCATTTCATTTGTTCATCCAATGGGTGATGCAATCCCTGAAGCCAAAGCTCTCTATTCATTAGATTGTTTTAATGTGCCTGAAAGCAGTTGTGCAAATAAACAAGCCGTTACAGTGAAAAGAGAGGAATCCCTGAGTCTGTGCATTAACCCAGGAGGGACTACAACAATTCCAACTTGTGCCTTTTATCGTATTAATCCCACGCAACGTCATTTTGCAGGTCCCCGAAAAGGACTTATAAATTGCGTCTAATAGGCTTCAAATCAAGCACTAATTAAAACTGCATTAACCTTAATGAATCTGAAAAATTGAGACCCCAATTTATTGGAGTTGTGTTTATACAAGGGCTGGTTTTAATAATACATGACGCAAGTGCTGTGTGGGATGAGTAGCTCAGCTAATGCGAACCTCCTGTCGGTGTGTATGTGTGTGTCGGTGTGGTGTGTTTTGGCCCTCGTCGTCATTACAGGCCCTGTTAGAGGTTAACTTTAGCAACATTTGGGGCGTCTTTAGTGGCGCAAAAGGAGCCGGAGCCGCATGGTGCCAATCAGCGTCACAGGTGTTCATAATTGCCTGTCTAATTGCTTCATTACTGGTGAAGGAGGCCTGAGCCCCGGCTGCGCTCAGAGCACATCTGGATTTTGGGAAGCCCTCTTCAGCTCAAATGAGAAGCCTCTCCAGAGTTTTAACATGTATCTGCTTGTTGCTGTGATTTCCCAGGAGCGCGTCATTTATTTGTACGCTGATTCTGACTCAAACGCCTTTAATGGAAATTCCCATGGCTGGCTGGGGGTGGAGCGCTTATGGCAATTTGTTGACGGAGGACTCATTTGTTTTTTTCCCATGAATGAATGTGAAACGACGTAAAAGAAACACAAAAATTGAAAATGATGTCAGTTCAGCACACCGCTGTGCGTTAGTGAAGTACAGGGAGGCTTTCCTCCTTCTCTATGACTGTTTCTCGTGTGTTATCCAAGTCACTCGTATGGCTGGAAGACCCTTGAGATTTACCACAAGAGACCTGCTGTCTTAATGAATCAACGTTCTCCAATGTGGGAAGGACCAGAGGGGCCAAAAAAAACTGTGCTTCTTTACTACTGAGGCTTCAGCCAACCTGTCAAACTCACCAGAGGCTTCACTTCACTCTTGTTATGTCAGATTACCGCCTGAAATTACAAAATGACAAAACAAAAAACCTTTACAGAATGTCTGAGCTGCACTCATACTGTAGAAGAGTAGGTTTCAATGTTCACTCAGTCACATTCGCTCCAAGTCACTTCTTATTTAGAATTGCACCGCCTTATGTCCTTTATGTGTTTTTTAGTGTGGCTGTGTCATTATGTATGAAAGCAATGGAGTTCACAGGAGATACTTCAAAAATAATAAAGTAAGTCAATCTATCTATCTATCTATCTATCTATCTATCTATCTATCTATCTATCTATCTATCTATCTATCTATCTATCTATCTATCTATCTATCTATCTATCTATCTATCTATCTATCTATCCATCCATCCATCCATCCATCCATCCATCCATCCATCCATCCATCCATCCATCCATCCATCCACCCACCCATTCATCATTGACCCTCAAATTACACAAATATAACATACGTGTAAAAATTTACCTATGGAAAAATGACAGTTTTTCAAAAAATGCTGTTTTTTCAAGTGGTATTTCAAGTGGTTTTTCATCGTTGCGCAAATGTTATATTACACAAAACTGCAATGGAATTACTTTTTCGCAACTACGGTCAGGTGAAATAAAAACAAACAAACAAAGAAATGTTACAAAGAATGATACAACAAGGGATGAAGAAGAGTTTGAACAGAAACACAGCACAGCAAAAAAAAATTTAATAAAAAAAAAAAAAAAAAAAATATATATATATATATATATATATATATATATATATATATATATATATATATATATATATATATATATATATATATATATATAAACATGAAATAAAGTGTATAACGTGTTTGGTGACAGGTTTTAGAGCCTTAAAACATAAAGTGTATTAAGTGAGTGGTGAGGGGTTTGACAGCCTTAAAACATATAGAATAAAGTATGTGGTGATGGCTTTTATAATCTTAAAACATAGAATAAAGTATATAAAATTTTGATGAGGGGTTTTACAGCCTTAAAACATATAGAATAAAGTGTGTGGTGAGGGGTTTTACAGCATTAAAACTTACTGGACTAACCTAATCCAACTCTGCTGTGTTGTCCAAATACGGTCACTTATGGATTAAAGAAAAGATAAGATGGTGATGTGGTAAAGACAGCCATTTATCTCTGAAACATCGTTAACACAATCTACTGGGAAATGTGCTCCAGTTCTGTATTTTATTATGTCTTGACAAGACTAATGTGGCTCTTTAAAGTCTTTTCGATTAGTCATTGTGTGATGACCGCAGTGCTGAGGTCACTGCCGTTAATGAGACAGACTATTTACAGGAAGTTCTGCCACATCTCCCCTCTCCAGGAAGCCCATGTGAGCCGTAGACAGAAGGCTAAACCTCAAACGGCCCACCCCCTGCCCACCCGCCGGGCTGTTATGTATCCATGCTCCTGTCAAGCCCAGGCCTGCATCTGCCAATTAACTCCCCACCAGAAGGATTTCAACTGTGGCTTTTGGCAGATGTTTGTCCAACCCATCGCTGAATTTGTTCAAAGGGGGATTTGGTGTCACCTTCTGGGAATCTCTGATATTATTGTCAGATTTTGATTATCGGTCTTCATCGGGGTGGGTTGGGCTTTTCCCAACGGTAAAATTACAACTCGATGTGGCTGTTATTTAAACAAGCCAAAATGATCTCATTTACCTGCAGCGTCAGCATCACTGATGGGAGTCCCTGCAGAGGTTGGCATCTAAACTCACACTGAAGTAGACGAACAGTCAGTAATATTCACACTTGATAATGTGGGTTAATCCATCATCATGATTAATCTGATTAATAATTTGAATGCAATTAAATGGAACAGTTGTTTAATGAACTGCTGAAGGTGTTGAATAAACATGTGAATTACATATACGTATATTCATATTTTTGCATATGTTTTGGATATTTTATGGCATTTTTGAATTTTAAAACAGTATATATTTAAAGTGAATAGAAATATAATTTATTATATTAAATATTAAAAATATAAAATATATATATATATATATATATATATATATATATATATATATATATATATATATATATATATATATATATATATTAAAAATTGTGATAATGCAGATCTGATTGTGTCTGAGGTGACAAAAAAAAGAGTATGTCAATGATTTATGTGAATGATTTGTATTAATGTAAAATGATATAGAAAAATGTATGTCATTAACAGAGCAAAGGAAGTGGAATTAATTTAATTATATGTCTGTAAAAAGAGGGTGGTATTCTATGAGTTATACTTCTTCCAACGTCTTTTTGAGTTTCACCATGTTATACAGTTCTTTGTCATGTGATGATTATATGTAACAACATTTTTCATTGCTTTCTTGTGTTAGTTAGAGGATTTGTAGTGGATTTTAGTAAGTTTTATATATTTTTTCCTCACATTTTTTATGTTTCTTAATGCATTTTTGTGTATTTTGTGGGAAATTTGAGTAAAAAACAGAACAAAAGTGTCAACCGACATAAAGTGTTTTAATCATGATTAATCAAACTTAATCCAAAACAACCCCGTGATTAATCTGATTCCACATTTTAATCATTTGACAGCCCTACTAATAATAGAAACTCAGCCTTTTATAGAGTTAATTCAATTAAAAAGCCTTTGGAGATGGGCATCCCCAACTGTCTCCTGTAGATGGGCATGTCTTAACTTGATTTTCCCTGACGACAGCGCTACAGGCGGCTCTATCTGGAGTCCTCTGGGGCCTCCCTGCTGTTTCATGTAATGTCAACACTCTTTGCACAACATGCTAGTCTTCATTTGTCTCATGTCTCCGATGTTAACGGGTTCGCGCTGATGAATATCCTCAGTGATTACATGAAAGAAGTTCAACCGTGATGATGATGTAATAGGATATGATATAATGGCCAAAGATGGGTGTTTTGTGTATAACATCTGCCTGTCTGATGGGATGCATGTGTTTTTCAGTGGGTGTGAAATGTTTACTTCTGAGCAATATTTTGGAAGCTAGTTGGAAATTGAGCAGGATATCATCTGTTTCATACTGAAAACACAAAAACCTAAATGTATGGGTTCAATAAAGTCTGTCCAACTCATATGTACCGACATTCTGTCCCAGCTCTGGTTAAAATTCCCCTTATAAATCGTATTATTCCAAATAATACCACTGAGTGGAGTGGGTTTTAACTTCTGTTATTATTCAAGCTTTACTTAATATGGACATAACAAATTACATTAGTACAATCACAAGGAGAGACCAGATGTTTTGCATAGATCTATGTAACACAAGGGCTCATTTTCAACACCGGTCCATTGTGGAAGCTCAATGCAAGATGGTGTGTTCCAGGACCCCTATTTTGCCAAATTGCAATCAAATGATACCTTAGATCAGACATGTCAAACATGTGGCCCAGGAACCAAATCCGGCATGCCAAAGGGTCCAGTCTGGCCCCTGGAATGAGTTTGTGAAATGCAAAAATGACACTGAAGATATAAATAATTTTAGTTCAGGTTTCACAAAAAGGTCAATTAAATCTCCAGTGGGTCAGATCAGTAAATCAGCTTTCATAAAAACCTCTTTTTAAATGTAAAATGTCCATGTCATTTTATTGTACACTCAACAAAAATATAAACGCAACACTTTTGTTTTTGCTCCCATTTTTCATGAGATGGACTCAAAGATCTAAAATTCATTCCAGATACACATTATTACCATTTCTCTCAAACATTGTTCACAAATCTGTCTAAATGTGTGATAGTGAGCACTTGTGCTTTGCTGAGATAATCCATCCCACCTCACAGGTGTGCCACATCAAGATGCTGATCTGACATCATGATTAGTGCACAGTCTTAGACTGTCCACAATAAAAGGCCAACCTGAAATGTGCATTTTCTTTGCTTTATTGGGGGTCTGGGGACTCAGAACCAGTCAGTATCTGGTGTGACCACCATTTGCCTCATGCAGTGCAACACATCTTCTTCGCATAGAGTTTATCAGATTGTCAATTGTGTCCTGTGGAATGTTGGTCCACTCCTCTTCAATGGCTGTGCGAAGTTGCTGGATATTAGTGGGAACTGGTACACGCTGTCGAATACGCCGGTCAAGCACATCCCAAACATGCTCAATGGGTGACATGTCCGGTGAGTATGCTGGCCATGCAAGAACTGGGACATTTTCAGCTTCCAAGAATTGTGTACAGATCCTTGCAACATGGGGCCGTGCGTTATCTTGCTGAAACATGAGGTGATGTTCATGGATGTATGGCACAACAATGGGCCTCAGGATCTCATCACGGTATCTCTGTGTATTCAAAATGCCATCGATAAAATGCACCTATGTTCTTCGTCCATAACAGATGCCTGCCCATACCATAACCCCACAACCACCATGGGCCACTCGATCCACAACATTGACATCAGCAAAGTGCTCACCCACACGACGGCACACACGCTGTCTGCCATCTGCCCTGAACAATGTTAACCGAGATTCATCCGTGCAGAGAACACCTCTCCAACGTGCCAGATGCCATCAAATGTGTGCATTTCCCCACTCAAGTCTGTTACGGCGATGATCTGGAGTCAGGTTAAGACCCCGATGAGGACGACGAGCATGCAGTTGAGCTTCCCTGAGACGGTTTCTGACAGTTTGTGCAGAAATTGTTTGGTTATGCAAACCAATTGTTTCAGCAGCTGTCTGAGTGGCTGGTCTCAGACGATCTTGTAGGTGAACCTGCTGGATGTGGAGGTCGGGGCTGGTGTGGTCACACGTGGTCTGCGGTTGTGAGGCCGGTTGGATGTACTGCCATATTCCCTGAAACGCCTTTGGAGACGGCTTATGGTGGAGAAATGAACATTCAATGCATGAGCAACAGATCTGGTTGACATTCCTGCTGTCAGCATGCCAATTGCACGCTCCCTCAATGCTTGTGACATCTGTGGCATTTTGCTGTGAGACAAAACTGCACATTTCAGAGTGGCCTTTTATTGTGGGTAGTATAAGGCACTAATCATGATGTCAGATCAGCATCTTGATGTGGCACACCTGTGAGGTGGGATGGATTATCTCAGCAAAGCACAAGTGCTCACTATCACACATTTAGACAGATTTGTGAACAATGTTTGAGAGACATGGTAATATTGTGTATCTGGAATGAATTTAAGATCTTTAAGTCAATCTCGTGAAAAATGGCAGCAAAAACAAAAGTGTTGCATTTATATTTTTGTTGAGTGTATTTACACAGAAACATAAAACTGTACATAGTTTTCTTAAGACATTTCAGTTTGTTCATGCTATTCATATTGTTTTAAAGGATGTCAACATTTCCATCAAATTAATTTAATTCTTTCACATAGAGGAAAGTTTGGAGTTCATATAATATTTATATTATAATATTATTTCACTGGTCCGACCATCTGCAGATCAAATTTGGCTTAATGTGGCCTCTGAACTGAAATGAGTTTGACATCTATGATTTAGATGATCTATAAATGCACACCAAATTATTACAAATCACAAGCACAACAAGCCACAGTCATGATAACCTGTCAAATTAAAATAAAACCTATCAAACTGTGTCACTCAAGCAAGATAACAAGCAAAAACTAGAAAGACCTTGGAGAGGGCAGACTTCCACCTGCGAGGGGTGTTCACATCACGTGTGTGTGTACAGGCTGACTTTAATTCTGTAACAAAGAAAACAATCGTTTTGCATAGCGGCATCACTTGACTCAATATACAAGGCTAATGCGCCAGCTAATGGGTGGCTGTGGCTCAGTTGGTAGAGTGGGTTACCCAATGACCGAGAGGTTAGCGGTTTGTGTCCCGGATCTGGCTGTCCACATGTCGAAGTGTCCTTGGGCAAGACACTGAACCCTGGCTTAGGCCCCCAGTAGGACTGACCATAGACCTTAGAAACCTACTGGTGTATGAGTGTGTGTGTGAATGGGTGAATGAGAGGCTAATGTAAAGCGCTTTGAGTACCATGAAGGTGGAAAAGCGCTATATAAATGCAGTCCATTTACCATTTAATGCGCTAACATAACTGTTTCCTATTATAAATGTACAGACTAACATTCCAGAACATTCACATAGGACACAGTCTGCACTGATACATGTATGCACAAAAAACAAACAGCAATACATGTTCATTACCGATGTTCCACAATCCCACATAAGTTAGCATTACCTAGCATTGAAGCTAGCACCAGTTATGTAACACTCAAAACAAACAGAACAACTCCTACATTAGAGTCTAATAAATAAAACAGCCCTATGCTTAAATGAACATATTACAATGTTATTTACAGAATGCTTTTGTACTTAACCCACCAGTAACAGAAAACAAGCATTATGTGGCTGGTGAAAATCCGCATAGCACCATAAACCACACTACTGTCCAACACAGCAGCCATGAGTTCATATACCACAGCAACGGTCACAACTGTAAAACTAAAATATTCACGACATGTTACAATTTTTTGAAAACATTTTGAAAAAAGTCTTGGATCCCACATCATCATTTAAAGAATATAGACAGTGATTTGGATTCTCAGATGAGGCTGTAGCCTACAGCAGCTTTGGAGGCCCCCTAGTGGCTCTATGGGATTTGACTTGTATTAAATTACTGTCTGTCTGTCTGTCAGCAGGATTACAGGATTTTGAGCAGTGAAGGTCAAAGGTGAAGGTCACAATAAAGGTCAACAGCTAAAACACATAAGTGGTAATATCTCACGATTCAGATAGAGAAGAAGATAAAATCTCAGTTTTTTTGCATTCACATCATCTCACCTTCAGACATCAGATGGGTGAGGGTTAGGGTTACGTTTTGTCGTCATATGATGCCATATCAAGCCTTGGCAGAGGTCTGCTGTCTCTGACTGCCTTGTTTGACTTGTTACACAAGTAAAGTTCAATTTTTCCACAAATACGTCCTGATTGTGCTTCAGCATGACACTCCTAAATTTGAACGCAAAACACATTTAAATCTTAATGTATAAGAGTAAGTGCACCCTGCAAACAAACTTCTTATTTGATCTCCAGATGCTCCTCCTTTTAAGTCTTTGTTTTTAGTTCATCTTTATCATTATTGCTTTTCAATATTTCTGTTGTATATTTCAAATCTCATTAATCCAAATGTTTTTTGGATAAATGAAATTCTGTCCTCAATACATTTCCAAGTTTAAATAAACTTTATGAAATGAAACCGTAGAATATATATATATATATATACACACATATATATATATATATATATATATATATATATATATATATATATATATATATATATATATAAAACTAACAATTACTACTTACCTGAGATCTCTGGATATCTCTGGATAATAAATACTGGCCCCGTGTGACGTGCTTTTCCACCTCAGGTCCAATGCAGTCTGATCGTTTGTTCCACAGCTAATGCAGGTCTCCACTCAGTTTACCTGGAAATAAATGATACCACAAAAATATCAGGAGTGTGGCAGAACTCTGCTGAATGGGAAACCATAAAACGAAAATTACAAATTTACAACCTTTGGTAGTGTGCTGAATGTGTGACACTACTGTGCACTTCCTTCGTTGCTGTTAGTCAGTACATTTACATGCATTTAGAGAAATTCCAATTATTAACTTAGGACAACTAATATTGACTTTTTCAAAGCCATATTTACACCTTATTTGGACTGTAATCAAATAGAATAGGAGTTTTCGAAGTAAGCCTATCCAAATCAGATGATGTGGTTCTAATGGAGCTTCTCCACACATGTACACACTGCCAACCTTAGCTCCACTACTGACTTGCCTGGACACGCCCCATTCAGGAAGTGACCAGAGTCACCATGACAACATGTACGTTACTGTAATAAATCAGAGTTTAAACAGTTTGTAACAAATATACTAAACTGCTGCATGGTCGTGGTCCATATCTTCATGGATGTGGTCCAAAATGTCAAAAACACCCCCAAAATTTTAATGGACTTTTGGCCAAATTGGAACATTACATCTGCAAGGATAAACATATAGACTCCCCTAAATATTAAAAAAAATATTTTCTGGATGTTGTATGTTGACTTTAGTTATAGTTACTGTGGCCTTGCCTTTTGTTTGTATGTCTGATTCGAATGTGTTGCTTTGAAATAAAGCTTGATTAAATAAATAAATAAAATAAATAAAAAGCATTTTTTTGTCTTTGTTGTAGTGTAAAAAAAAGGTGAAATTACACAAAGAAATGTACATTTAAGAGAAAAAAACATCTTAAAATGTCTTAAGAGAAATATGTGGAATTTGATCAATATTCTGCTTGTCATTTAATGTGTGTATTTGCACAGCCACTGTGAGCTGTAAGATCTGATGCACATGTATAAATGATAAAAGAAGGTGTCATATTGTTAAAAGTGTACTTATTTTTCTTAAGAAATCCCAGGTTATTCATATTTGTTTCTGTTTTGTTGGAATACAGTTCATAGATGAAAACATTTTCATTATGGAATTTGACTTTTTTTTACTCAAAAACAGAGAAAACTTTAGAGTTTACATCATTTATACATTGTTATCCTGTTATTTATATTATCTGACTGGTCCAGCCCTCTTTAGGTCATACTGGGCTGTAGGTGGCCCCTGAAATAAAAATGAGTTTGACACCCCTGATCTACATGTTTATGATCCAAGAAACACTGAACTCTGTAGCCATGGGATGGAAGTGTTGACGTCCGCAACCACCATTGTCATGTATGTTTGGGACCTTACTAAGGATGGTGACCAAGTGGCTGGCGTTCCTTTGGACGTATCCTGAGGTTAACTACCGGTGTAAGTCCATGTAGTTCAGCTCTCCTCGGCCCTGGTGTCCTCCCGCTTATTCACTACAAACTAGACTCAACACTTCCCGCCATTGTCTGCCAGAAATTGACTCGGCAGTGGGTATTTAAAATACAAGTGGTGAAATATTTCACATTCTTTGCAGCTTATGTGCAATAGACTTGGCAGGAACACAATAGCTACGGGAAGTGATTTATTTTCTTAAAGTAATTAAATGCCTACTTGATCATTTTTTCTGGGAAAATGTGAGAATGTGGCAAACAAATTAAAAGAGCACTCCATGACTAAACCTATCCCTAGGATTGGTGGAGACATCACAAGCAAGAAACAGGAGCCAAACCTTAATCTACGTGGCTACATTTGGGGGCTTCTGTGGAAATAATTCAGAAACATGCATTCTATTTCTGTTTGCACCCGATTATTAATTTCAATTTATGTAACCCCACTTACTCCCACAGTTTAATTAATGATGCTTGTTATCAGCTGTGTTTAAGAGGTAATGGACAATGCTGAATTTTGAGTGTTTATAGCGCTGGAGAAAAATCCTGCTTTACCCCTTTGTAATGGACTGCCAGCAAACAAGAGATTAACAGTGTTTGTCACTCTTCCTGCAGCTGTGTTATAATGCAAAGCAAAGAAGGGAGGGGTAGAGGGAGGCATTAAGCACATAACTTTGAAATGGTGACTTGAAATAGCTACCATGGTCAGAAGAACTGGCATGCCCCTCCATCACCTAATCCATACCATAATTCCTGATCTAATTAGTGGAAGGCTCAGTGCTTGGGCTTCCGTTGAAGAATAAAAACAGAGGCAGAACATGTGCCCAGAAGACGACAGAATATGAAGTCAGAGAATTAGAAAGAGGAAAGTAGTGGAAAGACAAAGAGGAAGGAGGAAAACGAGTACATAGAAGTGACGTGAACAGGTAAACACGCAACTGAACAGTGTTTGCATTCTGAATACATGCAGGTTCAGTTTATTATAGGATTATAGACTTGGATTTAATTCTATATGTGTGTAAATCAGCTGTATTTTCAATACATATAAAGTACAAAATCTCAATTCCAACTTGTCATTGTTCAATACAGGGGATATGTTTCAATTCAGGACATGCAAAGCAGGACAACATATGTCTTCACAATTTTAGAAGTAAAAACAACTAAGATCATGTCTTAGACTGCACGATATAATGAAAAAATCTCATTATCGCAACAACGGAAAGTGCAATATTCATATGACAAAGATGTGAAAGAAAGTATTTTCTTTTTTTTTTTCATTAACTTCATGTTTTCCACACCATGGGGTACCAGAATGTTTTTTATACCACTCTAACACACAAGTGTCAAAAACAACTGAAGTACTGCTACTGCTGCTGCCTACGTCTAGTACTTTTACATTTAGAGTATTGGCTAATACACCATTGGACTCTTCAGCTAAAGTAGGTAATATAAGGATACAACTATTCCATGACTAAAGTACTATTGGGACAGCATTAGTTTTACAGGGGGATGTAGAGTAATGTTGGTTTATCACATGACCTCTGTAAAATAAATGTCCAATTCACATGGGTCAAGAAATCTGTGAAATTTTTATCTGACAAGGGAGAAGTAATGCATTTACGTTCTGACATCACATCGTTGTCGCCGAGCACATCCTATGTCGTGTTTTCTGCATCTTCCGACTGTTTTCCAGCTCTTTTCTTGGTCATTGGTCAGCGCCTTGGTTCGATGTAAAGATAATTGCGCTTGGGTGGACAACAGACGGCTTCAACAAGCACCTCCAAGCTGGAAAATAACAGCATACAGGATGTGACCAAATATTACAGAGATCTGTGCTGAGGGTCAAATTCACACAGGATTAATATTAGCTACCTTTATTAGCTCTGCCTCAACAATAAAACCAGTAAATTCAACTTTTAACATTATTATTATTATTATTATTATTATTATTATTATTATTATTATTATTATTATTATTATTATTATTATTATTATTATTATTATTATTATTATTATTATTATTATTATATATTTCTGTGCAGTTGTTGTTATCATGATTATTATTTCCCCTCTCACCCCCCCTTTTTCCCCTCCTCCCCTTTTCTCTTTCACTAATTCAATTCAATTAAATTTATTTATAGATCCCCAAATCACAATAATGTCATCTCACAGGGCTTTACAGGGTTGATTGGAGAGAACAATCACAAAAATAGATGACGTCCCAAGCATTCCCTGTCCTAATCAATCCATATTGTTTAGTTGTTCTTTACATTTAGTATCTTTCATTGTAAAATAATGTCAGTTTTGTTGTTGTGAAGGAGTGGGATTCCATAAGTTTTACTTACCTTTCGAATGTGTTACTGTATTTATTGTATTTATTTATTTCTGAAAAAAATAATCCTGTCCAAATTGTACTTAAGTATAAAGAAAGGTTGTCATTTTGCGGACTGAAGTTTGGTTATGGCAACTCGCATTTTTTTCCCCAAAAAACTATACAAATCGTGTAGATATCCTTTAACTCCCATAACATTGAATTAAATATTAAAATTGCAGGCATAAGACATGACTGTGTCTGTTCTCTGTGCACAGACTACATCCAAAATCTGGTTCTATACTCCATCTCATATCTGCTGTGCTTGTTTATTTGTTATATGAGCTATCAATGTTGCGAATTAGCAGCCATAGCTAAAGTGAAAAAACATCTTTAAAACATAAGTCTGCATTAGTGGACAGTGAATGTGTTTAAAAAAACTGTAATTCTGTTTCATTGTTGTTGAAAATGCATTGTTTATTTGCAGTTCTTCTGTTTCTATTTCAGTTAACCAAACTAGTTTTTCATTTATTTACTGCTGAAACTACTTTGACCTCACTAGGGTCACAGGGGTCACTGGATCCTACAGCTACATATGGGTGAAGGCAGGGTTCACTCTGGAGGAGTCACCAGTGGAACTCCAGTTAAATCCTTAGCTCCATTATTGCCAATAGCTGGGCTTAGGTGCCGTTTACACAACGACAATTGCGAGTGAAAACAACTAAATATTTTATCAGAAGTGCCTTTCGTTTCCACGCCAACCACACCATCGGGGTCTGAAAATGCAAAAATCTGAAGACCTCTTCCAGAGTGGGGAGCTTTAAAGAGTCTAAATGGCAAGAAACGCATAACATGTTCACATTGCATACCTTTACGTCACACTCAATGTGCCAAACAGCTAAAACAACAAACATGTCAGACTTCCTCCATTTTACATATGCTCATGGACATGCCGGCGTTCTATCACAGTACGACCTAGTAGCCTGTCATGCATATCCAATGTAAACAAAAATTTCCTCCTGAAAACGCTCATCTAAAAATTGAAGATGAGACAGCACTCTTGCATTTTCTGTTTTCATTGTCACCAAATAAACGTAGCCTTAGATGTGTATGTAAACTAGGGCTGCACAATACTGGGACCATTTGCAATACAAGTGCAGGCATTGCAATAACGATAATATTGTATTATTTCCTGTTCACCTAAACCAATTTCATCTATCAAGAAAAATGTTCCTCAACAATGTTAAAATGAGCCAATTGTTTGTATGAGTTAATTATTTATAATTTAAGACAAAATTGTGTTCTACTATAATCAATTACACACTTCTGTCTAAGAAAATGGTGATGCTGCAACTTTCTGCAACCTTCAGACACAAACATTATCAACTATTTTGTCATTTTATTCATGGATGTATTTCATAATAACCAAAGTACCAGAGAGACCATTTACCTAAGGCCTTTAATAAATCAATATTCAATGGCTTGCCTGGTTTAGTAAATACTGTATATAAAAATCTTAAATTAGTTTATATGTAAAAATCTTTAAATATAAGTCCTCAACCCTTGACCAAAGTTGTGCTTTGAAAATATCCCTGTCTTTTCAATATTAACTAAACTGTCATTCAGCAGCAGCAGTAGTCGCACTACGTCAGTATTTTTTGACAGAGAAAAACATTGTATGTTATAGTGATGTAAATGAAATGATATGGTATATAAATTATTGCATGTCTTTGCGGTATGAATATTGCACACTGTGTTATTGCTATAATGATATTTTTTCAATATACTGTGTAGCCCTAATGTACTGCCCTAATGTAATATACTGACTTCATATCTTTGGATGGTGGGAGGAAGCTGGAGTACCCGAACAGAACCCACGTAAACACTGGGAGAATATACAAACTCCAAACAGAAAGGTCCCTGCTTTGAATCAAACACAGAACCTTCTTGCAACAGAGCTATTCAGTGTCGCCTCCTTTCAGTTTTTGTTAACGATAATAACTCTGTTTCCTGACCATTTTCCGTGCATTGGTCAGTTCTAACCCATAAGAATGAAGAAAATCATTCACCTAGGAAAAAAAACAACATTTTTTAGAAAGAAGAAACTAATATTTTCTTTGAACCTTTAAAAAAAGGAAATACAGCAATAAGTTGAATAAAAGCCGAGCAGAATAACGGCACACATCACATCTTTGTTTGTGGCGCGGTGGTCCAACGTTTCGGTCTTTCATCTGGACTTGATGGAGTCACTTAAACTCCCCGACCCCATTCGGCTTCAAAGTGTCTGTTTGAGGTCTGAGAGCGACCGGACACTCGCTGCAGGTGCCGAGTTGGAAACACTGATGCAACACCAGAAATGATCAACCCTTTTCCATTCAGCTAAAAAAATTTAAAAAATAAATGGCAAAGGAGCTAGCTAAAGTCACCTGGTGTGTCTGCGTGGTCAGACATGCAGCTGTAATTCAACATTTCCAACATTTCCAAGACCCTTCAACACCAAACTGTATAAAACCAAGTGTGGAGATAAGATTCCTCCCCTGGGTGCTCAGGTGAAAGTAATGAAAATCACACTGCTGCCTCTCCAGATACAGTAGAGCTACAATAAGTTAGCAGAGGATTAGACTGTTAAATAGCCGGCGGCGGCGCATGTATCATCAGCCTGGATAACTACACTATTGCACACTACACAATCGTGCATTGCCAGTAATGTCTGTACTCTGAATTACATTTATAAGGATGTCAGTAAACTCCCTTGTGATGTATCTTCGTGGGTAAGAAAATGAAATACACTGATCCAGAGGTAAGATAGACATGCTTACCAAGGTCAAGGAGTCTCCCTGGCGTAATTACAACACCACCAAACACAAAGGGCATTGTTATTGGACAAGTATAATGCAGTACATTACCACAGCAACACAGCTGTTTCTATCAGCGAACACTAGCTGGGGAAGACATAGGGCGGGCATCAATTTAGCCTACTTATCTAAAGTCTCTAATTACTTGGTTTATTTGATAAACAGAACAAGGAGAATCCTTAAACGATTCTGCGAGATCCAAAGGGGATTAATTTCTTACTCCTTGAAAAAACAAATCACTGGAAGAATCCCTTATTTCACTCTTTAATCACACATTAATTAGGAGCAATAGGGGCACCAGTTACACTTGGCATTTGGTAAGATTGCGGCAGGAAAAAAAGGGCCTGCATTAGTCTCTCCAGAGGAGGAGGCGAGCACATCAGGCTAAGACAAAGACGACACAATCAGACGGAACAGCAGGAAGTGTGATTTGGGAGAACGGGGATCTGAGCTGCTCGGGCCTCGTTCCCACACAGAGCTTGTCTTTCCTGAGGCAAAGCCAGAGTCGATGCTAAACTGCCAAGGTTTGTATGACATTTACAGCACTTTTATCCAAATATGGGCTTTTAGCGTCTGTAATTATGCTTGTTTTCAGATGCAAAGAACATTTACATCAGGGGTGTCAAACTCATTGTAGTTCAGGCCAAACAGGATACAAAGTGGGCCATATAAATAATACCATGAGAACAATTGAGTGAAAAAGTAAAATCCCAAAATGAAAATGTTTATTACAGTGCATAATGTGGTGCAGAATGCTGTACAATCTTTTATATATTTTTAATAGGGCTGTCAACATTAACTCACTAACTCAGATTAATACATCATCATCATTAATCTGATTAAAAATGTTAACACAATTAAATGGAACAGTTGTTGAAACTGTTGAAGTGGTTGAATAAACATGTTAATTGCATATATATATTCATCTTTTTGAATATGTTTTGGATATTTTATTTTAAAAAATTGGCATTTTTCTATATATTAGAAGAGTTTTTGAATGTTTTGTATATTCCATTGCTTTTTTTGTGTTTTCTTTGATTTTTTGTGAACTTTAGTAGATTTTTAGCATGTTTTGTATATTTTTCTCTGCATTTTTTTTTGTTTCAGTGACAGAACAGTCAACTGACATGAAATGCTATGATCATGATTCATCAAAGTTAATCCAAAACAACCCTGTGATTAATCTGATTAAAATTTTTGATCATTTGACAGACCTAATGTTTAATGTTTAATGTCCTGCTGACCTAATGTTTATATACATATATAATATTGTTATGCTGTACTGACAGGAGATGCGTAAATATCATTGTACATAGCCATTACAATAAATCTATCTACATTTCCAAATTATACTTGAATACAACATGAATAAATATGAACAACCTGCAAATTCTTAAGAAAAAGAAGTGGGACATTGACAATATTACACCATAATTTATCATTTATACATGTCAACAAACACAAAACATTAAATAACAGGGGAATATTACTAAAATTTCACTAACATTTATAATGTGTAAATGTAAACATATTTGTGCTATTTAACTTTTTGTATTACTTGCTGTTTTTATTACTTATAGGTTATTATGGTAGCATTTTAAGCAGCTGGTAACACACAGGGTGCCACTCCGTGATGAATGAGGGTCAAAGGGTAAGGAAAAGAATCATGGGTAGCTCCCTCATAGCCAATGGGATGCTACGTACAGTACGTATGTTATGTGTTTATGTACATTACGTAGTTACGTATAGTAATGTATAGGGGTGTAACAGTACACAAAAATCATGGTTCGGTACATACCTTGGATATTAAGTCACGGTTCGGTTCACCTTCAGTACAGTATGGAAACAAAATGCAAAACCTTTCTTCTCAGCACGGTATTTATTAAACCAAAAAAATGTCAATATACAAAGGGAAGCAGTAAATAAATCAAAGTGCTGCTTGGTACCAGTAAGTTAAATGATCAACAAAATGTTGAAATTAAAAATAATGAATTCCTTTTAAATGAAAAAAAAAACTTTTTCCAACATCTTAAAGGTGTCATTCCGCTGAAAACGCTCCTTTTGGAATCTGATGGGTCACCCACCTGAGTTACAAACACATGCTGCATTTGAAAGTGGTCTGTCACCTCCACTGGCTGGATTTACCATTCACAGAAAACAACAGAAACAAGCCACTCAGAATAGTCTGTCCACTACATGTCACAAGGACATTGGTGTCACCCATGTGGGGTTAAGCCACACACAGAGCAAGAGGGGAGGGGGGAGTGTTCCTTCATGCATTCTGAGCCAATCAGAGATGCCTCATTAAAGTGTCATGTACAAGTAGCGTTAAACTCTGTTGTTGGAACTCAAGTCCTTTTTCTACCGTCACCTCCGCATGATATGCACATGGTCATTTCCAAACTGACTGTATTCATTCGGTTTGGAGCTGTACTGAACCGAACGGCTGTTTTCAACGGTTCGGCACAAATACATATACTGTTACGGCCTTAGTAATGTACTGTATTTATGTCTCGGGGGGGCAGTTTCCTTTTGTAAATAGAATTTTCTTTCATATTCAGAGACGAAAAAATGAGGTTTTTCGTAACTTGGATTTTTCATTAGCTGGGTCATTCGTAAGTGGAGGTATGACTTTAATAGAATATGAACATTTGAGCAGAATCTGAAACATAAGTTTTCTTTTGTATTATTAATAATAAGAAGAAGAATTAATTAATTAATTAATTAATTAATTAATTAATTAATTATAGGGTTAATAATTTTATAACTCGCTTCACCTCCACATTAACTAGCTTCACCTCACTTTTGCTCATATAAGGTCCATTTTATAAATGTTTATTGCATTATACAAAAAAGAAAAGGAAATTAAATAAAAATGAAGTTAAAAAAAAAAAGGTGTGGTACGAGATCTTAAAAAAAAAGGGTTCGAACAGCTATATTTTAAAAATACACAGTTTAAAAGACCAAAGCCTTGTCTTCAGACATCCCCTTGAAGCCACGCCTCCAAAATAATGGCATGTGTAATGCTTGTACCTGAGGGTTAATACACGCTGCACAGCAACAATTCACCCAACTACATTTTGAACTCCAGTAACGGTCCGGCTCAGGCTGTGGTTTTGGCTCGTGCTCTGTTCTGCCTCATGATACCGCCCCGTTAGAGCATTTAATTAATTGCTTGTAATCGGGGTGGGAAGGGGATTTTAAGCAGCATCATAAAAATTGCTCCAGGAAAACAGTTTGCACTTCATCTTTAAGGAACCCAGTGTTTCCACTACATGCATTTAGTAGTGGTGGGCCATTGCTACCAACTCTCCCCCGCTGCTTGTTACAAATACATCATCAAAATAGCTCGAACGACAGACAAATATCGTGAATCAATATACTCTTTGTGAGAGCGCACCTTGGTAGTGATGGATCAGCTGATCAGACAGTCGGAGGAGTGCAATTCAGGCAATGAAAAGGTAGACTTATTACGGTAGTTTAAGATAATTCACATTTTTAAAATTTAAATAGATAGGCGCCAAATATTGACAGCCATCTGATGTTGTGTAGCGTAACAGCTTAACTCAATTGTGGGCGGTGCCAACTAAGCTAATTTATAACATAGCATTAAGCTAATATCTACACGAGCTAATGCTGACTCCAGATGAGTTTATGAAAATATTTCTCAAAAACAAGAAAAACATTGACGAGAATGAGCCAAGACAGGTATCATTAAACTTTTACTAAGTCATAGATTATCATAAGTTATGTTCACATTTGTAATTAAACACAAGTGTAAATTATCTAACGTTAATGTTTCATGTAATCATATAAGACAAGTAATGTTAGTCAGGGAGGAGTGATGGAAGAAGAGGTGAAAGGTCAAACACAGGCTGGGACCCTAAATGGGTGGGAAAAAGCAGCAGATTTCATTCACCATACAGACAATGGTGAGTGTTGAACTTTTTTCCATTATTACTTTGCAAAATATGGCTACGTGCCAATATATGTCTTAAATAAGCCTGGCAGAATTTGACCAAAGAACCATAAAACTTTCTACAAAAACCCTAGAAAGATCCAATGCTTTCAGGCTGGGTGCAAACTTTGCCACTGAGCTATTTAGTTACATTATTATTATTATTATTATTATTATTATTATTATTATTATTATTGTTATTGTTATTGTTATTGTTAGTGTTAGTGTTAGTGTTAGTGTTATTGTTATTATTATCATTATGATGATTATTAATATTATTATTATTATTATTTGTTTTCATTATACCATTTGGTTGTTAAAAGACTAATAAATCAGTTCTAGAAATAAAATCTGCAGTGAAGTGTCATTTGTTTACGCTGCCACGACTCCCCGTGCAGAAAAAAATCCTAGAGGAAACACTGGAACCTATTTTTTAGGTTCTTTTTTTTAAATTGGTATTTCTTTATGTGAATGAGAAATATAATATAATCACTATGGCAATGCTACAAACTCATTTTAGTTCAGGGGCCACATTATACATAATTTGATCTGAAGTGGCCACATACCACTAAAATAATAACATCTCGTGTCGTCGTCTGAACCTGTTTTATCCTCACTAGGGTCACAGCGGTCGCTGGGGGCCTAATGCAGCTACAATGGGCGAAGGCAGGGTACACCTTGGACAAGTCGCCAGTTCATTGCAGAGCTGAACATATATAGACAATCAGTCTCACACCTATGGGCAAATTAGATTAATTAATGAACCTATCACTGCTTGTTTTTGAATGATGGGAGAAAATTGGGGAACCTGGAGAGAACCCACGCAGACATGGGGAAAACATGCAGACTCCACACAGAAGGGTCTGGTGATGGAATCAAACCAGGATCCTTCTGTCTGTGAGGCACGTGTTCTAACTACTGCGCCTCCTTACAATAATAGCACAATATATAAATGTCAACTCCAAATTTTCTTCTATGTTTTAGAGCAAAAAAAAGGGAAATTATGTAATGAAAATGTTCACATCTACCAACTGTCCTTTAAAACAATGTGAATAACATAAATAAACTAACACTTCAAAAAACGTAATGCTATTTTAACAAGATTATGCCTCAGTTTATCATGTACACATGTTATTTACAACATATTAATTATTTATTAATGGATCTATAAATATACAAAATATTTATTAACAGGCAGACCATTGTTAAACTTACACTTCAGACATTTAAAAATGTTCATATTTGTTCAGGTTATTCATGTTTTTGTGAAATGATTGTGTTATTGTAAATGCAGTAAAATGACATGAAAATATTTAAATCACAAAGAGCAAACTGTGGAGCTGTGAGTATTTATAGGTTATTATGATAGTATTTCACTGATCTGACCCTGAAATAAAATGTTAATATATTTACTATCATTTTTGTATTTCACAAATTTGTCCAATCTAATCTATCCAATTTCTTATTATTTTTATTTGGGGCAGGTATGGCTTAGTTGGTAAAGCGGTTAACCCCCCCCCCCTTTCCATCTGCTCCCCAGGCACCTGATATGGTAGATCACTGCTCCTAGTTGCTAGTGATGGTTTAAATGCAGAGGATACATTTCAGTGTGTAAAATACATGTTAACATGTGTATAAAACATACTGACAATAAAGAATATTCTATTCTTATCCCAGGGGCCAGACTGGACCCTTTTGGGGCCTGGCATGTTTGACACCCCTGCTGTAAAGCCTTATCACATGTGACAAGTTTTGCTAATATCGTGCAGCCCTACTGTGGAGTTGAATTAAAGACAAATTTCAGGCTGTCTTTTTGTCTCCTTTTTGAAACTAAATGTCATCTACTGTAGAAAATACACTGAATACAAGTAAGTACCTCATTAATAACCCACCTCAAATCTCATGAAATAACCCTTTAATGGGCAGCACTTCAATTAATTAAATCTGTTTTAGAGTTTTATAGCTTTTGGACAAAATAAAAGGATTGTATATGTGAACGGTAATGTACAATTTGCACTATTTTCCTATTTTTTCATGCTACAAAGTTGTTAAAAGACACTTTATTCTGAGCAGAACTACTAACCCTAAAGGAATCTGTCTGAGATCAGTGTGCACGTTTATTTTCCCATAATTATCTCCAGGCTTTACTTTTTTTTTCCTCACAGGACATACTCGACTCCTCCATTAGCTGCGGAGTGAATATGTAACACGGCAACACCTGAACAAAATGACTAAAAACACAGCTTTCATGTTGGTCTGGTCAGAATGTTTTGGTCAAGTCCTTATCTCAGATGAAAAGCGTATCGGGCACAATGGACAAAATGGCCTGCAAAATGTGTTTTGAAATCATTATGCTCTGTTTTCTTATTTCGCGAGCTTGAATAAAGAGGTAGCTTCTCAAGCAATCTCGGGCCTTGTTTGTTTAAGGTAATTACTACTTGTCCTCCCATCCTGCCGGCCCAGATGATGCATGAAAATTACCATTCCCCTACTTCAATCAGAGCTGAAAAAAGAAAAGGGAGAAAGGGGGAACAGAGGCGAGCAGATGGGAGGGGGTGGCGGGGAGACGGGAACTCCGTGAGACACATCCAGCTCCCTCCCTGCATGACAAGAAAGGGCACTGTCTCTGATTAATTAGCTGGAGTTGGTAATCAGTTTAATAAGACTGAAGTTGATGGTGAGAGGTCCCCTTTGGCAGAGCCGCGCTAAGCTTAGCACTCTGTTCAGGGCCCTCGCTTTCTTCCACCAAGTAAACATGCAGTGTCTATTTACATACACAGTTGTTTCTTTTTTGTGGGGGGCTATTTTTCCTTCCAAACCGCCTGAAAGCCTAACACCACCGCTTAAGTCACCCCCAACAATGGCTGAGGGAACTGCAGACAAATTCATGAATTTTTCAACATATGAGAACTAATTAAATTGAGGCCTTTTTGAAATGAATATAGTGCGAGGTACTCAGCAGCCCCACGCACACAAAGAGGGTCTAATTCAGCGATTGAATTGTGACTTGATAGCATTCAGCCTTTACCATGGTGAGCCGTACAGATGGCTGGGCTCTTCTTTCATTCTTTTCTTTCTTAATGGCAAATCTCATTATGTCACTTATCACTGTACAGAGAACAAGACGGCAATGATGGACCGCCGAGGAATGTGGTACCTGTCTGCAGGAGAATATGATACTGTTGGACCAGACCCTGATGAGAATTCAGGACGACGGGAAAGAATCGATAAGAATTTAACAATTCCGATTCCTGAATTGATTCTCATTAGGAGAGGGAGTAAAAGAGTACAAACAGGTGTGTTTGCCAGTGATCGACCGGTATGAATTTTTTGGGGCAATTTTTGTTTTTCATGTCAGCATTAGCCGATGACCAATATAGGCTGCTGACATTTCTAAGCTGATATTTGAAGCCAATACAGATTTTTTTTCCCTGTCAAAAGAAAACAAAACTAGAAAATAGAAATTGTGACAGTGAAATTAATAAATATTACTACAGTGAAAAAAAACCAAAAAAACAATGTTTTTCAGTGTGGACAGCAGGAACTCCACAAATACGGAGGTCTCATGAACTTCACCTGTCAAGAAAGAGCATATCGGTCAACGTAGGGTTGGGTAAAGGTATGGAACCGGGACAAACATTATTGGTAATAACCAGACCAAAATGTAACATGACTTTCAGTACCACGCATATATGCAGCTGTTTAATTATGCCCTCTATGCACTGTTAACAGAAGCAGGGCACACGCGGGAGTGACACATGACATCGACACAAAAAGTCAAATGGAACCTAAGAAAAAGTAGAACAAAAATCAACAAACCATAAGTACACACAATATTATTTATATATATATATATTAGGGCATTAACGGCTTCAGTTTTTTTCAAGTCGACTTATCTGTCAATAAAGTCGAGTTGCGTCAACTGGGTAGTGATGACGTCATCATATTGTCAATGGAGAAACAACAGACAAACGGCTAAAAAAACAAATCAAAAAACGCGGACACACGTCTGTCCAGTAATGAGCAACTTATATTAAAGTTCACTGCAACGTAACAATGTCCACTGACACAAACAGCATTTTAACTGCAAAAAAACAAAGGCTAAAGTTAGTTTTCTGTTAAATGTAACTGAACATCAGTAGGTGAACATATGTCTGCATTTGGTCTGGACCCATGGCTCTAAAACTGGACTGTCCACACGTCTGTCACATGTCCTCACTTTTTGTATTACGTGTAAAACGTTTAAGGCCAATAAGATGAACACAACACTGTCCATATCATGTGTTTGGTGGAAAAAAGAGCATGTTGTCATAATGCGGATTGTCTGCGCTGTTTATCACACAGGTAAGCTAGCGGATGCTGCTTGTATCTTTCACATTAGCCGAAACCTGTTCAGATGCCGTGCGTTTTTTTTTTATTTCCACACATGCATGAGTGTCTGTCACTCTTGTTTTGTTAGCCCACCACAACTGTCTTACCTGCAGGTGTCTTGTTTATGTCTGGTCTGTGTTTACGCGCAAGAGAGGGAGGGAGAGAGAGAGAGAGAGACAGGGAGAGATAGAATAAAATGCGACTTGTCAACTCCTCCAAATTTAAGTCAACTTGTGCTACAGAAGTCGATGTGTCGACCAGTCGACATTTTCATTTATGCCCTAATATATATATATATATATATATATATATATATATATATATATATATATATATATATATATATATATATATTAGAGATGGGCAAAAAATTTATTTAGATTTAAAATCGAGTTTTATGGCAAAATCGATTCATATTTTAGGAAAATCATGCAATCCGATTCGCCCCCCACACACACACACACATTTTTTGCATTTTTTTCCTCGCAAAAAGAAAACCATGAACCAGGCTGCTTTCCATAGTGTTTCACCCCAGGCCCCGCCTACAATCCCCTTCTTCTGCAGCACAGGAGCAATATGGCAGCCTTCAGTGAGGGAGACACGCTGACTCCTAATAAGGGTTCTAAAGGTTCAGTTGTGTGGAATTGGTTTGGGTTTTTAGGGTCGGACGAAGTCCAGCTACTGCCTCGTTGTAAGCTGTGTCTTCAGACTGTTGTTGTTGACGGTAGCGGTACGACCAATCTGATCTGAAGCGAAAGCATCCAGTGGAGAAAAGCAGAACTCTTAGAAAAGGCAGAGACTAGCGCTGCCAGTACTTCTTCGAAATGTTCAACAAACACTGGCTGAAAGCTTTTCTCGCGGCACACCTTATGATAAACATGGAGCACGATGGGGAGCAATAACAGACGCAATAACATCATATATCCAAAATATTGGTAACATGTTCAGGTTTGTTGAAGTAGCTTGATTGATAATTAGGTTTTGTTTTATTTTGTCCTTACAAAGTAAAAATGTTACTAGTTTTCTTTTTATCTTACTTTTGCACTACTACGTTTTTGTTTTTCCTGTAACAGTGGTGGATATGTCTCAACTTATTACAGTTCATGTAGGCAAAGTCTCAGGTTGCTGTTGCACCTTTTGCACAACTGATTTATTATTTACAGTTATTTGTAGAAGTATTTTTGTTTTACATGTTATTTAATAAAAAAAAGAAGACGAAAGAAACCACGTTTCTAGTGTTTTCATTTTCATTTAGCCCACGTGGGAAAAAAATCGTATCGTGAATCGAGTTTTTTGGGAAAAAATCTGAGATTTTTTTAAAAGACAAAATCGCCCAGCCCCTAATATATATATATATATATATATATATATTAGATATACTATGTATATCTATGAAACAATATGTATATCTACAAACTGAAGTCTAATAAAAATAGCACATTTATTGGCTAATCTACTGAATTACACATAATTCACATTATACAGGGTTATTTTTCCACATTTTTGAAAGTGATTGCTAACACTGAGGGACAGGATTATAAAGAAGATCTACTAGTTTAATATTCAGACCAGAAACACTGTTGGCATGCAAATTCTTATTCCACTATTGCTAATTTGACAGATATGCACTGTTTTCACCTTGTTAAACATGTTAAATAACTGATTATCTTGCCTCAACATTTTTCCCAAAACAAATTTGGATGGACCCAGCAGTGAGGCTGTTTTTCATCTTTGCATTACAATATTTTAATAAAATATTCAATCCCTGCAGTGTTTGATTATTCATAAAATGGTGCTGTGCTTCATTCTGTGTTTTATCACATAATAAATGTATACCTTCATAATTATCAAACGCTGCCACTCTATTCTTTTCATTTAGCACTGTGAGTCCAGAGACAACCACAGTTAAAGCTATTATCACCCACTTGCTTTCTTTGACTCTAAAAAACGACTTTCTGATGTTTTGGTCAAAGGTGTGCGGTGTTAGTTTTCCTCAGACTTCTAGTGGTCACATAAATCCTCCTGCCAATCACTGAAAATAAATCCAGTTCATATCTCCATATTCAAATACAATGGAATCTTCGCATATCTTCAATGATCTTTATTAGAAACATTCTAATTTTAAAAATTTGGCCATTTTTTTAAATATTTGACAACCTTGAAACTTTGAAAAAGTAATTAATTGCAATTACTAGTTACTTCCCCAAAAACTTAATTGTGTTACTCCACTAGCAAAGTAATTAGTTAGCAGGAAAAGTATTTTTGTGTTCTTTTTTTGTCAAATGTCAAAGAAACCAACAGTTAAAGAAGGCATTCATCCTTGTTCTGTGATGTTGCGTTGGATGTAATTTAAGATGCTTCCTTAAAAACTCTATCAATGATGTTTATGACCTATTATCAATGGTAAACGTTAAGCTAACAGAAATAAACCACTTTATCACAGTGCTGTAAACTGTGTGGACTAGTGTGCAGACCTATATATGTTTATAATAGCACTGAAGCTGCTTGAGTTTAGGTTAGTGATGGGTTTAGTATGTTGCATGTCAACCCAGTTCAAATTTCCACAAACTACAGCACCGATGCCGACTTGCCAAAGATTTATTTATTCAAGATGAACAAATTGCAACCTGCAATAGATTATAAACAGGAAATACCTTTTAAATACTGAAAAAGTAAAATTTGTTGAAAGTTACTTGAATTTGTTCAAAATGTTTATATTCTTTAACTTTGTATTTAGTGTACAGGTGAACAGGTAGTGATGAAATAATGATGTCTGTCAATTCTTATTCTATTATTATTAGTAAAAAAAAAAACAATACAATGATGTATCTATATTGTTCTCCTATTATACATTTATCTACTGAATTCTCATGAACAACATAACTTATGTTACAATCATTTGAACTGTATACACTAGATACACGATATCTAGCTAAATACAAGATATATCGTTGAAAACTGTGATCTCAGTTCACACCTACACAAGATTCGCTTTTTGATAAGAAAAAAACAGAATGCTGTTATTGTGCTTCACATTTATTCCAAGTGTCACTGCTGTCACTCTGCCGATCATCTTGAAGTTGGAATTGAAATGCTAGGCAGTTTAGTTAAAAACTGAAACCCCATTCCTTAATAAATATAGTCATACCATACAACGTTAGAAAGCTGAGAATGTCCCGAATCATTTAAGACCAGTCAGAAATCAACTTGGTGCTCACAGACAAACATAACAGCTGTTAGCTCAGTTAGCTTCTTAGCTAACGTGAGGTTAACATGTGAGCATTACCTGTGTTCTGCTCCAGTAGCAGCAAAGCTGGACAATATGACCAACCTGTTTAGTCACCTCAAATACCAGTATGAAGAAACAGTACGAAACAAGAAAATGCATGTCCAAAAAAACAGACATCTATAATGGACATTATATACCCTATCTGCCCAGCTCCAGCAGGCAAAAGGAAATAACTGCAGCAATCGCATAGCACATCACTAAGGACATGGGCCCATTTATTAGACGGTAGAGCATGTCGGATTAAAAAAATAAAATAAATCAAAACATTAGATAAACGATACTCAATGGCCTTTTGAAGTTATTATATAGCCAAACAGCAATAATTCTCAACTATTCATGCAGAGAATCATGGTATCAATTTTTATCAAGAAAACCGTGATGCACATTTTCCTCAGAATCATGCAGCCCTAGTATACACCCTTTCTATTATGGCACAGAAACTTGCTTAGAAAATAAATTAGCAAAGAGAAAAGCAAATATTAATGGTGTAATTTTTAACAAACGCAGCTCAAATGCGACCTTGCAACTTGGTGCTGCCATCATCTCTGTGTGTGTATTTGACTTGTGTGCGTTTGTGGGAACAGGACAGTTGAGACCCCGCCTATTCAACTTCTTAGCAAATCATGATTGATTTTGTTGTCATGCATACAAGTGGACTTTTACACCAAGGTGAATGTGAGCTTGGTGCAGACATATGTGCAGCACCGACAGTGTTGTTAAAACTCCAAGTTGTTATCTGTACCCGGGGCACACCTGCACCCCCAATTCATTAAATTGTAACGCATTATTTAGTTACGGTAACAACGATACAGTTATGGATAAAGTAATTCCGTTACTTGAAATGTAGCTGCATTAGTAACGCCGTTATACTCTAACGCCGTTATACTCTAACACCATTAACACAGTTCTCTAACACCGTTAGAGTATAACTGTTGACAAGTAACTGCTGACAACACATAACCTCTTTAATTATTAAACCAAAAGACTACAACAAGATGATGATTAAAGAGACTTATATAATCACTTTGTGGAAAGAAAGTGACTGGAAATGGTGTATAATCATTAGGTCTTTTACATAGTGAGATTTTACAGTTCTAGATTAGATTAGTTTAGAATATTTAATAAAATAGCAATACAATAGCTATAAAGAATAGCTATAGTGAAAAATTGCTGTTGCACATTGGAAAGTAATAGTAGAAACAAAGGGCAAGGAAGCAACAACAACAATAATAATAATAATAATAATAATAATAATAATAATAATAATAATAATAATAATAATAATAATAATAATAATAAGCTTATTATGTTGTAAACACATGGCACAGTAACTTCTCATAAAGTCGTATATTAATATTAGGGCTGTCAAAATTAACACATTAACGCAGATTAATCCATCACCATGATTAAATCGGATTAAAATCTTGAACACAATTCAATGGAACAGTTGTTTTGTTTCAAGTTGAAATTGTTGAAGCTGTTGCATAAACATGTTAATTGCACATTTATTCATAGGTATTTTGCAGAAGTATCTTGCAGAGAATGCAAGAAATTGGTGCCACCCGAATCATATAGTACTACGGAAATCTTCAACCATTTACACATAGCTGCCACCCATTTCCTGCCCCCCTCCCATTTTGTAATTTCTCCCAGTAATCTCCCATAATTTATTAGGTCTGAATGTCAAAAACAAAATCTGAAGACATATCATTCCATTGAGATCCATGGAAACCAGGTTCAAATGTCTCTTTGGGTGTTACAGGTTGCTGACCCCAATGACATTGAATTTTAACACGGAAATTAATGCAGGTATGTGAGGGTCATTTGATGTTCATAAAGACCATTGAATCCATTTTTAAAATGTGGGTCAAGAAGCGGGTCGGGTCCATTCTTTTAAAAAATATTTATTGTGGTCCGAGCCATGGGCAGTTTAATTAAATAAGCGGTTGGTTGCGGGTCGTTTATACATCGACCCGTGCATCACTGGTATACACATAATTTGTTGACTATCTGACAACTCGATGTTAGTTGATCTGTGCACAAGTTGAAAGTTTTCCCAGACAGTATCTCTCTCACACACACACACACACACACATACACAGGCCAACGATTGCAGCTCAGTTTTAATGTAAGAAAGCACAAAACATTAATATGTTTGAAGATTCTCATTCAAGTTAAATACAACCATGTCACTGTGTGTGTGTGTGTGTGTGTGTGTGTGTGTGTGTGTGATTAAAGTGAGAATAAATTAATAAAGTTAATGTGAGTTTAACATTAACAATAATAAAGTTACAATAACGCACTGTCTACCCTCAGATTTTATGTTTGCAATTAAAATAAAGCAATATTCCTTGGTTCCTTCCTTGATTTGATGGTGTAAAAATGGTGCACAAGCACTTTGTTACTAGTACCTGTCTACCTCTAGGCAGTTGGTTGCACTTCAATAAAGTCTGGCTGAATTTTTATTTTTATATATATATATATATATATATATATATATATATATATATATATATATATATATATATATATATTTGTAGCAGACTTGTAGTTTCACTTAATTTCCATCCGCATCTCTCTAACATATGTCCTTCACACTTCATCTATTTTAAGTCATAATGTGTAGATGCTCAAAGGTTAAGACACAGAAGATACATTCATGACAAAAAACCTCTCACATGACACAAACTTTCCAGGTCGTCCACTGTTACCATTTTACAAGCTAATAACTCATGACTGAGACTTGTCTGGAGAAAAAAAAGAAAAAAAAAACAAGTTGTTGCTGTCATGGCCGAGCAGTTTCCATCTAAAGTAAACTCAGAGGAATGAGCCTGAGATAAGCGAGTGGCACATCACCCGTGGCGTTAATGATCGTCCGCTGTTACAACACAAAGACAGTCAAGTAGCAGATAGAGCAGCGAAATAATTTAAGCAGTGCTAAGTGCTCTATTGTTATTCAAATGATAAATTATGCTTGGCAAAGGTTTTAGAGTCACTTTTACAAAGCGTTGCTATTGTTTGTGTCGAGACAAGGTTTTAAGGAGTCCGAATAGAGGGAATTACTTGGGAGAGTTTGGAGTTCCTTGGGGTTTGGACACAAATTGGTTCCCTGCTCATCAGGCCTGCCCCGGCTGTCAGACATTACTGCTTACAAAGGAATAAAGTACTCTAACAACAGCAGCAGGAGGAACAAGTGCTGAAATGGAAGTACAGTAAATGTAATCCATGATGGAGAAACAGGAAGTAAATACTGCTTTATTACTTAAATTTAGGGCTAAACAATTTTAAGGAAAAAAATAATGCAAGTTTTCTGGCAGATTCTGTCATTTTGATTTGATCCCCAGTTTTCTTCAAATCAACTTTCAGCAGTTCAGCAACGTTTGGAAACATTACAGAAATTGACATCATGCCATTCCAACAATAAATACCATACCCTGCCATGATTTTCTGAAAGGCGAAGGAAAATGAAGGAAAAAAGGAAAAACATTAAAAAAAAAATTAATTAAACCAAAAATGTAAAAAAAATATGTAGAAATAGGTGGAAAAAGATAAGAGGAAAATTAAAGAAGGGAGAAAAAAAGGAGAGAAAAAGGAAGGACAAATGAAAAAACAAAAAAGACGTGAGGGGAAGAGAAACAGGAAGAAAAAAAAGAGAAAAAAGGGAAAAAGAAAAGGAAAAAAAACAGGGAAAAGAAAGGAGAGGAAAAAAGAAAAAACAGAAGGTGGATGTTTGGTCATATTTATTAGTTTAACTATCCATATCAGTCTGTCACTAGTAAAATCCAGTAGTTGATGAAAAAGTTATGAGCTCTGCATAAAAACGCAACTTGACAATTTCAAAATCGTGTTGTCTGAAATCATGATTTTCGGTCCAAAATGATAGATTGTTCAGCCCCACTTCAATTATTCTCTCCAAAACCCTGGTGTTTATAGTCATATTAAGAGATTTAAACTGGTGTAATGATAAACCGGAGTAAAATTCCTGATAGTAATTAGGGGCCGTTTACATGAGGATGGTTGCGGCTAAATACGACGGCATATTTTATCAGAAGTGCCTTTCATTTCACCGTCAGGGTGTGAATACACACAAATCTGAAGACCCCTTCCAGAGTGGGGCGTATTGAAGATGCACCGGGTCATGTCTCCATCTAAACGACAAGAAAGGCACATGTTCACGTTGCGTGCGTTTTTACGTCACATATGTTCACATCATATAGACTTAGGGCTGGGCGATTTATCGAGATTTGCAATATCTCGAGATGTTTATGAAATCAAGAAAGAATTTGGCATATCGAATATCTCGAGATAAGGTTCTAAATAAATGTAAATGTGCTTTGTGTTTCTTCCCCCTCCTCCACGTTTAAGCGGTGTGTTAAACATGGCGGCACGCAAAGAACGGGTGCGTGATAGAATTTGTCGCACAGAAAAGAATGTCTCCATTACATGGCGATATTTCGAATTTAAACTGTCGGATGAGGAGCAGAAAGAGGTATTTTGCAGAGAATGCAAGAAACTGGTGCCACCCGAATCATCGAGCACTACGAACCTCTTCAACCATTTACACAAAAATGACCACTCTCCCATTGTCCCAAGACAATATTCCTTGCTTCCTTCCTTGGCTTAATGATGTTAAAATCATGCACAAGCAATTTCTTACTAGTACCTAGGGCTGGGCGATTTTCTCTTTTAAAAAAATCTCAGACTTTCTCCCAAAAAACTTGATTCACGATACGATTTTTTTTCCACGTGGGCTAAATGAAAATGAAAACACTAGAAACGTGGTTTCTTTCGTCTTCTTTTTTTATTAAATAACATGTAAAACAAAAATACTTCTACAAATAACTGTAAATAATAAATCAGTTGTGCAAAAGGTGCAACAGCAACCTGAGACTTTGCCTACATGAACTGTAATAAGTTGAGACATATCCACCACTGTTACAGGAAAAACAGTGCAAAAAAATTAAATTTTGTTGGAAAAAAGAAAGCTTAAAATATTTTAACAACTAAAACAATATACATTAATACTCATATTATATGAAAAACATTGCAAAAAACGTAGTAGTGCAAAAGTAAGATAAAAAGAAAACTAGTAACATTTTTACTTTGTAAGGACAAAATAAACCTGAACATGTTACCAATATTTTGGATATATGATGTTATTGCGTCTGTTATCGCTCCCCATCGTGCTCCATGTTTATCATAAGGTGTGCCACGAGAAAAGCTTTCAGTCAGTGTTTGTTGAACATTTTGAAGAAGTACTGGCAGCGCTAGTCTCTGCCTTTTCTAAGAGTTACCCCCCCACCCCATTGGATGCTTTCGGTTCAGATGTGCGAACAGATTGGTCGTACCGCTACCGTCAACAACAACAGTCTGAAGACACAGCTTACAACGAGGCAGTAGCTGGGCTTCATCAGACCCTAAAAACCCAAACCGATTCCACACAACTGAACCTTTAGAACCTTTTTAGGAGTCAGCGTGTCTTCCTCACTGGACGATGCCATATTCCGCCCCGTGCTGCAGAATAAGGGGATCGTAGGCGGGGCCTGGGGTGAAACACTATGGAAAGCAGCCTGGTTCATGGTTTTCTTTTTGCGAGGAAAAAAAGTGCAAAAAATGTGTGTGTGTGTGGGGGGGGGGGGAATCGGATTGCACGATTTTCCTAAAATATGAATCGATTTTGCCACGAAACTCGATTTTAAATCTAAATAGATTTTTTGCCCAGCTCTACTAGTACCTGTCTACCTCTAGGCACTTGGCTGCCTACCTTGTTAGCACTTCAATACAAAAAAAATCTTGCTGAATTTGACACTTTTTTTTGTTTTTTTTTTTTGTTTTTTGTGATATATATTGTATATCAAGATATAGCAAAAACAGACCAAGATTTTTTTCCTCTCCATTTCGCCAAGCCCTACATACACTTTCACATTACATTCTTACGCTGTGCAGGTAAAGGAACAAACATTTTCATTTCATTTCAACTATTGTACAGACATTACACACATACCATAGCCGAACAGAGATGGGTGGACAATTACATACATCAAAAACAGAAAAGGACATGTCAGCAGTCTATCACAGTACCACATAGCCAGCCTGGTATGTATATCCAATCATATTTCGCCTACAATTGCATCTTCGTATAAACACAGATTTCCTCCTGAAAACGCGAGTCTAAACACGGATGAAAAACCAAAGACGCGACACCACTTTTGAGTCTTCTCCTTTCATTGTCTCCGTATAATTGTAGCCTTAGCTATCATGAAAACTGTGCTCGATTACCGTACTGAAAACTCCAGGTGTGCGCACGCAGTAGGGCTGCATGATATAAGAAAAAAGTGACATTGCAATTTTGTTTAACCCTTTGATATATATTGGATTATGAAAAAAAGAGGAGTAAATAAAAGCTGTGGGGTGCTGACTAAAGTGGTCAAAGTGGCCGACAGAACATATGTTTCAAGTCAGCCTGTTTAGAAGGGAGTTTTTTTTCCTGTTTAAATAAAAGTTCATTCCACTTTAAGACGACCATGTAAACACCTAATTAGGCATTCATGCATTTATTACATCTAGATTAGATCATTGTAACTCCTTACTTGTAGCGTGTCCTAAATATTCCTTAAAAAGCTTTCAACTGGTTCAAAATGCAGAAGTAAGATTATTAACAGGATCAAACAGAAGAAAACACATCACCCCTGTGCTCCAAACCCTTTATTGGCTACCAGTTGAATTTAGAATTAAATTTAAAATCCTCCTCCTTACATATAAAACTATTCATGGTATGAGCCCCTCTTATCTTAAATATGGTCTGGTTCCGTACCAGCCCAATAGAACCCTTCGTCCTCAGAATGCAGGTCTACTTAAAGTTCCCAGGGTTTCTAAAAGTACAGTAGGAGCTAGAGTTATCAGGCTCCTGTCTTATGGAATCAGCTTCCCTGTAATATTAAAGATGCCGACACAGTCTCTACATTTAAAATTAGGTTGAAAACATTCCTGTTTGAGAAAGCTTATGGTCAGGTTAGTTAAAAACAGACTGAAGTCACAGTTCAGTCTACGCTGCCCTAGGAGCTAGAATGCTCTCTCTCTCTCTCTCTCTCTCTCTCTCTCTCTCTCTCGTGTCTGTATTTGTCATTTTCATAACCTATCTTACATACCAAGTCTGTTCATGGCTAGTCACCTGGTGTCCCCTTACCCCACTCCCCCCCTCTGAGGGGAGTGGCAGCTCTCTCAGCGGTGTATGTGTAGGGAGCCATGGACGACAGGATCTGCAGTGACTCGCCTGTGCCCTGTGATGACCTGTGACCCCGGACCTCCTCCCTCGCCTGTCTGGTGGATGGAACCTTAACAATTGCCACCAGCCTGCGTCAGTACTGCACAAACTCCTTTTGCCGTAGCCTATAATCTACCATGTCATTTTAAGTAGGCCTGTCAGATGGATAACACAATTTATCCATTGTGCTTTTGGGTTTTATGTTGGCAACTTACTGTCCAAGTCTGTACCTGCTAGCTCTAGAAATTCTACTACCTCATGTCAGCTTTGTGTTTTGTTTACATTTTGAGCAAACATTCTAAACTGGTGCAAAACAGGAGTACCACATAGATTAATTGAGCTCTGCGTTTGCTATTAATACATTTCATCTTGTATTGCTAATGTTCAAATTCATCATTTTCAAATATAAACTATGGAGAGATCAGAAAACTTCCTCTTTATAGTCTACACTACAATGCAAAACAGTTTGTGCAGTGGAATGACGGATGCAGGTTGTTTTTTTGTTTTGTTTTTTTCACCTAACGACAGAAATTATGACCAGACAATGTCAATGAGGTCAACCATCAGTCAAACGGTCATCAGGCAATTGTTTTTCTTTGCTGATGGCGAGACAGAAAAAACACCATGTAAACATACAGACTGTCATCCTTCCTGTAGCCAAATGAATTAAATAATAATATAATAATGAAAAATGAAAAATAAATAACATATTTTAAAATAAAATTAATTAATTAATTTGAAAATAAATACATTAAAAATGGATTTAAAAAATACATACATAATGAATTAAAACATTTAAAATAAAAAATATATAAAATGTAAAAAATAACAAAACACAACTTAATTAAAAAAATGAATAAATAATTAATTAATTAATACATAAATAAAAATAAAAATAAATAATTAAACATAAGTGATATTGCTACTCGTTCTTTATTTTGGTGTTATGGTTCAATTGCATATGTCTCTGGTATTTGGTCATTTATTTTCTTTTTTTCTTTTTCTTTTTAAAATATCAATTTAAATACCGTTTAGGAACCAATACAGTTTTGAAAGTACCGATTTGGAATTGGTATCGTATGAAACCCTTTTGGTACCCAAGCCTAGTGACAGTATGTTGCCCTATTGGATTTCCTTTTTTTTATCCTATTACACAGAATAGCATGTTGTTAGAAGCATGGCTGCTTAAATAAATCCAATCAATGTTGCCCAGTGAATGTAATCCATCAGAAAATAAAAACACAACATGCTCTGTGTTCCAGTGGGTTTTCACTGGGTGTATTCTGAACTGTCCTAGTACAGTGTAACTACAGTATTACCAGTATTAATTGATCAATAACAAGTCTGGAGTGCTTTCTTCCCACTCTAATCAAGGCGGTGGTGGTTTAATTACATGAGCTACAGTAGGTGAGTGTTCTTCATATAGGAACTCAGACATAAATTACCACACAAGCCCAGACTTAACCCGGCTCTTTCCTGAGACAAATCAAGGTAATGTTAATTACGCCATTAAATTCATTTGCTCAGTGTAAATCCCCTCTGGCTGCTCCAGATCAGCCAGCGTCTGTCTGAAGATACAAAGGGATTTCCGGTCTGTCTGTGTCTAAATAAACCCAGTCAGTGGAAGTCCGACAGCGAGGGAGGTCTGACGGCAAAAAGATGTGTCATGAACTACAATGAGCATCCATCAGGAGAAAAACAACAGCCTGATTTTAACTGATAGTAATTTATGTCAGAAACAAAATTGTCTTCATTTAAAAGTTATTGAACTGAACTCAGAAGTAGCTTTTCCATTGACCTTCAAATTACACCAACAGAACAACTGAACCTAATGAACAAACAACAATTTTGACAACGCAATTTTGATATGTACCAAAATAAAATAGCCTAGCACACAAGAAAATTAGCTGTACCAAAATACAACAGACTAGCACACAGAAAACTGAAATGGTCCAAAATAAAAGAGCCTAACATACAGAAAAAATAACTGTACCAAAATAAAAGAGCCTTGCATCCAGGAAAATGAAATGTATCAAAATAAAAGACCCTAGTATCCATAAAAATAACTGTACCAAAATAAAAGAGCCTTGTATCCATGAAAATGAACTGTGCCCAAATAAAAGAGTCTAGCATACAAGAAAATGAACTACACCAAAATAAAATAGCCTAGCACAGAGGAAAATTAATTGTACCAAAATAAAAGATCCTAGCATTTGGAAAATTAACTGTACCAAAATAAAAGAGCATCCAGGAAAATTAAGTGTATCAAAAATAAAATAGCCTGGCATACAAGAAAATGAATTGTACCAAAATAAAAGAGCCTAGCATACAAGAAAATTAACTGTACCAAAATAAAAGAGCCTTGCACACAGGAAAATGAAGGTAGTGTCAGAGCAGGAGGTGAATACTTTACTAGCTGACTACAATAAGCATTTGTACATGAACATATGTTGTATAACTTAGCTTGACCTGACATAAATGATCTTTTCCTTCCCTTCCTTCAGGTGCGGCTCTGCTTAAGATGTCATTACCTCTGCTGGCACTGTTAAATGCTTCCATAAAGAAAAATGAAATATTCATTAACTTTGGTAATAATTCATTCAGATAAAATGTCGTATGTGGTTTGCAGACTGAGGATGAATGCATAATGAGTGCATGCTCAGCATACTTCTGCTGCGGAATAATTTTATTTCATGATAGCAAAAGGAAAACTTAATTGAAAGTTAATTTTCATTTTTTGTTCTATAAGTTATGCTAAATGATAAAGTAGATGCTTTCCAAGCAGTTTCTAACTAAGAAACAATTAACGGAGTGTATAAGTAACCCCCACGCTGCTGTATGTCTTCTGATTATGAGGCCAGTGCATTTAAACAGTCTTTATCTAATTGTAAATGCTGTGAGTTTGACCTAATTCTCACAGTTTGAGGAAACTGTATTTCATACTTTGCTGCCTGGAAAGTGAAATTAATCATCAGCTTGTGTCAAATGATGAAAGACTGTAAACTGAAGCATGTTATTTCATAATATTAGAAAAGCAGTCAGAGAATGCAGACTCCGCCAAAATAGATCACCCCCCCCCCCTTCTGTGAGCAGTGGTCTGCCCCGACAACCCAATGAAACACACGTGCAACCCCCCACCCACTCACCCCCCCATATATCCACTGATCACCACCAAAATCTACTCATTGTTGCCAGTATCACCTTTTCCTGAAAATTTCATCCAAATCGGAAGGCCGGAGCAGATCAACATTTGAACGAAGTGAGAGTGAAGCTTAGCGTTCATTTGGGCCACAGTGTTCCTAGATGATGTATTAGCGGGAGCATTTTGTTTAAATGAGCTACAAATATAAAATATACAGTTTATGTAGTGTACTATTGGTTATAATGGTATGTGATGCCAACATATTTAGATTCAGGACAATTTAATTTACAGGGTGTCTGAAAAGTGAGCTAACAGCGATATAGTTTATGATGACAACAGAATAACACCATTAACATTGCCTTAAATTAAACACATTGCACCAGCCTTAACAACTGTATATTACTATATCCAGTTGAGTTACTATTAGTCATGGTATCTGACTGGGTGTTAGCAACTAAAATGACTGTTCAGAGTTAAAAACTATTTTGTTCGATTTTGCTAACGTTAGCATGCTAAGTGCTGCTACATTGATTGCTACCATTGCTAAGAATATGAAGAACACCTGCACAAATATGAAAGACTACACTTGGAGCTATATGACCATTATGTAACTCTTCTAGTGTAATTTATAGTTTATTTATTATTTATGTGTATTAGTTTCCAAAATTACTATACCGTGATGTATACATTTTTGGCCATACCGCCCATTCCTATGGGCATATACATATAGCTAATGCGCATCAGATGCAATGATGCATTTGAGTCAAGGACAAAGCTCGGGGTCATATTTAGCAGAAAGGTCAAAACATTCCAAAAGTCATTGTGAACCATCCTGAATCATCCTGAAAATAATTTCAAATAATGCCAGTCAATAAAAGAATATGACTCTTTCCACTCAGGAAGGAACTTTCTCTTCATTTTTGACTCATATGTACATTTTACTTGTTTGTGTAGAAAATAATAGATGACAAAGGGATATCACAGGGCCACAATGAAATAAAAAACAACAGCATACAAAATCTTATTGCATCAACATTACTCTGACTTGTGAATAGTTTGGGTACTATTGATAGACTAACAGTGTTGTACCTGAACGAGTTCATTTAACGATCGTTCACGGACGATATCATATTTTTGACGAATGTGAACGACTCGTTCACTTTTGCCAAATGAACGGGAAGTTGTGAACATGGTTATTCTGGCATTTATTGAACTGCGCTCTTATGTAGTTCATATTTTGTTCTTATCACGTTGCAATTATTGAGTCCTATAAGCTATAAAATGGGATCAAAATACAGCATTATCATAGATGTCATTTTTGCATTATTCTGAACAAATTTTGGCAACATAATGTTGTGGAATAGCCAATGAGAAGCGTTTTGGGCGGGGCAGAGAGAGAGAGAGGGGTGCAGAGAATTTTTGGGAGCGGAGAAAAAGAGTTAAATGTACAGAGTGTGACCGGGGACCGGAGCAGGTGTTGTCCCGTTCTTGGAAATAAACATTGAAAACGAAGCTCACTGAAACCGCTCCTTGTGTTCTAAGAACCCGCAGAGGAAGGAACAGGAAGTTAACCCCGGGAGGAGGACGGCATTTTCCCCTGATTTCCTGACTATGGTCAGGATAATGTCAGGAATGCTTAATAATAAGTTTACAATAATAACACAAAAAAAGAATTAAAAAAGAATGAAAGAGTTCATTTTGGGATCCATCAACTTCTAGTTCATAATTTGGAAGAATGAATGATGAACTGAACTAATTCATATTGAGTAACTTGAACTGAAATTTGAACTAGTTCCTAATAAGGGTGAACTTTCCCAACATTGGAGTCTAATAATAATAATAATAATAATAATAATAATAATAATAATAATAATAATAATAATAATAATAATAATAATAATAATAATAATAAAATAGAAATAATAATAATAATAAGAAGAAGAAATGATATTTGAATATCATTATATTGTATATTACATTATTTTAATAGATGTTAAAAGGCCTTAACATTGCTCTCTATGTAGTTCTACACATCTCCACAAGGGTGCACCACTGCGGTGTGCTGCATCTGTGCACACCAGACATGGGGACTTGAGTCTGAGACTTGGACTCGAGTCGCACTTAAGTTGCACAAACTTGTGACTTGTGACTTGACTTTAGACTTGCCCTCAAAGACTTGAGACTTGACTTGGACTTGTGTGATACGACACGCGAGTTCATTATCATGGAATTATTTGTTTTATTATTTAGTTTGTTTCAGTTTTTCCAATGTGTTGGGAAAATCACAGCGAGAAATAATAGTTCCCTTCCCTTGATATGTGTGCAAAGGTTTGTAACACGTGCATGCTGCCATAGGGTTTAAATTACAAATACATACACGTTGAATTTGATCAACATACATTGATCAAATTTAAACAAAGCTTTTGGGATGTTTCTTCACATTGCACATGCATTGTTCTCATCAATTTTGATGGTGTAGTGTGAAATAACAGAGTATAGTACAGTAAGGCCTACATGCTTTCACGACACTTAATTACTACATACTTAATACAAAACAATACAGTAATGCGGAATTATCTCAAATAGCATCTAATGTGAAAACGTTCATTTCAGCCATTTGAGACATGACTTGGCATTATCCCTCAAAGACGAGACTTAACTTGGACTTGTAAAAAGTGACTTGTGAACATCTCTGGTGCACACATCACAATAGACCTCTTTCACAAATGGTTTGTTTTTCCAAACATTCAAGGAAGTAATAAATGTCATCTTTGCAAAGTCTTTCTTTAAGGTCATCACTCTTCGTGGGTTCACAATTTCTAATATGTTCAAAACGAAATAAATAGCAAATGTCCATGTGTCTAAATAGCCAATTTGTACAGCTACATTTCTTTACCATTAGAAATAATTAAAACACATGAGAGTTGATAATAAATGACGGTATGGAAGATGCATTTTAAAGCCAAGCATGATTGACAGATTAGTTGCTGGTGCACATTCAATGAGCCTATAGGAGAATGATACGGCAGAACAGTGGATATTATAACGGCAGTGAAAAAACAACCAGACAAATTCAACATGTTTCACAGCTCATCTTTTGAAAACAGCTACTAAATTGGGCCACGTTCATGTGTTAGTGTTTTAGACTTTGTTATAAAAAACAGTCACAGTTGTTGAACAGCCTGTGAAACGACCAGACGATAGGCACTAATCTTTTTCTCTTTTTTTTCTGTTTTTTTTTTAACCAGAGTAGACCAATTGATGGAACCTTAGCGTAAAGGGTGTGCTGACGTGTCTGAATTTTTGGGAGGTCAGACTTATCAGAATTTCTACAACCCCATCCCCACAGATTCTTAGCTCTAGCTTGCAACATCATTAGCCACGAGCTGTTAGCCCACTGGAAGCAAGGATTGAACGGTGATAACTGGGTCTATGTGGGAGGAGCTGAAGTGGGAAGCACGTGTAAACATTCTGCAATATTCCGATAAATTGTCACTAATAAAACACAACAGGATGACGTTCATTTTAATACCTCATGGAGCCGTTCAGATTTTCAGTTGTTCAGCTTGGAGCCTTTAAGACGCTTGCACTTTTAATTTAGATATATACATATATACACACACACACACACACACACACATATATATATATATATATATATATATATATATATACACAACAAAAATATAAACGCAACACTTTTGGTTTTGCTCCCATTTTTCACGAGATGGACTTAAAGATCTAAAATTCATTCCAGATACACAATATTACCATGTCTCTCAAACATTGTTCACAAATCTGTCTAAATGTGTGATAGTGAGCACTTCTGCTTTGCTGAGATAATCCATCCCACCTCACAGGTGTGCCACATCAAGATGCTGATCTGACATCATGATTAGTGCACAGGTGTGCCTTATACTGCCCACAATTAAAGGCCACTCTGAAATGTGCAGTTTTGTCTCACAGCAAAATGCCACAGATGTCACAAGCATTGAGGGAGCGTGCAATTGGCATGCTGACAGCAGGAATGTCAACCAGATATGTTGCTAGTGCATTGAATGTTCATTTCTCCACCATAAGCCGTCTCCAAAGGCGTTTCAGGGAATATGGCAGTACATCCAAATGGCCTCACAACCACAGACCACGTTTGACCACACCAGCCCAGGACCTCCATATCCAGCAGGTTCACCTCCAAGATCGTCTGAGACCAGCCACTCAGACAGCTGCTGAAACAATTGGTTTGGATAACCAAACAATTTCTGCACAAACTGTCAGAAACCGTCTCAGGGAAGCTCAACTGCATGCTCGTCATCCTCATCGGGGTCTTAACCTGGCTCCAGATCGTCGCCGTAACAGACTTGAGTGGGCAAATGCTCACATTCGATGGCGTCTGGCACGTTGGAGAGGTGTTCTCTTCATGGATGAATCTCGGTTTACATTGTTCAGGGCAGATGGCAGACAGCGTGTGTGGCGTCGTGTGGGTGAGCGCTTTGCTGATGTCAATGTTGTGGATCGAGTGGCCCATGGTGGTGGTGGAGTTATGGTATGGGCAGGCATCTGTTATGGACGAAGAACACAGGTGCATTTTATCGATGGCATTTTGAATACACAGAGATACCGTGATGAGATCCTGAGGCCCATTGTTGTGCCATACATCCATGAACATCACCTCATGTTTCAGCAAGATAACGCACGGCCCCATGTTGCAAGGATCTGTACACAATTCTTGGAAGCTGAAAATGTCCCAGTTCTTGCATGGCCAGCATACTTACCGGACATGTCACCCATTGAGCATGTTTGGGATGTGCTTGACCGGCGTATTCGACAGCGTGTACCAGTTCCCACTAATATCCAGCAACTTCGCACAGCCATTGAAGAGGAGTGGACCAACATTCCACAGGACACAATTGACAATCTGATAAACTCTATGCGAAGAAGATGTGTTGCACTGCATGAGGCAAATGGTGGTCACACCAGATACTGACTGGTTCTGAGTCCACAGACCCCCAATAAAGCAAAACAAATGCACATTTCAGGGTGGCCTTTTATTGTGGACAGTCTAAGGTACACCTGTGCACTAATCATGATGTCAGATCAGCATCTTGATGTGGCACACCTGTGAGGTGGGATGGATTATCTCAGCAAAGCAGAAGTGCTCACTATCACACATTTAGACAGATTTGTGAACAATGTTTGAGAGAAATGGTAATATTGTGTATCTGGAATGAATTTTAGATCTTTGATTCCATCTCATGAAAAATGGGAGCAAAAACAAAAGTGTTTTATATTTATAGTTTTTATATTTATATTTTTGTTGAGTGTATATGCATCTCTTGATAGCATTTTTCACTAAGTTCTAATATTTGTTGTAGAGCTGTACTCTAAATAAAGAACTTTATATGATCAAAATTGTTGATTAATCATTTACAAATCAATATTGCCTGTATGGACAACGATTAAAAAAAAAGAAAGGAAAAACTGAACATGTAAAATGGCAGTGTTAAATGCAATGCGGTTAAAACATTTGGGTGCACCTAACTTTTGTGATGGTGCACTTAAGAAAAAAAAGTTAGGTGCACCAGTGCAACCAGTGCAAAAATTTAGTCTAGAGCCCTGGCTCTCTGAGTGCTTCTAGTTTTTATTAGTTAGTTTTTGTTTTTCCTTTTATTTTATCAATTACTAAGAATTTCACTCAACTCCGCTTGAATTCCAGGCAACCTCATGTGGGATCCAAACCAAACACGAATAGGGTCTATCTGCCCTCTATAAGTCATGATTATTTGCAGCATATTGTAGCAAATTATTACGTGAACAAAAACAAAAAATTTATTTTTACAATAACAACAAAAAAACCTCCTTTTTGAATGTCTGGGGTCCTTGTGGCCCCATTTTGTGATGTTAAATGGGGCCACGAGCCAAAACTTTGTCTCCACTCTGGGTGCAGGACGCTCGTGCACAGTGAGCATGTGCACGTGGCTTCAGTTAACGCTGAGAGCTGAAGTGTTTCTCACCAGCCCTCTGCAATGTAAACAGCACTCATCCAAACACTGTCAAACTAATTTCCTCACAGCGCCGAGGTTCATTTTGACTTTCAGATGCATCAATTCCTCCTCTAATTATTAATTGTGACACCCATTATCACTCATAGACTGTTGCACTGAATAAATGGCATGTCTTTTGTGTTATAATTCTGTGCATCTTGACAAACATGACCCATTAAACCACCCCGTGGCCTTTTTCAAGAGCGATGATTACACTAATTAAAACTGCAGAACATCTGAGAGGCTGCAGACGTGCCAGAATTAAACAGGTCATTAAATCAGCCAAGGAATATGTCAACATTTGCCGCCTGTCGCTCACATTATATGTTACTTTACCAAAAAGGAAACAGAAAAATACCTCACGTTAAAATCATGTGGTGTAATAACCAACATGTGGCAGATTTACAAGTTGTTCTGTATACATATCAAATGATGTTTTATTTGCTCTGACAAGTAGAAACTTTGAATTAAATTAATAATAATCACCGAGCTCTATGAACCACAACTGCACCATTTCTCTTCATCGTCTCTGTGATCAAACTCCATTTTAAACATTTGCATCTAATTTGACTCATGAAGTTGATCTTTGAAAAGGCCTTCCTGTGTTTAGCATTTGTGCAGACTTTTATTGTGCATCTTCCTAAAACTTGGAAAGATTCAGTTCACTTTAATTTTATTTCCAGCACAAAACACCAACAGGAATCCCAACACCAACTCAAAGAATCTGATAAAAATAAATATATAAATAAATGTTAAAAATTTAATTCTGTTCTGCAATATATCATGATATTTCATTTCATGACACTGTACAAGACATATTTTTAGGTATTTATTCAAATGCAGATATGGCAGAAATGGCAGAAAGTCGCTTTAGTTCTTTTGTTTTCTGTATTGTTTATGTCTTATTTATTATCATTTAACAGTGTTTTATTAAATAATGATTATTTTAAGCATCCTAAAAGCACTTTTACTGTCTCAGAGGCAGGTGTTAGTTCCTCTGTTGGGATTGTATGCAAATAATGTTACAATGTTAGTTATTATTATGAACTAATAAGAGTCTGAAGGTAGGATCTTTACCTATAATGTCTGTAAAACATGATTTATATTTTTAGAAAGGAAAAGTTTGTCATATAGTATTAGATCCTGTTCTGATCAAATAAATATTTAATTCTTTCAGGAAATAATAATAATTAAATAAAAGTTTACCTAAAAAATTACCTAGTTAGCAATTTGAGCAGGATCTTAATCTGCAATGTCTGTAAAAAATCATTTAGTGAAACAGTATTAGATCATGTTGTAATAAAATGAAAATGTGTTTAGTGTTTGTACATATTTCTGATGTAATTAAATTCTTCTAGGAAATAATAATTTAAGAAAAAAAATTGCCTCCTTAACAGTATCATGATATATTGCATTGTGATCTGAGTATTGTGATTTGTATCGTATCACCAGATTTTTGCCAATAGACAGCCCTAATAATAAACAAATCATCAGATTTGTGATTTAGTGTAAAAACCTACATTACACGCATATGTTTCTTCAATATTTAGTAAATATCGGTAACGTGTTGCACATATAGACAATGGAAAGGGGACTAATGTTCATTTCAGCCCCTTAAAACAAAAGAACCTGAACTGTCTGAGAGGCAGATGTTAGTTCCTTCGTTGGGATTATACAAACAATAATTTTAAAATGTTAGTTATGAATGAACAGAATATGAGCAGGATTTTAAACTATAATGTATATAAAATGTAATTTAGGTTTTAGATTTTTAAAGAAGAAAATGTGATTAAGCAATAGATTCTGTTGTAATTAAATAAAAATATGTTTCGTATTTGTGCAGATGTATGGTGCAATTCAATTCTTACAGGAAATAATTATTTTACCCCCACCCCCCAAAAAAATATGTTGTTAATACCATATCATGATATATCGTGATATATTGTACCATGATCCAGGTATTATTTGTATTGCATCACAATTTTTTTAAACAAATCATCACATTTGTTATTTAATGGTAAAGCCAACATTATGCAACATTTCTTCGATATTTAGAAAATAATGGTTATACTTTGTGCGTATATCCAATGGAAAAAACACGAATGTTCATTTCAGCCCCTTAAAACATAAGAACCTGGACATTTCTGCTGCAGATGAATCATTTCTGATGTAAAACGGTTGTGAAACAGAATCGATGCCACATTCCCTAGGCCGACCCCTCGCTTGGCATCAGGTGTGAGGCTGTATTTTGAAGATCTCTGTCCTTTATCAGCACATCTCCCAGATTCCTCCTCTGACTTAATCCTCCTCCATTTGCCGATTGCGTCAAGCGATAGCACTGATGTCTTTTCACCACCAACATATGTTCCCTTTCACACAACAGCAGCTCTCCAACCGTTTAATGGGATTTTTGTTGTTGTTGTCGTGTTTTCCCCCTACCCTGCTCCACACAACAAACACTTTTCCTAGAAGTGGCTCGACATGTGCCCAAGGAATTTGTCTGTGCGTTTCACAACAAATCAGCCTAGGTCAGGGGCTAAGACTGGCCTCCAGTAACAGACTATTGAAAACAGCTCCTCCACATGACAAGAGGGGAAAGTGGATTTTCCAGCTTAAAAGCAGAATCATCTCTGCTCAAGGCATTATCCTGTGTTCAAAGAGATTAATAAAGTGAGATGCTATTGATACGGTGCGTCGCTCCACTTGGATCAGCGCTGGTCATGTTCAGTGACAAAAGCTAACTGTAAAGAACATCCTTTTACATAAGGAAAAAATGTACACACATATAGTTTTAGTTTCCACTGCAATTTAGGAAAAGCTTGAATAAAGCAGAACATTTGTAAAAGTTCTTATTAGTAGGGGTGTTTGAAAATATTGGTTCTGCAATATATCGCAATATTTAATGCTTCTGTATCATTATATTGAAAAGCACTGTCTGAATATTTTTTTTAGATATTTATACAAATGCAGATATGGCTGAGGTTATTTTTTTGTTTTCTTTACAGTTTATGTCCATTTCATTATTATTTAACACTTGTTTTTCTTAACTAATGGTTTTTTGAAGCATCCTAAAAAGTACTTTTTTTACAGAGAGGGAGATGCTACTTATTTTGTTGGGATTATACAAAAATAATGTCATGATGTTAACTATGAAGTAATCACCACTTTGACTGACCATCACTACTGATTGTGGTAATGGTCCGTCAAGCTCTGAGTAAATTCAAAGGTTATTATATCAAAAAGAAGAAGAAGAAAAATGAAGAAAATGTGACTTTTCAACAAAATGTAGGTTTTGATCTTTAAGGGTTAAAAAAGTATTAACTACATATATGAGTAGATGATACCTTTTGGGAAAATCTGAAAACACTGACTTGGGCCATTATTTTAAGCAGGTGGCATTAGATCATGTTATTTTAATGAATATTTAGATCTCACTCTTGGTTTTCATTGTCAGATCTTCGCTCACTGAGAGCTAAACCAAATTAACCTAGCCATTGTCTAATAATTTGAGTTCAATACTTGTCCCTTTCTATTGTTAGTCTTTTTACTTAGATCATTTGTGGGAATTAAAATGTCCTTCATTTTCCTGGAAAGGTCACAGTGACCGAGAACTTTGTGAAGCTACAGAACAAACACAGTCCAACAGTAAAACAACAGCAGCTAAGCTAGCTAAGGCTAGTTAGCATCTTACCTTGTAGCAAATGTAGTCGTTGATGATCTCAAATGGATTCAGCTGGAGTTCAGTTCTTCCATTCTGCATCTGTCTCTTCTAGTGCCTTTGAAAGTACTAAAATATAATGACACAATTCAAACTTTGAGGAAGTCTGCCGCCAATTTTACAAATATAATTTGTTGTTAGCATCATCCTGAAATCTATACAGTTTTTCAAAGCCTGGATAATCTCCGTTTGTGGGCGGGACTTAGTGAAAGGTCTCTTTTTTTTTAATTACACTTTTGTTTCAAGGATAACAGATATATCATAAATATCAAACCTAAAATTGATAAGTTTACAGGAACTAACAACAATTTAAACATATAACATAAAAAAAATTTAAATATGTACAAAGGGATTTCTGTGTGTGTGTGTGTGTGTGTGTGTGTGTGCGCGCGCGCGCGCGTGCTTGCGTGCGTGCGTGTGTGTGTGTGCGTACGTGCGTGTTGTTAAAGAATAAGTAACTTGATTGTTTCATCACATTGGGGAGACTTTATAACCTTAAGGAATAGGTGCTTTTACACAGTAAATTTTGCAGTGTTAAATCAACACTTAGAGAGTTTATTTAACTTCTTCTAGAGTGTATTTGGTCCCATTGTCTCCAAATTAACACTGCAAAATCTACAGTGTATAAAACTGGTATCATATCGGTACCTTTAAGATTCAAGGATGTGGATAACTCCTGTGTTTTTGTGGACATGATGAAACTTTAAACTACTAGTTTTTTTAAAGGTGCCATTCAGCTGAAAACCACTTTTACACGCTCCTTTTGGAATCTGACAGGTCAGACACCTCAACTTTCCTGATGATTCATGGAAATTGGTCCAGTAATTTTTTGTGTAAAGTTGCTGACAAACAAACAAAACAAATATAAAATGAACCAAAAACAATAAACCAAGTATTTTACAGTCAGTTCATTCTGACTTTATTTATTGTCTTTTTACTTAAACACACTTTCAGACCCACTATGATCAGTAAGTTACAATGTACATGTGGAAATACTAAACTGAAACAGAATATTGTTAAAATAGCACTAATTTTTTTCAGTTTATTCATGTTATTCTTATTAGTTATGTATTGGTAATAATTATACTAATACTAAATATAATTAAGTAGGTACATTGATTAAAGTCTATGGCCTAAGAGTGGTTGGTTAAGATAAACCTCTTTGAGTCTTCTCATTGTATTTTAATTATTTTAATATCACAATCATAGTTTACAATCAGTTACAGTATTACAACCTAATTTAGAAAGTTACTTTTAAGGTTGCATAGTCACAAGGCAGAAAGGTCAATCGTCTCTAAGTCAGTCATGAGACCTTTGAGTGATGCTTGATGCGTGCGATTGCAGACAAGACACACACACACTGGTCTTCTGTCCTTCAGTGAGCAGCTTTAATACCTTCTGTCGATCCCTCTTGGAATCTTCCCTCTTGGTTGTAATTTTCTGTTGGAAGATTTCCATTGTTGAGTGTTGTCAACTTCTGGAGGCTTCTATACAGTAGGGGCTGTGCCTTCCCCTGTATGTTACCTCTGTATCTCTATATGTAAATTGCTTCACTGTGATCACCTTCACAGAGTCATCTTTAATCTCCAAATAGTACATTTTAACATTAATATTTATATCTTGTAATTTTCCCAACAGTTACTTTTCCACACTCAAATTGCACAAATAAAACTTGTACATAAAAATTACCGTAATGGAAAAAATACAATTAAGACAAAACCGTCATCTTTTAGTTACGTTTTTGGACTGCCAAGGGGTGTTTTTTTCAGTCATAGCACAAATGGTATAATATGAAAAACTGCAATGGAAAGAGATTTTTTCACAACTACAATCAGGTGAATTAAAAAAACAGATGTTGACAGATGTTACAACAAGCGAAGAAGAATAGTTTTTCCAGTTTAAACATGGTGTGGTATGTGTGGACACAGGAAACCACAGCATTTTAATTTAGTAGCAGAAGAAGAAGAACTTTTCTAGAACTAGAAAAACACTGAGAGCACAGACCTCCGCCAAGGTAGGACCACCCCCCCACCCCACCCCCTAGATCACTACCAAAATCTAATCATTTGTCGATCACCCCATTACCAACCTACCCTGCAACTTTCATCAGAATCCGTCCATAACTTTTTTGAGTCATCTTGCTAACTAACAGACAGCCAGACAAACAGGCAGAGACAAATATTTTCATTGTTTAATCCTTTGATGCATGAATTATGAGAACCATAGTCAAGATTTTATTTTTCCTAAGTGTCTTTATTCTAACCTGACTTACGTCATCTGGCTGCATTACAACCATCACACAACCATCTGAGTAGCACGCCGGTTGAATCTATTTCTAAACGAAGGAGCCCATCAGTATCGCAGGGTGGGACTACCCAGAAGATGTTAAGCAGAAGTGACGACAGTGTAGTCTATTCAGATACACAACAACAGCCACGTGCGTTCGATATTCGAGTGTCCATATCGACTCGGCTATTTCCACTGTTTGGTCGACTCTACCACATGTTCATTCCTTAAAAGATGAACAGAGGACAGCTTTGGTAACGTTTGTTAATGGAAATGATGTTTTCGCTCTTAGTCCGACCGGGTTTGGGAAGAGTTTGATCTATCAGAGGGCTTCACTGGTGGATAAAGAAATAGTACCAGTGCAGAAGCCCAAGGATGTTGTGGTACCCCCCTGGTTGTGTTGGTAGAGGACCAAGTCAAAGAGGCTGGTAAACTAGGCCTGACAGTAATGGAACTGGGAGGAAGAAATGACAACCACATCTGCAGCAGATGTTAGCAGCTAGTGTTCTGTAGCCCTGAGTCATGTTTGAAGGATAAATGGAGAACCATGCTTTCCGACGACGTTTACCAGAAGAACTTGGTGGGCATCATAGTAGATGAGGTTATAAATAAACGTCACGTATAAATGGTAAGTTTTAAACCCCTTCTGGTGATGTGTATATACCTGATACTAACTATATTTGCCGGTCAAGCGGCTTGACTTCAACGTGAGTGGATGAAGCGGCGCGTCAGTCAAGAGACGGACAGATTTTTAATCTAATCACATGCATCCTTTGAAAACAGAGTCCCAGATGATATTGTGAAATACCATCTGGCGACAGTCAGGCTATCTTTATTCCTCTTCAATCACGTTTGAATCATTGTGATTGAAACGTATTTAAAACGTATTATCAGAACAGTATGAAATAAAACATTTTAATGCATTTTTTGTTTTAGGAGATGCTGTTAATAACTGTTAATTACAGTTTAATAATAAGCTATTGATTTAAAGGTAAACATGTGAGTGCAGATCAGGTAGTAAAAACAGACCAGTTACGGTAATGATATGAACTGACTGATATGGAACTAAAACAACAAAACTCATGAACATACAAGAGAACACCTGTAGAATAACTGTCCACAAGAGAGACCAGTATGCATCCAAGGTTTTAATTTTACTTTTTTCATTCTAAAAAAGTTTGGAGTTTACATCAAAACTCTGCTCGAAACCCATCTGTTTAGAGTGGCTTTTACATTTAATTAAAAAAATAATTATTATTTATTTCTAATGTACTCGTACTATTCGTCTCCCACTTCACCAGGTCCAGGTCTAATGTTTGTCTGTAATGTAAAAGCCCGGGTTCAATTCCCGGACCATGAGGGCCTTTCTGTGAAGAGTTTGCATATTTCTCTCCCCACGTCTGGATGGGTTTCCTCCAGGTGCTCCAGTTTCCCTCATCACCCAAAAATATGTTCCTCCATATGTATCCTCCATGGTGATTCTGACCATGAGCCTGGTTCTACAGCTGGAGATGGGTCCCCGGGCGCCACACATGGCTGCCTACTGCTCTTACAGGTGCCCCAAATGGCATGAAGGATGGGTTAAATGCAGAGGACAAATTTCATTGTACAATGTATAATGACAAATATAATATAATGACAAGTATAATGCCAAGTACTTTACCATACACACATATATATATATATATATATATATATATATATATATATATATATATATATATATATCTCACTTTTCAAGGCACCCAAATTGCTTTACATGATTGTTCCATTATTCATTCACTCTCACATGCTCCCTCTGGTGGTGGTAAATTACATATGTATCCACAGTTGTCCTGGGGCAGACTGACAGAAGCGTGCCTGACAATTCAGTGACACTGGAGGCAGAAGGGTGAAGTGTATTTGCCCAAGGACACAACAGACTGGCTTGGACAGAATAGGATTCGAACCACCAACCTTTTGGTTAATGGACAACTTTCTCCACCTCCTGAGCCTTCGCTGCCCCAGATTATTATTAAAATGATTATTTCTATATTAGATTTGAGTTATTTCCCTGGCCTGGCCCATTGCAGATCAAATTTATGTGAACGTGGCCCCTGAACTAAAATGAACATGTTCTATATGTTTAATCAGTTCCGTTGTTCTTGAAGAGTTGCTCAGAACTTCAGAAGAGCCTCAGATTCTGCTTCTTTTGTCCCGTTAATGAAGCGTCGCTGATGTTTCCTCACTCTTCAGTCAAGATCTATTTTTCATAGCCGTCATCAAAGTGAAGAAATCCCATGTCGCTCTTTGATGTGCTTAACACAATTTTAACTCCTGTCTCATTATAGAGATAATTAATAGTTTAATTAGCACCAATTCTCACCAACTGACAGCTTATGATGAAGTTGAATGTAAAATGATACAAAAAGCATATTTTATTTTCACTTTCAGCATACGTTTCTAAACTTGGACTGTATGTAGGTTTCTTCAACTCAGGTATTTTGGTATCATAATTGCCTCAAACTTTTGTTGCTGATGTTTTGTAATAGTTTTTTTTAAATATATATATATATATATATATATATATATATATATATATATATATATATATATATATATATATATATATATATATACACACACACACACCCAAACTGATTTAACCTACACAGCAAAGACATAACCCCCCGCCACAATCACTACCTTTCACTAAAGGACAGAATGCCCAAATATGTGCAATGCAAACAACTTAGGTGGATTAATTTTAATTCTCATTACCTTGAAGCAAAGCAATCATTTTCTATGGTTAGGAAAAAAGCAAGCTTTATGAATAAAAGTAATTATCATTCATGTGCTTTTTTTGCAATTAACACTTAGTGGAATCTGAATGAGCATTTGCAAAGTGTGTAGAGGAAAAAAGAAAAATGCTGTAGATCCAAAAAAAAAAGATCAAAGTAGCGTCAGAATGGAGTTTACAGATGCTGAACACAATGAGCAGCGAGTGGCGGAGGTGAGAAACAATACTGTGTGTCTGTGGGCATGGGCGACGGCCAACAGCAAAGCCTCCGTTTCATGTCGAACACCCCCCACACACACCCCTCCTTTCCCTTTTTCCGCTCAACTTTCAGTTTACGACCGCTCACAACAGTTTACAGCAGCCAAATTTCATTTTCTCCTCACAAATCCTATCGCACATTATCCTGTACATTGCATTAGGGCCCTAATCTTTCCTTTCTCTTGCTCAGAAGAAGAAAGGAGCGCCTTCATGATTAACCCACTTTACAGCAATAAATAAACGCATCATCCAGTAATGTACACCAGATTTAATTTGAAGGGGAAGAGAAAAAAAAACTGCTCAAATCACTGAAATGTAATGAAAAATAACACAATGCAGACTCCAATGGGCGCCTTAGGAATTAATTTGAATGCTCCATAATTTTTTTTTTCTCTGTTATACTCTGGATGTTTTTTTTTTTCCCTTTCTCTCTCTCTCTCTGTCGCAGTGTGACTTTTTCCCCACTCTCAATCTCCTGGTGTTAAGTCTTCAAAATATACTCAAAGAATAAAGACAAACAGAATCTGTGTGCTATAAAAAAGCAGGGTTGTTATTGAATTAGCTTCTCTTTCTAGTCATTTTTGTTCATTGGATACAGGTGCAAAACTTTACCAATATTCACTAAATTTAGTTTTTTTAAATTCATAATTTGTTATTTTTCAAGATAAAGGGTAGCGGGGACATGAAATCAAGAAAGAAAAACAAGCCCCCCCCCCCAACAACAACAACAATGTCAACAACTATTTATAGACAGGTTGTAGTCTTTCACATACACACTTATAAAAGGACACATACTATACATACTCAGTCATAATAAAAACTCATTTGGCCATTTGGCTGTGACAAACTAAAACCATTTCAACCACTGATCCAGAAAAAAGCTCAGTTTTTTTGATTAAAATGGGATCTTATTCCATCCATTTTGTAAATTTACACCACAATATCTCCCCACATAGTAATTGTTGGGCTGTGTGGTTGTAGCCATTTACTCGTAATGGCTTTTTTACTGGCCACAAATAGAATGCTAGAATGTTATGAATGGGATTTGTCCACTTTCAGCCACTTTTTGGGAACATGTCCTAGGTACAAAGTCTTAAAGTCCAATGCAGTATCTTCTCCAAAGATAGGACATTGTAGGACATTATGTATCTCAAATCAAAAAACATGGTGGTAGTTTTGCACACTGACGACTACATTGTCTCCAACAAACAGGGATGATGTCACTGAATTTGCATTTCTGATATGGTGTTTTAAATATTTAAGTATTCAGTTAAATTCCCTACAGTTCATTAAACTGGTGCATTGCCAATTTATTCCCACATTCTTCATCAGATATTTCAGTCCCTGATTCTGTTTCCCATTTTACATGTATGGTTATGATGTGTAGTGTGTGTTGAGGCCTGAGAAGCAGTTGCATGTAGCTGATATAATACCTTTATTAAGAGTTGCATTGTATGTTCCTCTAAACAGTTCTAGCAGGTGGTTTCTCTTCTGATATATATATATATATATATATATATATATATATATATATATATATATATATATATATATATATATATATATATATATATATGTTCCTCTCGCCCCACCTGGCCGGTGTCCCCTTCAGACTCAGGTCCTCTACCAGAGGTCTGGGAGCCTGAGGGTTCTGCGCAGGATCTTAGCTGTTCCAAGCTATCTGGTATCTGCTGGAGCCATTCTCCCAGCTTGGGGGTCACTGCCCCTAGTGCCCCATCACTACTGGTACCACTGTTGCCTTCACACTCCACATTTTCCTTGGTATTGGTATTTCTCAAGCTTCTCGTGTTCTTTCTTTCTGATGTTGCTATCACTGGGGACTGCTACATCTATCACCACCACTGTCTTCCCATGTTTATCCACCACCACTATGTCAGGCTGATTGGCCATCACCACCTTGTCGGTCTGGATCTGGATATCTTTTAAATTGTATTTACTTCTCCTAAAATGTTTCAGGTTATACACATTTTTGTGAAATTATACTTTATTTTAGTGTGAATACATGAAAGTATTTACATTTAGAAAGAGGAAAAAATGTGGAGCAGTGAGTGTTGGTATAGTAAATTAAAATGCTGTGGTTCCCTTGTGTGTCCACACATACCACACCATGTTTAAACTGAAAAAACTCTTCTTCTTCTTCTCTTGTAAAATTCATCAACATCCATCTTTTTTTTTTTAATTCAGTTTTCTGTAATAAACCATTTGTGCTATGACTGAAAAAACACCTCTTAATGGAAATCAGTTGCTCCTCCAAAGGTTTCTCTGTGGCTTTGAGACCTCATGATATTTTTAAAGCTGGAAAAGATAAAGTACTTCCTTAATGGACCTCTGTTGACCTATTATGATCAGCTAAAACACTTGCTTCTGAATAATATACAGCACAAATGGAACAGCAAGGTCACGTGGCTCAAAATTCTGATAATTTGATTTATCCATTTATTTCATTCATTAATTATTATTTTATTAATTATCTTATGTTGTACTAGTTTTTTTTTATTATTTAATGTTATAATTATCTTAACAACTATAATTTCATTTCAGTGTCATAATTTTTTGCTACCTTTATGATTGAAAATGCTGGCATGATTGGTTCTGTGGGCGGGATGTGATTAATTGGGGAACTTATTGTAATATTCTTTAATCACTGTTAAAAGAATAAAAATACTTGACAGAAAGAAAAACGATCTCTTTTCAAGCATAAAAAACTTTATTTGTATTTTTTATTATTATGCATAAGTTATATTTGCACCATTTGAGGGTCAAAATTAAGCATATTCACAGGAAAGTAATCCATGCATATTTGGGATATGCATGCGTCCAGTTGTAGTTGAACATAAAATAAATATTTTCAAACTCTAAAATGAGTGCATTTGTAGTTATAATGTGTTGTGTGTGTGATATTTGTCAGAATACAAATCAAAATGTTACATCATCAAAAATTTGATTTACGGAATGAAAAGTTCCAAATACACTGTCTTCAGTACGAATATGAATTTCTAAGATGGAAGAAAGTGGTCAAAAATATGCCATTCCCTCTCTCTGTTCTGTGTTCAATGGATAATGCCTGTGACATAATGCTCTAAGCGATGACGTATTTTTGACCACTTTCTTCTATCTGACAAATTCATATTCGTACAGAAGACAGTGTACTCGTAACATTTCATTTGGCATGCATATCCCAAATAAGCACGGAATACTTTCCTGTGAATATGCTTAATTTTGTCCCAATAGTCGCTCCATAAAAAGCAACCTCTCTTTTTTTCTCTCGTCCATGTTCTTCACATGTATCCCATATTGCTTTTGGTTTCCCATCGTTTTTTTGCCTCAAACCTGCAACACATTGGAGAGAAAACGAGAAAAGAAATTGCAATTATTGAGGCATGTGAGAAAACCTGGTCAGTGCATTTGTATGTATGTGAATGTGAGTGTTTTGTATGTGAGCGCTGGTTCCTACTGGGGCTAATGCGGGCGCTGCTAGCTTTATCTTAACTGCACTTGAACCCAAAGTGTCACACATGGCAGATGGGATTGGCAGCATAAACACAAGGATGGAGAGGACGTCCACATACCCCCAGGATATTTGGTTCTTCCTTTTTTGCGCTGCCCTCAAAGCTTCCTCTTCCTGTTTGCGTTGGACGAAGTCACGGCAATCAGCGGCTCCAGCGATTTTCACAGCCAGCTATTTAGAGACAGACAGAGGAGAGAGAGAGAGAGGTCCATTAGAGAATGGAAATCAGTCTGGGGTGGCTTCGTGTCAGTGTCTCTGACTCCCTGTGTCGCCACGGAAACAGAAAAACCCTTTATGGAGATGTACGGAATATTAATGCTGCTGTATCCAACAGTTCAGCTCCAGTTACACCACGGATCAGCTAAAACACTGGTGTCAAACATACGGCCTGGGGGTCAAATACAGACCACCCAAGGATTCAATGCAGCCCACTGAAGAAATTAACAAAATAAGATGTTAAAATCATTTTAGGTCTGAATCACAGGTTGACTGAAGATGAATGGGCCTGTTTACATGATTTTTTATTCCCGTTTAATTCACAATAAAGGTTAATTCCTCTTTCAGATGAAGCATGTAAATACCTAATTCCTATTGAAAATGATAATTCTGAATTAAATTTAATTTGGAGTAAAGTCATTGGTTTAGTCCACTGTTAATTCTGAATTTGATCCTTCCTCTGACATGGAAACAGTTAATTCAATGTCAATGTAATATCTGGTCTAACATGTTGATAGTGGAAACCAATGCAAAACAGGAAGTGGATCTACCTGTACCTCCAGCTCTCAAAGCCCAATTAACTAGAGCTAAATACACCCGTTTCCATGGAAACCTGTATTCAGAATGAGAATTTCCATGTAAACATGGATTAATTACGAATTATTTTAGTCAGAATCAATAATTTGGAATTAAAAAACATTTTGTAATTGTCAAAAGAAGGCCAATAATCTGAATTAATTAATTAATTATCTTTTTGGAAAAAAAAAACTAGATGTTTTTGTCTTCCATGTTTATTTTGCATTTTATGTGCAAATTTAAGTAGCATTGAACATTTAAGTACTCAAGTACAGAGGCAAAGGACATGTCCCATCCCCCCCCCAACTTCTGGTTCAAATAATAATAATAAAAATACAATAAAACAACAATGCAAATGTTAAAAACAAAAAAAGAAGAAGAACCGTTTAAATCTGTTAACTCTGCTTATTCATAATTACATCCTATACTGAAAGAAGAAAGAGAAAAAAAAAAGTTAAATCTAAGAACGCTGTACACCTTTATAATATGTTATCTGCTTTGTCTTTTAATCTGACCCCAGGAAGTAATAATTTAATTATTTATATTTTATTATTTTGTTCTTTTGTTCTTATTTTAGTTTTATTTTTTTATCCATTAATTTTATGGATTGTCTTTGTTGTCCGGTTTTCTAGATGTTTGTTTATGTTACATAAAATAGAAAAAAAATATTTCTGCACATGCTCAGTTCTGTCCAGGTTAAAACGGTATGTTTCAGCAGAAAAACATCCAGGACATAAACATAGATAGTTACAAGAATTTTGTTTTGTTATATTTTCTTATTAACAATGAACAAAATAATGTATTTGTTTGTGTCTGTCTGATGCAGTTGTTTATCAAATATTTCATGATAATATTTGAGATTATGCACAATTTAAAGGGTGCCCAAAACATTTTCTCCATTAATGTGTTTGTAGATCTGCTGTATAAATGCTAAACTAAGCTGGAATATTGTTAGCATTGCACTTATTTTTCTTAAGAATTTACAGGTTGTTCATGTTACATTCAAGTACAATTTGGAGATGTAAATGTTTTCATCATATAATTTTACTTTTTTCACTCAAAAGTTATTATCTTATTACACTGGGTTACAAAAATAATTGTTACATGTTTATGTTTTGTCAACGGATTATGCCACCATGCTGCTGAATCCAAAAGTACCATCCATTTTTTCCCCCAATCAGGTTAGGTTTTTATGCACATATAATTTGAAAAATCCGATCTTCTAACTAAATTGAAGACATTTTTGTGGCATTATCAGTTGATTTTTGTTAAGATTTCTCAACCAAAAGTTTCGTGACAAAAATAAAAGTTTTGTAACAGAATGTTATTTAAATGTTAAAATAACATTTCTGTAAATTGAATAACAGACATTAATAAAGGTAAGTACATGTAAATTGAACATTACACCACTGTGTAAAATTCAAAACATGAACTACATGCCTTCATTCAGTTGTGGTATAAAAAAAAAACAACCCAATTGGTCATAAGTTGACAGATGCAAAATCTGCAGAACAAGTTCATTGGCAGAAGTATAAAAAGATTTTGCATCATGTGACGTGAAAATACCTGTATATGGAAACAAAAAGGTAAAAAAACAGCAACAAATATGTAACTTTGTTCAGAACGTTGATCTCATTGAATAATATATTTACATGAAGTTTTTTATTTCCAAATTATTTATTCCCAAATCACAACACCATCGCCTCACAGGGCTTTACAGGAGAGAACAATCAACAGTATTATTCAGAATAAAATAATTCAGAATTAAAGCTATTTCCTTTGTGTTTACATGGACATGTCTGAATAATGGTTTCCATGGAAACGGATGTATTCCACTCTAGTTAATTGGTCTTTCAGAGCTGGAGGTGTGGAGGGTTCTGATTGGACAGAACGGCCGCTTGAAGCCTGAATGTCTACTAGAAGAAAATTATTGTGTCCGCTTCCTGTTTTACTTTTGTTTCAATTATCAACATGTTAGACCAGATAGTAGATGTGATGTTTGACTTTATTTTTGTAATAATTATGAAGGGGCCAATCGACTGAATCAACCATAGGAATCAACAACCAAATGCCAACAGTGTCACGACAAGACCAGGAGCATGTGCAAAACGACAGGAATACTGTTAAAGAGGAATTAACTGTTTACATGTCAGAGGAATTATCTAATTCTGAATTAAGATCAGAATAAACCAGTGACTTTATTCTGAATTAAGTTTAATTCTGAATTAACATTTTCAACTGGAATTAGGTGTTTACATGGTTCATCTGACAGCGGAATTAACCTTTATTCTGAATTATACAGGAATAAAAACGATCATGTAAACAGGCCCAATGTGATTTTAGATTCGGCACAAAAATGATCCTAAATCAACTTAAAAAAAACCCTGAAACTATACATTTGGTGTTGATCAATGTTATTTATATTATAGTGCTACTAGTCTGGCCCACTTTATATTATACTATTCTGTATGTGGCCTCTGAACTAAAATGACTTTGACAGCCCTGATCTACAAAATGCATTTTACAGAATCAAGTCAAAGTTATCAAAGTCATTGTTGAATGTAAATGGCAGCATAATATATACGACCACATGTATGGAACTGGAGGTAAATTACTCACATTAGGACATATTGTGCGGATAGTATTTCAGGAATAAGAAGGTGTTAATTGGAAAAGATGATTTCTGGATTGTGGGTTTTCATATACCGTTATAGAAAAAAATTATGAGACCACCCCCTGTGTTCTTCAGTTTTATGTTAGTTTTAATTACTGTTGGAACTAAAGGTAAAAAACCACCCAAATAATAAACAGGAAAAGAGTTTGGTGTTGATGTTGGATAGTTTAAAAAAACAGAACAGGAGAAAATAAATAATATAGAATTCAGCTGAAAAGCATTAAAACTAAACTAATGACAGATGCCTGAGATGTTTACTGAAGGGCAACAACCAAATATTTGTATTTCAATACTTCCTGTTTTGGGGTTGAAACATTTCGATGGTGAAGAAGAAATAAACATTACAGAAAATTTACTTTGACAAAATACAGTTATAGTATAATATAATACAGTTATAAAAAATACAGTTATAGAAAACACTTGTTTTCCAGCCCTTCCCAGTTTGTTGTTCATTTTAATTCCTTGTTCAACTAAAGCTCCATTTGTTTGGACACATATAATGATACCAACAAAAGCATGAAGCCATAAAGTGTTCTGACAGAGTTTTCTTTTTACCAAAGCACTTCCAGATTAAAATACCGTGTATACGTTAGTCTGGGATTCTGCTAACACCTCGGATAAGGTGTTGCCTAGTGTACAACAAACACATCAAAAGTTGCGCTCTGAGCCTTATTTGGGCTGGTTTTAAAGACATTACATTAAAGTTAGATCAGACTATACCGTCTTTTTACACTTTTATTCGGATTGCGACTCCAAATCCAGACCTTCATGGGTTAATACATGTTATTTCTATTGAAATTTTTTGCGTGATTTTGTTTTCAACACAATCAACTATGTCAAAAATTTTAACAGATATAGAATGTGTTATTTTAGTTTTCTCTTTATTTTTTGAGCAGTGTATTTGATAATAACAAAAGTGTTAGAGTAGGACCTTTAACTACACACTATTCCATTGTTCAGATCAGTTGAGTTCAATTTTATTTTGAGCACACAGAATCATCAAAACATCAAGCAAAATGGATTTTTTTTGGATTCGAAATGAAGAGCGAAGAAGTAAAACCTATTATTATAAGACCCACCCACCTTTTTTTTTTTTTTTTTTTACAAAGTACTACTCCAATAGATTATACGTAATGTTGACTATTGCTAGGATAGCTTTTGTAACGAGGAGTTTGCAAAACCCCAGATACCGTAGCAGTGAATGATCAACGGTGTTGAAGGCTACACTCACAGTGTATTCTTTGCTTTCTATTGGTGTTAAAATTACTCTAAATCCATATTAGCGGTTGCTGAGTAGTTTGTGTTTATTTATGAAATTGTCTATTCTCACTACAAATAATTTTTCCTGAGTTTTTAAAAAATTGTAACAAGAGCGAAATGGGCGTATAATATTAAACTGGTGATTGTCTCCTCTTTTGAAAATGGGAATTTCTTTAGCAATTTTCTTTTTTTTAATCTTGTTTGGTAGATACTACATATAAAAATGAAATATTTAAATATAAGTGTTCAGTCTTTGCCCAAAGTTGTGAAAGTCTGAAAATATTCACATCTTTTCCACATTAATAAGCCGGCAGCAGAAGCAGTACTGCAGTTTTTTGGACAGAAAAACTTGTCTAGCAAATAAATATTGTCCACTTCCAGACATAAGACTCTTATAAATTTTTGTCCAAAACAGGATGATAACATCTTGATTAAGATCATGGAATTTTCCATCATCAATAAATATTATTGCAGCAACAGAGGTAACATAGTAGGTTTCCAGCGATCTGTTCATACCCAACCTTAAATGTTAAAATAGTTTGTATGCTGGGTCATTATTTTTAATTTCAGACCAAATACTGTTCTAGTTCAATCAATGACATAATACTGTCCAAGAAGTTGGTGATGTTATAAATGTAAACCTTCAGACACAAACACAGTCACATATTTAGTCATTTTATTCACATAAAATAATGTGTAAATGACATGGATGTATTTCATAATAAAAGTGTCACCAAACACTTCCATAGTTTGTCTGGTTTGGTGAATACTCCATATAAAAATATAATCTATAAATATAAGTGCTCAGGCTTTCCCCAAAGTTGTAAAAGTCTGAAAATATTAACATATTTTCCACATTAATAAACAGAAAAACAGACGGACAGAAAAACTTGTATGTTAGAGTAGTAGGGTAAACCACTCTGGTACCCTATGGTGAGGAAAACAGGAAGTTAATGAAATAAATACATAAATTATTGTATGTCTTGTGTTTGTGATATGAATATTGCACACTCCATTATAGTGATAACAATATTTTCCTGATATATTTGTGCAGCCCGATTGGGAAGTTATAAAAATAAACATATACAGCTGGAAAATGTAAGTGCATATTTGTTTGGGTGTGTGTGGCACATGCCCCACAGCTCTATACATTACTGGGGCAATGTTTTATTAAAATTATTCTAATCTATTTGTGCCTTTTGTTTGAGGTGTTTTTACATTTTTAAGCTCCTGGCTTTTAGTGTCTCCATTGTTTCCTTTTGATTACTTCTTTTTTTCCCCTTGTTTAATGTGCAAATGAAATAAGGAGGGAAGAATGAGTAACAATGTTCAGCATTCTGCAATTTCCCTCCATATATATTTATATATATATATATATATATATTTTTTTTTTTATACATCCATGTATTTGAAGGGGAAAAAAACATAACAGTGGCATTTTTGCTCTCATCACCAGGGTAAAGAGACTTGTGTGTTTGTAATACTGCAGGCGGTGAAGAGAATGACCGTGACTGCAAGAGGCAAACATTCAAATCCCAGTGAAGACATGTGTGTATTGTGAAGCAGAATAATCCCAATAACCCCAGTCACACAGACGCACAGGAAACAAAGGGAAAAATCCTGCCTCCTCTGTCACTCCTGAGATAGGTTTATTATTCAAGCAAAGGCAAACTTTGATAAACAACTTGGAACAATTTCACCAAACCTTTGGGTAATTCTCTGTAATATTCTGAGTACAATCAGGGGGGGAAGAAAGTCTTAAGGTAATGAAGAAATGTGCCACCACTGTGCCACTTGAAAAAAAAAATGAAAAAAAAAGACCTGCTAGAAAAAAAAAATGTTTCAATTATAATTAAGTGGGATAAACTTTATTAGAAAGACTGAAACTAAAATATCTCCTAATGCATGCTGGGATTAAGCAGGTCAGAGCGAGCAGGCAGGAAAAATTAAACTCTAAAGGCTTTTTATCACCATATTTCAGGAACCAAGGGTGTAAAATGTTCTAATTTGGGATACATTAAAAGCCATAAAGGTCTTTCAAAAAGATTAATGGTACTTTGCTTGGATTTAAGATAAGGGCTTCGGCTGGCTGCAAGTACTGGGCTGCGGCTGGGCCCTCGAGGCATTCATCTATACAGTCACTGGAAGATTTGTGAAAGCGTCTGCATAACCTGGAGCGTACATACTATGACAGGCTCGCCAGTTCTTTTGCCATTTTTATAGGTTTTAAATTCCTCACATGGTGTTTTCTAGCCACTCAGAACGGCTGATTGCTGCTACGTTGGCTGCAGATTTGCGGGCAGATAAATGCACGCCGGGGATTTTTCCTGCTCCTGGTTGAAGAGGTGTCGCTGCTAAATGTTTCCGATTATAAAGGAGATGTTTATTAAATTGTTGACAAATCTGTGTGGAGCTGGAAATACAGCTATTGGTTGAGACGTCTCATTACAGCGGCAAATCAAATGAAACTGTGTGATGCTAAAAGGGCTCATTTGGAGATTTACAGACTGAGATTTTCTTTTTTTTTCTCCCATTGTGAGGATTAGCCACATTAACCTGCTCTGCTCTGCTGGGGGGGGGGGTATGCAAAGGTCTGGAAAACATGCCTTTCCAAACATTCCAAAAGCAAAATACAACCCAGTTCCCAGTTGAGTTTTACATTCAGAGCAGAGCCTTTACTATATTTAAAGCAGGGGTTTCAAATATGCGGCCTTGGGGCCGAATGCAGCCCACCAATGGTTCCAATGTGGCCTGTGGGATGAAGAGCATCATAACCAATTAAATGACCCCATATTTTCCTTTGCCTATAAATGATGACGACTTCAAAGTTTTGTCATTGTTTTATTGCAAAAAATTATCTTAAACTATGAAAACACTTACCTTTACAAACTATCCTATAACAACACGTAAACAACCTGTAATGTCTAAAGAAAATTAGACATAATTTGAACCATCTTCTGCTTCTGTTACCATGAGTGTAGTGTCTTTATAGAACTGATCCATAATAAAACAAATGGACAAATGATGAGTTGAGGCTGAATAATGTTAAAATTGCCGTTATTTTCCAGATGAAGTTTAACTTTTTTTGCATTTGAATAATTTATAAAAATATTTTCAGAATTTAATGTTTTTTTGCATTAAAACAATGACAAACATTTTGAGTTGTCATTATTTATAGGTTATTATGTTTTAATTTTACTGGTCCGGCCCTTTGGAGATCAAATCGGGCTGAATGTGGCCACTGAAGAAAATGAGCTTGAGACCCCAAAGCATTAAAGGTCTTTAATTTTTTTGGTTTTATTTTTGCTCCATCTTTTTTTTTTTTTTTTTTTATCAGTTTTGTCTCCAATCCCCCTGATTGTCTTTACTGGGGCTCAACATTAATGTCAACCAAGTTACCTAGGAGACAGAACAGATCAAAGAGACAAAAAAACCCCCCCTCAAAAGTCTGATTAATCAAGCCTGCAAACAGCTTATTTCTTTTAGCCTGCATGCAAGTATGAAAATGAGATTCCGAGAGCAGTACATTGTGCAGATTTGTTCATTCTTATCTGAACAAAGCCAGCGGCAGCTTATTTCATGGATCACTGGCACTGTCAGCGCTGTGGCGCCGAGCAGGTGACGGCTTCTCTTTCTGTGGCGAGAACAAAATTAGCAAAAAGTCGGCACAAATTAGCCTCTCATATTTTCAGTAATATGACATTATTTTTCATTTACTTTTTTGATCCACTTTTCAGGATTTTTTTACCCCTCCCCTTTGCGTGCCAAATCCTTTCACATCAGAAGCTGTGGAAAAATAAGAATGTGCAGCGAGAATGAAAGTACAAAGATGGAATAAAGGCAGGAGACGGGAAAGCTGCTGCATTCTTTGTTTATGTCGCTTCTAAAAGGCAACGCTTCCCACTACAACCACACACTAATATACTATTAAGTGTCCATCACACTGTGCCTCTCTCTATCTCCCTGTCTCTGTCTCTGTCTCTGTCTCTCTCTCTCTCTCTCTCTTTTGTGTGGCCTGTGGACAGTCCTGTTAAAACAAGGTTTATTCACAGGATTAATGCTCTGACCTTTGGAAGATTTGAAGGCAAAAAAAAAAAATAAAAAATTCATGGCGCACAATGCTGGCACCACAGCAGCAGCAGCAGCTTAAGGCCACTAGGAGGGTTAAGTCAATAGTACCGTTTTCTGTTCATTCATGTTTGGGTCGTCATGGAGATTCAAGTGGACCCCCCAAAACACGGGGGCCTCGACGCGAAAAAAAAAGCAAAAAAAAAAAAAAAAAACAAAGCTCCTGTGTAAGCCCCAGACAACACAAACGGGCCTATGTTATTAGCACTTCCACACTGGGTTTTTCTATTGCATCATTTCGAAGGTGTTTGATAAATGAAAGCAGCAGGAAGTGTTTAAGGAGCTACATAGAATTCACCAAAAAAAAAAACAAAAAAACACTGTGGCAATTAAACAGTAAGTGCAAAAAGGACAATAGCTGAATGAAAGATGAGAAAAATACGTCTCCATGTGGATAAAGTGTTAAAGCTCCTATTAACAATATGAAATAAATGATGGCTTTAAGGAAGAAATGGCCTTAAACCCATTCATAAATTTCCTATCCAGGAAGCCTCTTCCAATTAAAACGTGTGAGAGGTGGATTAACAAGGGCTATATGGCTTTGCCTCGCTAAATCACCTCCCCGAGCTGCTCTGCTGCATTTGACGTGTAAACGATTAATGACCAGCCTAATTCCCTTATCACACTACCTTAATGCCTAAATAATGTGGCCTTAGTCAACTTTGGAAAGCAGGGCTATATAAGAAAGGAATGAATATCAGATTAGGCGGCTCACATGTTATTTCTGCATAATTTCTTCGGACTGAGGCCGAGGCCAAAGGAAAAGTGTGTTTCAGGCTGCAAAGCCTCAGTGTTGCAGCCACACTGAGATGGTCAAAGGTCAAGAGTTCAATGGACGCCACCCAGGACGCTGAAAACACAAACCATCGCTGAAGCAGTTTTCAGTCAGAGTGTTTTGAAAATAATAGACTGGAGTGGAACCAAAGAAGCACAACGGAAGGCTCTTATGGAAGTGCACACACGTATCTGTAAGCAGAGGTTCTCAACCTGGGGGAGGAGACCCCACAAGGTCACCTAGAATTCAAATGAAATCTGAAATTAGAGCTGCACAATATATTGTTTGCAATGTACATGTGTGGAATAGTCACATCACAGGTCCTGCAATTACTTTTACACCCTGTATGAGTGGCCAGTTCATCTCAGGGCTGAACATATATGTGACTGCTCAGCACGAAACCAGGTATAAGTCACGCTGACCCGTTCAGAGCTACAGCCAAATTCAGGCTGGAAGGTGATTTTTTGTGTATTTACATTTTATCAAAAAACGGTACCTTAACACCTCTATTTTCAGTTCCCGTGGTCATTACATTGAAATTCAATCAATAAAGGTGTTTATTAAGTCAATTATTTAAGCGGCGACAAAGGTTCAGGGATTGCTGAGCAAAGACAAAGCCGAATTCCACCTCTTTTCGCCGAACAAAATGATCTCCGTTCCGTTGGTACGAGGAAAAAGCCTATATAGAATGCTCTGTCCAATGGCGTAAGCCAAATGATTGTAATACGTCGCACTTCTTTCCTATTATTATAATATATAAAACCTCTGTGACATGTCCATCAGAGTGTCCTTTAACATCTGTGAAAAATTTGTGTCAATCGGATACAAATTATTATGCGTAGCTAAGGACTTCCTACCCCAAAACAGTCCAAAACTTTGACGGCCAATTTCTCAAAAATGCTAATTGCAAAATATGTCCAAATGTGGATATTAAAATTACCATAACTTTGGTTCTACTTGTGATAGAAACATAATTTTTTCACCATCTTAAACCTTAGTTTCCACTCTACCAAGCTACACAGATAACTCAGTTTTGATTTCCAGCCACTTATGCCTGGTTTCGTGGTGGTGGGTCACATATAAACAAACAATCACTCTCACATTCACACCTATGGACAATTTAATTTAACCAATTAACCTATCAGTGCACGTGTTTGGATGGTGGGAGGAAACTGGAGGACCCGGAGGAAACCCACGCAGACACGAGGAGAACATGCAAACTCCACACAGAAAGGTCTGGTGTGGGAATCGAACCAGGTTCCTTCTTTTATTTCATTTAAAAAAAAATAAAAAATGTATTTATTAATTCATTAATTTTATTTCATTATTTTGACCACAAGAAGGCTGCCACAGAAACATATGTTCTGTGTCGATAACTAATGTGTTTGACCATTTGTGTCGGCACCACACGGCTGTTATATACTCCTGAGTAATTTTTCATATCACAAAATATATCGCAGGGTTAAAAAAAAATCACAATGCCAGTTTTTTTTTCTAATACCATGCAGCCCTACCTGAAATGTACATAATTCAACAAATCTGTTTGTAGCATCCCTGTTTATCTGTGGATTGCCTAACACCTACACAACTCCACCAAATGATCAAAAGGGTGACTTTCCAGTACTATGGTAGATTGGTAAAGTTTCACACTATTATGACATACAACAATAACAAAGACATTAAACTAATTTAATTTTCTCCTTCTAACTTTGCCACTCTGAGCTTTGCCATCCCACCCCCTGATTTGGCTACAGCTGTGCCATAGTGTATTACTAATGACAACTCATTGCTGTTATGGACATAGAGTATTTTGTGGTGCAGCACCACAGGTAGATCGCGCCCCTCCAACGCAATTCTGTCATTCTCGTTCACACACAGAAAGCGAACAGGAGAGAGAGATCAATATATCAGTAACAAACACATACAGCTGTTGTTTAATTATGCCCTCTCTCCACTGTGACACAGAAATGTGCACACACGGCAACACACCGCATGCAGCAACATGGCAGTGTGCGCACACACGGCAACGCAGCACACGCAGCAATGCCAGTGTTGCCAGATTGGGCAGTTTTATACCCAGCTACTTTTGGTTACATCTGGCAGGGGAAAATGCATTGGGCTGGCATATAAATTTTGGGCTGATTTTGCCAACATCAAGCAATTTTTTTTAATATTGTGAAACCAGCACAACAAACTGTTATTTTATGGTTTAAAAACAGTACAACTACAAAATTCATATTCCTGACGCGGTAATGAGGCGTCTTTTTCTGAGTCGCTCCTTTCTCTGTGTTGTTTTCTATGAATGGGAAATACAGCCAGTGGGAGGGGGGCACCATGCAGCAAATTCAGCATGTGTTGGTAACTCAGAGTGACCTATCAGATTCCAAAAGGAGCGTGTAAAAGTGGTTTTCACCAGAATGAGAAATCAGCCTTTAAGTTTCAGGTTGTTCAATTTTTTTCTAGGAATGTTAGGAAAGGTGGATGTTATGTTTTCTTCTGTGTCTGTCTGTCAGCCAGTGAGCAAGATAACTAAAATAGTTATGGATGGATTTGGATATAATGTTAAAACTAGCCTGATGGTGGCCTGAAGGCCATGTGTCCCTGTCACACAACTGACAAAAATCATCTGTTAAAAAGTACACATCATCATCGAACTTGAGCAAGACCTTCATGAGAGGCATGTGTGTTTTAAAATTAGTGACCTTCCAGCAAAGCTGTTAAAACGTATTGAGAGTACAGTGTTCCCAAATGGATGGACGGACGGACAGCATTTCCATGTGGACAATAATTTAATAATATAATTTAATTTCCAGGAAAGGTGCAAGGTGGTCCAGAATAGATCCCATAAAATTTTGGTTATTGTAAGTCAAAGGTCAAGGTCACCAAAATATGTTTTCATAATGATAAGAGATACAGGTCAAATGTTTGCAAGGAGGTGGGGTTTGTTGTACCTGGAACCACTCGTTTGTAGAAATGAAGAGTTTCCTTAATTTCCTGAGTGTAATTCAAGTATTTTCAGTCTAACAGATGAGAGACATTTGGACATGCATGATTTACAGGTTCTTACAGTATTTTACTGGGCCATATTGGGTGTAAATGTGTTGAATACCAAAGCTGTAAAATATGTGTATATTTTATTTTTTTAATATATATATTATATAATATATTATATTGTATTTTTATATTTAACCACTGTGCAGGCGTGATTCATGCATAACACTAATGTGGCCTGTTTACCCTATTTTTCGGTCATATTTATTTTTCATAGTTTGTGCGACTTATTGAGCGACTGAAATTATTAACACATTATTATATGATTTCACATGTTATTTTCACACTGACAACCACAAGAGGGTGCTGTTGAGCATGAACATGTTCTTTATGCGATTGTTATCTGAATAACTGTTTATATGTTACATTAATATACCAGGCATATATGTTACGTTAGCATACTGTACACCTATTCAGCCTGCTGTTCTCTATTTTATTTATATTTTAAATTACCTTTCTAGATGAAATGTCTGTTCTTGGTGTTGGATTTTATCAAATAAATTTCCACCGAACTGCGACAAGGAGGGCTGTGTAGGGTCATGTGGTCACATGGAGGGCACACCAACTACTGAGCTCCATTTGGACTGGTGTTAATGGCATTATATCAACGTTGGATCAGACTAAACTGTATTTTTACACTTTAATTTGGAATGTGACTCCCAATCCAGACCTCCATGGGTTACTACAATTGATTTCTCTTGATAATTTGGGAGATTTTGTTTTCAACACATTCAACTATGTAAAGAAAAAAATACTTAATAACAATATTTCATTCATTCAGATTTGGGATGCGTTATTTTAGTTCTCCCTTTATTTTTGGTGCATTGTATTTCATAAAAGCAAAAGTGTCAGAGTACGAGGTTTAACTAAACACTATTCCATTGTAATAGTGTTTGGCATTGGTAAATACTGCATATAGAAACTAAATATTTAAATATAAGTGTTGACGCTTTGCACAAAGTTGTGAAAGTATGAAAATATTCACATCGTTCCCAAATTAATAACATGTAAAGTTACATTCACCCAGCAGCAGTAGCAGTGTTGCAGTTTTTTTTGACTCCTGTTAGAGTGGTAGAGAAAGCCACTCTGGTACCTCATGGTGTGGAAAACACAAAGTTAATGAAAAATATTAAATATAATTACTGCACATTTGCGATATGAATTTTTTTTGTCAATCTGTACTTAAAACTTAAACTGGATGCTAATGACTAATTGTTTTGAGCTGGTTTTATTGTTTATTGTTTTTATTGTATTTATTTTTCTAATCAAAGTGTTGATGGTGTTGGCGACTGAAAATTAACTGTATGTGATGTCAGACTATTGGATTTATTTTATATTTAATCTGTTCAAGTAGGGGGCAGGCAAATTGTTTTCTTCTTGCTGCTTCTTTCTAATCATGGAGGTGTTGATTTGAAAATGTAGACAGCATTTATGTACAAATTAACTTGTCCAATTTCATGAAAGGAACAAACAGACAAATCAAACAGTGCCATAGTCTATATCAGATTAAAACTAAATATAAACCATATATCATTACATATTACAGGGATGAGATGGGGGTGTGAAGGTTTGATTTTTTCTTTGATTAATAACTCTGTATTTATTTCTGGTCATTTTGGTTCCATATGTTATTAGGGTTAGGTTCATTTCCTTCCTTTTCGTTTTAGTTTATTTTTGTTTGTTTTCTATTTCTTTTTCTAAAAATAAATATTGATATTATAATTGTGTATTTTTATCATTCCAATATTTATTTCTGTTCATGGTTTTCACTTTAAATGTATGTGTATTAAAAATACTTAATAAATGTAGTGTTCTTCTCTTGTATTTCTTAAAGGAGTCATTCCATGGTTATTTCATGAATATTGCTATGTTCTCCATGTGTGTTGGTTCTATGTCAGATAAAATGTCCGGATTGCTTTGTTTCAAGCTGTTTTTGGAGGGTACACGTCCATGACACGGTAATGAGGTGTCTCTGATTGGCTCAGAATGTGTGAAGTAACACTCCTCCCTCCCCTCTGGCTCTGTGTGTGTTTACTTTCCCAGAGTAGCATTCAGCTAGGTTTCGTGCCATCACTTGTTTTGAAAACGTGCAGGGTGCCGTCTTTACTTGTAGATGCTAATGCTACTTCAGATTTGCTGCAATGGGGGACGGGCTTTATCCCCACGTGGGTGACGCCAATGTCCTTGTGACATGAAGGGGACAGGCTTTTTCCGAGTTGCTTGTTTCTCTGTGTTGTTTTCTATGAATGGGAAATACAGCCAGTGGATGTGACACACAACACATGCAAATGCAGCATGTGTTGGTAACTCGGGGTGACCCATCAAATTCCAAAAAGAGCGTGGAAAAGTGGTTTTCAGCTCAATGACACCTTTAATGTTCAAATAAATCAAATTTAAAAAACAATTTAATTTAATACCGCACACTCTGTTGTCGTGATCATATTTTTTCGGTATATTGTGTGTGTCCCATTATTTTGTCATTGAAGAAGGGCGATAGTTCTTGAGTTCACCGTCCATCATCGGTGTCTTTTTTCACACATAATTCCACATTAGGGTTGCATGATATTAGAAAAAACTGTCATTGCGATTTTCTTTAACCTTTTACTCACCAGCCACTATTATTAGGTACAACTTGCTAGTACCGGATTGGACCCTCTTTTGCCCTCAGAAGTGCCTTAATCCTTCGTACCATAGATTAAACAAGGTACAATACTGGAAACATTCCTCAGAGAGTTTGGTCCATATTGACATCATGCAGTTGCTGCAAATTTTTCAGCTGCACATCCATGATGCGAACCTCCCGTTCCACCACATCCCAAAGGTGCTCTATTGGATTGGATTAGTGACTTAAGAGACCATTTGAGTACATGAACTAATTTTCATGTTCAAGAAACCAGTCTGAGATGATTTAAGTTTTATTACATGGCATAGGATGGGTACACTGTGGTCATAAAGGGGTGGACATGGTCAGCAACAATACTCAGGTAGACTGTGGTGTTGCAATGATACTCAATTGGTACTAAGGGTCTCAGGAAAATATTCCCAATGCCATTACACCACCACCAGCCTGAACCATTGATACAAGGCAGGATGGATCCATGCTTTCATATTGTGGAAGCCAAATTCTGACCCTACCATCTGAATGCAGCAGAAATTGAGACTCATCAGACCAGCAACGTTTTTCCAGTCTTCTATTAGATCATTAGCGGCTGTGGCTCAGTTGGTAGAGTGGGTCACCCAATGACCGAGAGGTTGGTGGTTCGGTGTTTCCACATGTCGAAGTGTCCTTGGGCAAAACACTGAACCCTGACTTAGGCCCTTGTAGGACTGACCTTAGACCTTAGAAACCTACTGGTGTATGAGTGTATGGGTGAATGTGAGGCTAATGTAAAGCGCTTTGAGCACCATGAAGGTGGAAAAGCGCTATATAAGTGCAGACCATTTACCATTTATTATCCAATTTCAGTGAGCCGGTGTGAATTGTAGCCTCAGTTTCCTGTTCTTAGCTGACAGGAGTGGCACCCAATGTGGTCTTCTGCTGCTGTCGCCCATCTGCCTCAGGGTTCGACGTGTTGTGTGATCAGAGACGCTGTTCTGCAGACCTTGGTTGTAATGAGTGGTTATTTGAGTTACTGTTGCCTTTCTATCAGCTCCAACCAGTCTGGTTATTCCCCTCTGACCTCTGGCGTTAACGAGCCATTTCACCCACAGAACTGCCGCCTACTGGATATTTTCTCTTTTTTGGACCATCCTCTGTAAACCCTAGAGATGGTTGTATGTGAAAATCCCAGTAGATCAGCAGTTTCTGAAATACTCAGGCCAGCCCGTCTGGCACCAACAACCATGCCACGTTCAGTCACTTAAATCACCTGTCTTTCCCATTCTGATGCTCAGAACTGCAGCAGATCGTCTTGATCATGTCTAACATGCCTCAATGCATTGAGTTGCTGCCATGTGACTGACTGATTTGAAATTTGCATTAACAAGCAGTTGGACAGGTGTACCTAATAAAGTGGCCAGAGAATGTATATTGTAATATGAAGAAATACTCAGGAGTAAATAACAGCTGTGTGGTACCAACGCAAAAGGTTAAACATTAGCCGTTGACACATAACATACATTTCAGTGTCATCCTTCTTATAGCCGAAATAATTAAATACATTTAATAATTAAAAATAAATAAATAAAATTAATGAATTAATTAATAAGCACATAAAAAGACAAATGAATAAAAATAAATAAATCAATGAATAAAACAAATTAATTTAATTAATTAATGAACCCTTTGATTTATATTGGTCACTACAGTGGATAGTTCTTCTACAGTTGTTCTCTTGTACATTCATGGGTTTTGTTGTTTTAGTTTGTTGTTTTATTACTGTAACAGGTCTTATTCCTAATACCTGATCTGTACATGTTTACCTGTAAATCAATTGCTTGTTGTTATTAGACTGTAATTAACAGTCTCTTCTTAAACAAAAACTACATTAAAATTATTTATTTCATAGTGTTCTGATATTCTGTTTTAAATACACATTTCTTTGCTTCAAATCTTAAACACACGTTTTCCAGCTGAGTGGACATTTTTGTAACTCCGTAAAAAATAAGTTCATTAAAAAGATTTCAATCACATTGCTTTTTTCAGCCTAAAGGGAAATAAAAACACTTAAGAAAAATATTGACAAATGATAATTCATAATACATGCATTAAATAAATAAATAATTACAGGACCTGACTATTGAGCATTGACATTGCCATGTCGATGCTCAAACAATATATTGTGCACCTAACTCCAGATCCACCTTCAGTCCAAATATTCAGTTTTTACACCATTTCTATCCCAACACAACTTTATCAGTCTTCCACGGGGCAGCCTCACAAGAGCGTTTTGTAATCTTTGCTCCACTTTGACAAACAGAATTACATGGCGAGCAAAAAGGGAAGCTACTCCAGGGAAAGCAGAGTAAAGCAGCCATGTCTCCATTTTCACTCGCAGTAATCTGATGCTAGATATACATGACATGTCATCTTTAGGGAGTAGACGGGGGGAAAAAAATCTCTAAAGTTCGCCCGCTTTGTGCACATTCCATTATCTCGGCTCTTCTGAGTAGGGTAGGCTTATTAGCCAGCTTTGAACTCACACTTACAATAATATGCCATCAACAGTTTTATAAGCTAATTAGAAAAAACAGTTTAATTAATGAGTGACTGGCAATAAAATGGCAATCATGAAAAAAGAAACCGAGGGTGCTAAGCTTCCACTACCACCAATTAAGGCCTAATTACAAACAAATTATATATGTGTTTTGCTGTGGGCTTAAATGTAAAAAAAATGGCTTTAATTAAAAGAGAAAACATGCTAATTAATTAAACAGCACACAAATCTACATTGAAAAGTATGCTTTGTCTATCAAGTAATTAATGAAATACAATAATCCAAATGAGATTCCCAGGCATTTGATAAAAGCTTAGTACCCATTTCAAAAATCCATTGCAAAATTAATGGGCGAAAATTTAATGTGAGTCATCTGCAGATACAATAAAAGTTCATTCAGTGATAAATTGCTAATGCTGAAGGAGAAATGAACAAAGAACAGAGTTTCCCTAAACTCTTCCTGCCGTGGCCCGCATGGCTGGAAGGGGAAGACACCGCCAGCCTCCAAAAGGGGCGGGGCGGGGAAAGTCAGCATCTGATAACGCCCAGTTTCCACACAAACTGTTCATTAATTTATTTATTTTGATTACAAACACCGGGCGACGGCATGAAAAAGGTGGTGTGAAGGAGGAGGAGGAGCAGGGGGAGGGGGAGGGGGGAGGAAAGGTGTTTAATAACATAAATATCATGAAACGCTCTTAGTTCAGCTCTTTGTTTCAGCTAAGCCACCATGTCTCCTCCGACAAAATGCCGCGCCACCTTTGTTTCACAGCGTTTAAGCGAGGCTTTCCAAAGGGTAGGTTTCAAGGACAGCGGGGCTTTTCCTTTCAGCCGCTGCAGCCATTGAAATGTGAGCTGGAATATAATGGAGGATATTAGAACTATCCACATGTTCAAACGCCACAACCGCAATATGTGGTTCCAGTTAATACATATTCATATGTGTTACTAGGCTCCACACTGGTTTGAATAGACCACATCCCATAATAACCCCGGTCCTGTTCTCTCTTCACTGGCTTCCTCTGCCTTTTAGAATTGATTTTAAGATTTTATTGATCACTTTTAATGCCAGAATATGCCTTGTTCATAGCTATATTACCAATATGCTAGTTATATTACTGATATGCTAGCTATATATCCTAGCTACATTACCGATATGCTAAGTATATATCCTAGCTATATTACCGATATGCTAGGTATATATCCTAGCTATATTACAGATATGCTAGCTATATATCATAACTATATTACCAATATGCTAGCAGTGGGGGGGTCCTGGCTGTTTTAGACCCTAGACAGGTACCATTAACCTTTTACTAAGTCATAGATTGTCATAGGTTATGTTCACATTTGTAATTAAATGTGTAAATGATCTAACGTTAATGTTTATGAGATCGTATAAAACAAGCAACGTTAGTCAGGGAGGAGCAGTGGAAGAAAGTGAAGGAGAGTGGAATGGGAGAGTCAGGTAAAGTTGCAAGAGAGACAAGTGATGGAAGAAGAGGAGGAAAGGGTGAATTAATAGGGTTGGCTGTGGCTCAGTTGGTAGACAGGGTCGCCTAATGACCAAAAGGTTCGCAGTTCGCATCCCGGCTCTGGCTATCCACATGTCGAAGTGTCCTTGGGCAAGACAATGACCCCTGACGTAGTCTCCCAGTAGGACTGACAGAACCTTAGAAACCTACTGCTGTGCGAGTGTGTGTGTGAATGGGTGAATGTGAGGCTAATGTAAAGCACTTTGAGCTCCATGATGGTGGAAAAGCGCTATATAAGTGCAGACCATTTACCATTTAATAGGAGGTCATTTAAATTCATGGAATAGATCATTTTAAGTACAACCTTCTTTTTCTTGCAATAACAGAATTGAACCTGTTTTAACATAGGTTCCTCTGTTATGGCTGGCTTTGACTCAATAATTTGTAATAGAACATGAGGCAGTCATTGGGGGATTTAATTGCTTGTACTATATAACAAAAAGAGAACAAACACTTCTTCTTCTTCTTTTTCTCCAGCGAGGGTCAGTTTATACTGTCCAAGTGCGTTGGGCCGACCAGGTGTATCAGATTTTTCCATTGCTGGCGATCTAGAGCCAGCTGCTCTGCATCCTCCACGGCGACTCCGTGTTGTTGGAGGTCGCCTGCAACAACGTCAAGCCATCGGGTGCGGGGCTTCCCTTGAGGTCATCTCCAGCCTGCAGCCTTTGGGTCAAACTGGAGAATGGCTCATGTCGGATGTTCTGGAGGTAGTCGGAGGACATGGCCAAGCCAGTGGGTGCGGCGTTGTGCAACCAAGGAAGATGCTCGGGGCTGGCATGTGCAGGCTCTAAGCACTTCATTGGAAACACGCTGGGGCCACCTGATGTTCTCGATGGTTCTAAGAGCCCTGCTGTCAAAGCCATCGATTCTTGTGGCCAGATTGTCGTTCAGGGGCCATGTTTATGAGCCATAAAGCAGGATGGAGAGAATGGCTGAATTGTAAATCCGGAACTTCGTCTTGCGTGAGATGGTCTGGTGCCGCCAGAGTGGTTTCCAGAGAGACTGCAGAGCAGATGCTGCCAGGGCTCGTCTGCGAACGATCTCAGGCTTTAGGTCCCCGTTGTCAGTCACCATGGACCCCAGGTACACAAAGTTCTTGACAGGCTCTACAGTGTTGCTTCCAATTTGCATGGGAGGTGGGTCTGGTCCATCCCCGAAGTAAATGAACTTGGTTTTGGTCCAGCTCACTTGGAGACCAAGCCGTGCTGCCTCCTCATTGTAAATGTCCAAAGCATCTCTCAGCTGACTGTAGGTTGTGCTGACCAGGATGGTGTCGTCAGCGTACTCCAGGTCGGTCAGGTGGTAGTTGCTGAAGGACACTCCGGGAACACGCTCGCAGACCCTGAAAGTCAGGTGGTCAATGATGCAATTAAAAACGTCAGGAGCAGCCACGCAGCCCTGACGAACGCCACTGGAGATGGTAAACCAGTCGGAGTCCGTGCCGTTAATACAGACACAGCTCTCTGCGTTGCTGTAGAGCAGCTTGAATAAAGTGACAATCTTGGGTGGTGCTCCGAGGGTTTGGAGGATGTTCCACAGCGAAGAGTGGCGGACGGTGTCAAAAGCCGCCTTCAGATCAATGAATGCGAGAAACAGATGCCGGTCTTTTCTGAATTCACGGGTCTTCTCTATCAGCAGACGTACGGCAGAGATGTGGTCGATTGTGGAGCGATTGGGCATGAAGCCAGCCTGTTGGGGACGACGTTGGCTTCTGATCGCTGGAAGGGCCCGGGTAAGCAAGATCCTGGTGAAGACCTTGCCAGGGATGGAGAGTAGGGTGATGCCTCTGTGGTTTCCACAGACAAGCCTGTCACCCTTGCGTTTCCAGAAGGGCAGGATGACCCCTCTGGTCCAGTCGGTGGGCAGCTGCTCTGTTTCCCACACCTGATTGAATAGGTGGGTAAGCCACTCAGGCATTCCATCCCCACCGGTTTTGAGCATCTCACCAGTGATGGCACATATGCCGGGGGCTTTCTTGCTATTCAATTTTTTCAGAGCAGTGCTCACTTCCTCAGTTGTTACAGGGTCTGTGCAGCAGGCGTCGCAAGGGGATGCAGCGTTTGCAGCCTCTAGGAGGGTGGGAACAGCTGGGTTGGTGCTGTGCTGCAGGAGGCTGAAGTGTTCCTTCCAGCGCTCGAGGCAGCTGACTTCAGTTGTTATGAGCTTGCCGTCAGTGTCTTTTACCAAGGCTGTCTTTATGCGTGGACCGCTACGGGCTTGGAAAAGTAGGCTGAATACGCAGCTCAAGTTGTTGTTGTTGGCCGCGGACTCGAGCTCTTGGGCTTCTGCTTCCCAAAACCTTTCCCTGTCCTCAGCAATGGCCACATTGCGGACGCGGTTCAGTCGCCGGTACTCCGTCAGGTCGCCTCGCATCCGGGCCTGGTCAATGATGTTTAGTGTCCTCTCTGATATCCAGGGCTTTCTTGGGGATGGTCGTGAGCGTCCGAGGATGTCATGAGCAGACTGGAGGACACTTTCCTTAAAGGTCGCCCAATCTGTCACTTTGTCCGGAGACAGGACATCAAGAGTGCGGCGGATGGAGCGACTGAAGTCCGTGGCGGTGTTGGGATCGCTGAGTTGGGAAGAGTCGGGGCGAGGCGGGGTCTTGTGCTGGTTGGCTCGGAGCTTTAACTTAAGCTGAGCCACCAGCAGGCGATGGTCTGTGTTGCCAAGCTGTGCACCTCTGTACACCCAGCAGTTGGTGACAGACGACTTCCAGCGCCGGGAAATGAGAATGTGATCCAGCGCCTTCCTGGTTCTGCCATCTGGGCTGTACCACGTCCAGTGGCGGATTTGTTTCCGAGGAAACCAGGTATCAGCAACACAGAGGTTGTTATAGTGGCAGAGGAGGAGGAGGCGGTTACCATTGTCGTTTGTTTTCCTGTCGACGAAGGTGGTGCCAACAGGTGAGCCGGGGGACCGATCACTGCTGGACAGAGTGGCATTGGTGTCAGTGAGGATGATGGTGACGTCATGTGGTGGGGCTTGACTTGGAATTGGTCAAAGAACATGTCCTTCACATCCACGTCAGCGACATCTGTGGGGGCATAGGCAACGATCACTGTCACCTTGCCGTGGTGGTGAAGAAAGCGAGCAGTCAGTAGTCTGTCACTTAGGGGTGTCCAGCTGACAAGGAACCTCCGGAGCGCTTTCGGAACGGCGAGAGCCACACCGTAAAGGCCGGTCCGGCTCTCAGGGCCACTCCAGATGAAGCAGTGGTCGCCTGCTGTTGTTTTGCCATTACCTTGCCATCAGACCTCGCAGAGCCCTGCCAGCGAGATGTTATAGTGACTGAGCTCTCAGGACAGCAGGGTGGCAGCTCCAGGGTGAAGGAGTGTCTGGACTTTCCATGTGGCAACACGGGTCCTATGACGAAGGTCGATCCGTACTGGGTGGTCGGGGGCAGGCTGGGGTCCGTTACCGTGTGGGTCAGTCCGGCTTATTTCTCTGGTCAGTTTCGTAACAAAGGGGGTTTCTCCTGGGTGGGTTGTTGGCCCGCTGCAGGATAGCCGGTTGGTGGGGCTGCCACCTCACAGCGTACCGGCACGCTGGGGTTTGTAATCGGGGTTCTCTCTCCTAGACAGACTGCTGGCCAGGCTAACGAGTTCCATCTACCCGGGTTTGGAGTCAGAGTTTTCCTTCTCCTAGACAGACTACTTACCAAAGCTAACAAGTTCCATCTACCCGGAGAACACAAACACGCCAATCACAATATCCAGCTCTTCTTGACCTGGCTGAGTTGTCTATTTGGAGAAGCTGAAGGTAAATAATCATCAAGATTCTGTGTATTTGTTTAGATTTGTATATCATCACTGAATAATCAATCTCAAAACTTTTGGTTTTGTTTTTATTATACCATTTTGTTGTTAAAAATCTGATAAATCACTTCTAGAAATATAGTCTGCAATGAAGTGTAATTTGTTTACGCCGCCACGACTCCCCAGGACCCCTGCCTCAGCTGCAGAAAAAAATCCTAGAGGAAACACTGATGTTTGTTTTTTATTTTTTACTGTGGTTCCTCTTGTTGTTTGACATGTAAAATCTATGCATTTTTACACCTTGAGTATAGCAAATAATGATGATTAGAGTAAAGACAAAAAGACAAAGAGTGAATTAACAGGCGAAAAAGTATTATTATTCTACAGAAGGGACTTTACTTTTCATCAAAACGCTTCCAGTTTTAAAGACTACATTGGTGTGAAGTGTACATTAGTTAGGGCTTCTGCTAGTGCTGCTGCTAACGTGTCATGTAGCTGGCGACAGAAATGGCATATATACAGATATATTCTTTTCTTTCAAATGCAGAATAATTTTTTCAAATTGGATTTTTTTTTAATTCAGAAATTAATGGTATTTAATTGTGATTAATCAAAATGAATTCACAGGAACCCTGTGATTAATCTGATTAAAAGTGTTAATAACTTGACAGCCCTACTTCGTATTCCTTGTATTCTTTTAACTCGTGGAAGTGATGGGATGGACCTTATTGACTTTGTGTTTTGAAGTGCTAAAGCCTGTCTAATAGCTGTGAGGAGTTCTATGGGGGGACTGTAAACCCTAACATAGCGTGACAGGCTTTTGTTGGGAAAAGTATATAGAGTAGAGCTCCTGACTCTTCACAAAGACCTCAGTTAAATGCTTTTATGAAGAAATTACAGTATGAGCTAATAATTATTAACCATTAGGATAACAGTGAATCCAATAGCATGATGTGGATGAATGTGACAAGGGCATTTTCTGTATTTTTATAGAATACATCAAGATACACTATATAAACACGCTGAATTCAGGAGTTTCTTTTCGGGGATGTAAAACAATAATGTGAGAATATACTTTTCTATTGGGATAAATATAACATTGGTTAGTTTGGTTTCAATTGTTATCTTTGTTTCCAAAATACATTGTTTTATTTATTTTAGCCATGAACACGATTTCAAATTTCTAAAATGTTTGTCATGTTCTGACTGTAAATAAGAATTTCTACCATAACTTTCAAGTTTCTTCCCACCACACTAGGCTAGAAAAATATTTAAGGAAATATTGATGTTAATAAAATATATAGTCACAAAAAAAATTATTAGACAAAGTCATCAAAAATAATATTTAGTCAATCCAGTTCTAACTCCTGTGTATTATGTGACTAAAACAAACAGAAAAGAAAACAGTGAAAGAATTAAACCACTGTTTTTTGTCAGGACAATGATTTGATTTAATTGAATTTAAATATTTACAACAAACACAATGTTTGATAGATGTGATAATATCTCCTAATCACAAAGGTTTGTATTAATTTATAATAATATCTTATTTCATGCATTCTTCTACATTATAAGTAGATATTCACTTGTTCTATATTGTTGCTATTATACTGGATTCATACATTCTTTTAAATTTGTACATTTGTAAAACTTCTTATGATTGTCTGAAAACTTTAAACTACAGGTGTGTGAAAGTTTAAAGAAATTCATAAAAACAATACAATGTTTTCTGTGGCTGATGATGTTCAAAATTGACTTAATTGACTTTTTCTTTTTTCATAAAGGAGTCAGGTTTTTGGATTGAAACTTTACTTTCAGTAGATCATCCAAATTGAACAAAAAATAATATTTATTCAGTCCGGTTCTAACTCCTGTGTGTATTATGTGACAGACAGAAAAGAAAACAGTGAATATTCCTTTATGAATCCCACTTGGGCAAATTGCAAGTTTACAGCAGCAAGATTATAACACAGCACACAAGAGTAATCACTTCTATAAATAAATAATTCGATATACAAAAGACAGTTTGTTTTTGTCATTTAAAAAAATATATAAATGTATATGCAATAATATACAATATTAGATGGTTTATTGCATAGTCTATTTGGAGCAGTTTGTGTTGTGGATTCTGACAGTTGCAGGAAGGAAGGAACAAACATGTTGGACCAGGCATTAAAATGAACAAATCATTATGAACATAATAATTTTATTTCCTGCGACTTTAAGGACATCAATATTAAGGACATGTCATCCTACAGGTGTAAGTTGTCCTGTTAATGCAGATTTGACATATAAACCTAAATATTTCCTTCCATTTTAATGTGAATTTAGGTAAGAACTATCTCTGGGGGATTTTGGAAGCAGATAGACACAACTAAGCAATGTTATGATATTTGTCCCATTATAAACATACAGTCGTGGAAAAAAAAAAACTTCTTCCAGCCCTTGTTTTTTTCAGTTTGTTGTTCGTTTTAATGCCTGGTTCAACTAAAGGTCTATTTGTTTGGACAAATACAACGATACCAAGAAAAATAGCTTATAGGAGCTAATTTCAGAGCCAACATCGATAATTTTTTCCACCTTGAATAACCCAAATGTTTTCAGTTCTTCCATCAATATCTATGTCATTGTACTGATAAAAACAGTGCTTCAATTCATTCACTGTTTTCTTTTCTATTTCTTTTAGTCAAGTGACAGGAGTTAGAACTGTACTGAAGAACCAGTGTTTTGGAGGATTTTAGATCAGTACATAGTTCTGGAATATTATGAATGTTTGGGTCTTTATGGGTTAAAACACTTCTGAACCAAAAAAAAAAAAAAAATGAAACAAATAATGAACACAACAAACAAAAATAAACTAAACAATCACCATGAGCAACGTGTCCCAATCCTGTTGTCCATATAGTGCAGATCCAGTAAAGTGTGAGGGGTCACATGGTTGGACAGTATGTGCGAGTTATCAGCTGGTTTCAGCAGCTCGTTTACTTGGAAATCACTACAAAATCACTGTCGAAAATGAGGTGCTGAATGCAATCAAGTCTCCTGACAGGCACTGAGTCATTTTAACTGTACGTGTCAGTCACTCCACGTTATGCTAATTACAGAATTAATTAGCCCGTGTGCTACTCGCAGCAGTGTAAAATAATGTGCAGTAATCAAAGGATGCCGACCCAGTCGTCTTAATTGGAGGACTTTCACCTTTTAATCTGCTAAGGCTTCAGAGACATTTTATTTTGTGTCGTCTAAAGCTTGTGTAAAGGAATCTAAACCTCCCGTAAATGATCAACAGACTTCTGTGTGATTGTTTCATAAAAGGCGACAGTTTAAAGGGATCTATTAGGAAGCAAATTAGACATTAATAATATTTTCATAGCAAAAAGAGGATGTGATTTCTTTGCACCGTCCTCAGCTGTGTTAATACTTTCACTTAAACACTGAGAGCTGCTTCGTGGAATTCATCTAAAACAAAGACTTTCAGCCTTGGGAGATATTTAAAATAAATAAATAAATTAATAAATTGTAAATGAGAAGAAAAACCTCAACCTGCGAAATCCGAGCGACACGTCTCAGAAGTTTGACAGATGAAAGAGGGCGTATCGGAGGATTTCTAAAGGAGCCGTCAAAACAGGTTTTTAGTAAATTGTTTTAATGTTGAGATTTAAAAGAAGAAAGTAGAGCAATGGAAATCATTAATTGAAGCAGAGGGAGCTCAAACAAACATTTGGGTGTTATAAAAAGGACGCATTCTGACAGGGAGCTTTCTATCTTACTTCCATTTGCCTTTGCTTGGAGGAGATAAAGTGGGAAAACGGTGGAGATTGAGGATGAAAATACACTGAAACATTGTCATCCAACGTGTACCAGGGTTTTCTTTACAAAACAATGCCTAGAGGGACAAACAGGCCTCTTTAGTTCTTCACAGCTGTCGCAATGCTTTTGCATTTTTACCAAGAAAACCTGTTCCTATTCTTCCAGTGAAAAGCCTGCCACAATCATGTCGTGGTGTTATGACCGTAAACAAATTAAACATCTAAGCCATTCCGTACCAAATGAGGCACTCAATTATAACCTTGAAATTGATTTTGGCCACAGCGGGGATTATTGATCCTCTAAATGTTTGTCACAGTGCTCCTGTCAAAAAGTAAGCAGGGCTGCTGAAAATAAATATGTGATTCTATATCGGCAGTGTGGAGATACAACAGGATCCTCTTTAACTCGGTTAAAAAAAAGAAAACTTTTGTGATTTTTATATATACAGTCTTGGGGAAAAATATATTATAGCATCAAAAGTCATAAAACAATGGTTATGTAATCCAGTCCTGATGCCTGTGTGTATGGAACAGACTGAATGACTAAAAGTATTGTGTTTGTCAGTACAATGACATAGATACTGATGAAAGAACTGAGGAGTTTTAGTTCAGGAGCCAAATAAATACAGACCAATATAGGGCTGCACAATAGTAGAAAAAAATGACATTGTGATTATTTTAAAAACTGTACGATATATATATTGCGATATGAAAAAATCCGCAGGAGTATATAATAGCTGTGTCGTGTCGACGCAAACATTCAAACAGATTAGTGGTTGAATGCTTCAGTACCATCCTTCTCGTAGCCGAAACACTTAAATAAAGTTAATTAATTAATTTAAAAAAATAAAGAAACATTTAAAAACCCATATTAAATTTAAAAAATAAGAAATAAATTATGAATACAAATAAATTAAAAAATAAATACAAGTAAATAAAAAAAAATTAATACAAATAAAAGAAAAAGAAAGAAAGAAACATAGGAAATAAAATAAAATAAATGGGTCAAAATATCTAAAAAAAAAGGGTCAAAATAAATACATACATTAATTAATAATATACAAATAAAATAAATAATATGTAATATACACCTGGTCCAACTAAAAGTCCATTTATTAGGACAAATATAATGATACCATTAAAAATAGCTTATAGTAGTTGAATTTCAGATAACTAGAAAAGCACTCTGAGAGCGCAGACCTCCGCCAAGGTAGACCGCCTCCCCTCCCAGATCATACCAAAATGAAATCAGTTCATCTTGTTCACATTTCCAACATATCCTGAAAATGTCATCAATAAGTTTTCACGTTATCTTGAACACACAAACTTGACAACTTGACAGACAAACAGATAAATGCCGACAAAAACATAACCTCCTTGACAGAGGTAATAATAACCAAAATCACTTCTTCCATAAATATCTATGTCATTGTACTGATAGAAATGGCATCAGCTCTGAAATTAAACTACTATGGGATATTTTAACAGGAAAATATCTATTAGCATGGACATATATCTTCACTCAATCAGTTTTATAAAGAAATTAAGCTTACTCCATGTGGAAGTACAAGTGAGGGCGAGGGCTATATCCCTGAACACCAACAGTCCTGAACCAGACAGCTATGATGTCATGACCTTTCATCACCCCACCACCTGAAGGAGAGAGGGGTATTGTGTTTTGAGTCAATTTGTTTGTTTCATCTTAAGCAGGTTTCTGATAAAACCATTGGACCAATTTCTATGAAATTTCCAGGAAAGGTGTGAAGTGGTCCAGAATAGATCTGATTAATTTTTGGTGAATGTAGGTCAAAGGTCAAGGTCACAGTCACTAAAAACATGATTTCAAAATGATAAGAGATAGGGCCAATTAGGTAAAATGTGTGTAAGGGGGGCGGGTTTTGTTGTGCCAGGCACCACTTGTTTGCATTTGATTTGAAATCAATCAGACAAATAGTTCCACAGATATGAACCAAAGAGTGTTTTGTGGATTGTGGGCAATATAGAAATGGTAAATCATCCAAAATCCAATCAGTTCTTCCTCTCCATGATATTCATCGATATGGAAAATATGGAATTTATAAACTGAATAATTTTCAAGTTATTGGACTGCAGCGGCAGTCAGACCAAAAACATAATATTATGTTATGAAAGACCACGGTAATAACTGTTAACTATTAGTATGTCGTTGAATGAAACAGCATGATGTGGGTGAGCATTACGCAGACATTATCTCCATCTTTAATTAATTAATTTTTTTAAGATAGATGTACATAGATACTGCAGCGTGTGTGAAGTCAGTGCTTCTGTTTTTACAGTTCAGAGCTCGTCTGCGTTTTCAAGGATTTCAACGCGGTCACTTCACTATTGTGGTGAAAATGAAGTTATCACTGCTAAACAATGGACTGTAGCTGCCAGACTGCTGTCACGTCCCATCATGGTTCTGGCAACAAGCGAGGCAGGTGCCAGGGAGGCGAGAACCTGGGCTCAGGCTAAAACCAATCCACCAGCGCTCTAAGAGGCTTTCTGAAAGCACGGCGCAGGTGCCACTCACAACAGCTTCCATTTAATTCCCCATATTTGACCAGTCTGCTCGCAGTTAAGATGAGGAATATGAAGGGCTCTGATGCTGCACGCTAATGTCTATTACACACTGGGGATACCACGGACAGCCATGTAATGCCAGTACAATGAATAGTACAACTGCTTTCTTCATTTTTAACCCTTCAGCATAAAATCTTACCATAAAACACCTGATCCAGAATGGTTTATATTTTCAGAAAGATGCGTTTCTTCACTTTCATTTAATGTGAGACAAGTGCAGGTGCATTAATGTGGGAGGTGAATATATAAGTGTTTTTAAAATAATATAAAAAATATCAAAATAAAAATACAAAATATAAAAAAATAATATCAGCGGGTGCAGTGGTTAGCCCTCGTGCCTCACAGCAAGAAGGCCCTTGGTTCGATTCCCACACCAGACCTTTCTGTGTGGAGTTTACATGTTCTCCCCGTGTCTGCGTGGGTTTTCTCCAGGTACTCCAGTTTCCTCCCACCATCCAAACACATGCACTGATAGGTTAATTGGTTAATCTAAATTTCCCATAGGTGTGTGAGATGTGAGAGTGATTGTGTGTCTATATATGTTCAGCCCTGAGATGAACTGGAGACTCATACAGGGTGTACCCCGTCTTCACCCATTGTAGCTGGATTAGGCCCCTAGTGACCCCCACAACCCTAGTAAGGATAAAGCGGGTTCAAATGGCAAGAGACGAGAGAGATAAAATAATATCAATCTGGGAGCTGTATATATATTAAATTAAATATATTATTAAAATAATGTCATCTTCGTGCCAGGCCCGGGTCATAAGGCAGGGAAGAGGTTTTAAATGCACATGTTTTCGGGACATCCAATACAATGAGATTTGCAAAAAAAAAAGGGGTTGCAGAGCATATAAAACATTATTTTGAGAACGTTTGAAGTATTAATTGTTTGTTAACACTCCTGCAGTGTTGTTGTCAACCACAGCGAGGCCACAAAATAACAAAAATTAAAAACAAATCCGCTCGTGCGACGCTGTAAGCAGCATGTGTCGTGAAACAAAGAAGTTTTAACTTTGAATTGCTTCAAGTACAGCAAATTCCCCAAGTGGAGAAGTAACACTGCAGCTGTGTGTCTTTTTAACCACAATTATATGTGTGTGTGGGCTACATTTTATGCTAAATTAGTTTCAAACCACTTGATCCTTGATGCCTGCCAAGGCGGTTAGTTACAAAACTTCAGGCACTGCATTTAGGGACATGTACACTTCAAAGGTATGAAACTCTTACCTGAAGAATGATTTAACAGTTGGCTTGAAAGCAATGTACCCTTCATTAAAAAGCAGAGCCAAAAGTCCTTTAGACACTGCAGCACTTCAAAACTAAGGGGAGGGCTTTCCATTAACTCAATGGAAAAGGGCTGCAGGACTGAATGGTGGGTGTCTGCGTGTGTTTTTGTTCCTCTATGTCTTTGCAGCAGAAATGGCCACGGATCCATTAGCCTGATTTGTCACAGCGGGAGCACCCCAAAGATCTCTTATCAGCACAACGTACCTCTCGAGTGGCGAGTCTGTCGCTCATCTCCTCCGCCTTTGCAATGTCCCCTTCAGCTATGGCCCTCTCTATGCTCTTTTCTAGGCCGGACTGCAGAAGATGGGGAGAAAAAAAATTTAGATTTTTTTTTTTTTTTTAAATAGGGGTAGAGAGAGAGAGAGAGAGAATCAAAGAGTAACTTCAAAAGTCCCCAGGGCCTTATTTTTAATATGATTGCCATTACTACAAATATGTAGATTTCCCTTCACAAATGAAAACCTTTTTGATTGGATATTAGTGGGGAAATCTTAGAAATGCTACAGGAGATTACCAAACATAAATGTGACTCTTTAATTACACATTTCCATTACAGGCCTGAGCAGTGTGTGTGTGTGTGTGTGTGTGTGTGTGAGTGGTTGGGGGGGGGGGTTCAGATTCAGAGGAGCCCCCGGATACTGATGGCAGTGCAGTTCTGCGGTGATGAGCCTATCTGAGGGAGCGGACCACCATATTTCCACAGCCCCCAAAATTTTATCACATTAAAGAAATACAGTGGGAAGAGGCCTTTATTAATGCGCCTCCTCTGATGTATTGTTTAAGCAGCTCAGTTCAGCTCCACAAGCACACGGACAGGATCATTGGACTTAAAAATGCAGAGTTAGTATTAACCCTCAGATTATGTAAAGGGTCAATTTGACCCATTTTAGTGTTTGTGTTGAACAAAGTACTGGTTATATTTTTTCTTTTTTCTTCATGAAATGTAACTTTTCCTCATCTAGGGCCATGAACTGTTGAGTGAAATGTCCACACTCTGGTGTGTAGTGGAACATCTGTGCAGAGTTTGTATACAAAGGCTTATTTTGACCCAGAGACTTTAAGACTCAGAGCAGGGGTCTCAAACTCATTGTCTTCAGGGGCCACATTCAGCCTGATATGAACTCCAATGGGCCAGACGAGTGAAATGAAAACATAATAACCTATAAATCAGGTGTCTCAAACTCATTTACTTTTAAGGGCCACATTCAGGCAAATGTTATCTCCAGTGGGCCGGACCAGTCAAATAATCACATAATAACCTGGAAATAATGACAACTCCAAATTTTTATCTGATGTCCCAAAAAGACAAAAATACTTACTTTTAGAAATTATTCAAACAAAAAACATATGAATAACCATTGAAAACTGATGTTTCTTAAGAAAAATAAATGCAATTTTTACAGCATTATGTCTCAGCTTATGATTTATGCTTGTGCATTATGGATCAGAGCTACGAAGACACTAAACAGAAGGAGAACATTGTTAAAATTGTGCTTATTTTTTTTTAGACATTTCACATTTTTCATATTTTTCAGGTATTCTACATTTTATTGTTACAGCATAGTTTGTAAATGTAAATATTTTCATACTATAATGACATTTTTTGCACTAAAGCAAAGACAAACGGTTGAATTTGTCACTATTTACAGGGCATAATGTAATGTTTTCAGATTTCAGTATCATCAAATCAAGGAGAAAATATGGAGTGGTTAATTTATGTAGGTTATTATGCTATTGTTTGACTGTAGATCATATTGGTCTGTATGTGGAATATGAACTAAAAAACACAACAGTGACTTTCTGGCAACAAAGTGTCATTGCTTGGTTTCTGGATAGGAAAAACCATAGAAGTAAAAAAAATATTAACATATAATCTGTATATTTAGTGCAAATAAAGGAAGTGCAATAGAGAATAAATAGTTAAAATAGAATGTAAACAACCGGCTAACAAACCATGTACAACAGAAAGAACAATGTAAAAATCCAATGAAAAATATTGCATAGAACCATGGAAAACCATGCACAGAAAAAATGTACATTGCAAGAATGTGGTTAATTAGGTGTTCACATCCAAAATAAACTTGTCTTCATGATCTACTTTAGTTTGATTGTCCATTTAGTAGTATTTTGATTGTATTTTTGAAAAGCCGCTTAGAACGCGGTTATATTTTCCCAATTAGTTTTCCTTTTTTTCCCCTAAAAGTCTTCTAAAACATTGAAAAAAACCACCAGAAAATGTGATAAAAATATCTAAAACATATGTAAACTATAAATATATATGCGAATAACCTTCGACGGTTTCGACAAAAAAGCTGTTTAATTTAATTGAACTAACATTTTTTAATCATTTTAATCATAATGATTGATTAATCTGTGTTAATGTGTTAACTTTTACAGCACTAGGGGTTTTTTTTGTTACTGTTTTGAGTCGATTTATACAGAACGGGTTAAAACGACTTACAACATAATCAATGTAATTAATTTTCAACATTACACGAGGGTTAAAGGATCTTACAGTGTTCCTCTTAACTCTGGAATCTCCGTCTCATTGCCACTTGTATAAGATCATTATGGTTTCAACTGAGGCTGACGAATTATCATCTATTGTATTCCAAACTAAAAGTGACAGATCATCATGCTTTGTGGCACGAAACCTATTTTGGGGTCAGTGAATAAACGCTGTCAGCAGATGAAATAATAACATCTCTCTGCTATGACAGCTTTTTACTTTAGTGCTTGTGTGCAAGACTTAGGAGTTGGAAAAAAACCCTGTTATATATTAATTACAAGGAAGTGCATTTGAGGAATGAAGGCAGCCCTCATTATGTCGACTTGACAAGTTCTTTTTCTTTCAGCTTGTTAATCATTTCTTTATCCTTTCATAGTTGGCCTATTCAGAATGAGGCTACAATCAGCAAAAACTCAATTTTATGCTTTTCTCAGATAAATTAAGCACAAAATACTCCAAAATAATCATTAAACGGATTTCAAATTGAAATGAGAAGAGTTCCCATTCACTGGGTCAGCTGTAATGTTCATCAGGCATTCTGCTTCACTGGCAATTTACATGCTCTTCAATTAAAGCTTCATTCATCTTTAGAGAAATATGTAGGAATTTCAACTTTCCCCTCATGAATGGAATGGCACCTTCCTGTTTTCTTATCCTACCGCGCACTTAAACATTAGACCAGCATGTCAAACTCATTTTACTTCAGTTCCACATTGATCTGAAAAGGATCAGACCAGTAAAATAAAAACACTGAAAGGAGTAAAATTACATGATGATAATTGTTACAGCTATAATGACTCCCTCAAAATGTGAATAACATCAACAACTTGACACGTCTTAAGAAAAACAAGTACAATTTTAACAATTTCCTGCCTCAGCAAATTGTCATTTGCACATGTGCAGAGCAACGTACATTTCAATTCCAAATACACTACACATTTAGTAATAGGCATAATAGTTGTAAAATGACACTTACTTTACTTCACATATTTCAGCTTCTTCGTATTTGTTCAGGTTTTTGTAAAAGAATAGTTTATTAATATAAAGACTTTCATGTAAATGTGACTTTTTTTTTTTACTTTAAAATCAGCAGTTTTCATTATTTCTAGCTAATTATGATCATATTTTACTGCTCTGACCTAATTGAAATCAAATTATTCTCTATGTAGAAGCTGAATTCAAACCATTCTTACACTGTTAATATCTTTGTTGTTATTCATCCGACAGGCCAGATCGGACCCTTTGGCGGGACAAATTTGTCCTCTGGGATCTGATGTTTGACACCTGTACATTAGACGTCCCACCAATCATCTTCACTAATAATAGACCCATATATATCTTAACTGAACGTGACATAGCTTGCACACTGCACGTTTTAATTTAATTGATATTTTTAATCTTTTTAAAACTTTTTCATCTTTTAAAACTTTAATCTCATTGTTTTCTTGTTTATTTGTTGCTGATTTTATTTATCTATTTTTATGTGGCACAGAGTGGCCCCACTGAAGTGCAATTTCATTGTAACTTTCATTGTAACATTGTACAGTAACACTAGTAATGGAAACACCAGAATTTCGAAAAAACACTCAAATATCGATAAAAAGTTTTCACGCTTTCATGAGGTGGTTTGTCAAACATTTCCATATTGTAATATATCGCAAAAGTGGAATGGAAACACTATATACAATATATATGTCACAGGATGTGACGTACTGTACATGGTCACATGATCACTTCTCTCGGAGTGAAAATAGCAGCTGCAGTCGCTGTAACCACAACAACCATTGGCTGCTGGGACGCACAAACTAAGGCAGTCCTGATCACGCTCTTGGAGTGATGATCAGGGTGATTCCTACACTAGGCACAGTGAAGGTTTCATTTTATTATCTGTTAGTTTTTGAATATTTAAGTTTTTGTTTTTTTACAGATGTCATATATATATATATATATATATATATATATATATATATATATATATATATATATATGACCGTGAAGTGCAGTACTGTGTAAAAAGCACTACATACATTCATAATTTGTTAAGTGCTGAGCATATTAACACGTAATATTTTGACCTGACAGTGTAGGGACCATATGTAAAGACCTGTATAACCTTAACCACTGGTTTGCCAGAGACTTTTACAGATGAGATAATTAGCAAGGGATAATGTATTCCCCACGAGTTATTATCAGTTGTTCCGCCCAGAAGGGGAATATTTTTTGATAGTAACTCGTGGGGAATGCATTATCCCGCTTATTCTACGGGTTATTACAGCTTATTAGTGCTACTACTCTAACAGACTGGATAAAATAGCCGTTACAATGTAGTGAATATTTACTTTCAAAGTGGCCGAACGGAGTGCTATGGCAATGTGAATCTGAAGTGACAAAACCCATTGCCATGGGCAGCGGGCGTTAAGGGCGCAGCGGGCGTTAAGGGCGCAGCGGGCGTTAAGGGCGCAGCGGGCGTTAAGGGCGCAGCGGGCGTTAAGGGCGCAGCGGGCGTTAAGGGCGCAGCGGGCGTTAAGGGCGCAGCGGGCGTTAACGGCGCAGCAGGCGTTAATGGCCTGACAATGTAGGGACCACATGTACAGACCCTTATAATGTTAACCAGCTGGTTTGTTAGCCGATTCATTGATTCTAATGCTATCAGGGTGATGGCCAATCTGAAGCTCCAAAGGTGACAGCAGTGAAATCTCTTGGGATGATATTTCACGAAAGTAAAACAACAACCGTCAATGAAAACACGTTCAAAGCGCAAATATTTGTCGAAATTTTAGGAATATTGCAATTGTTTTTACGAAAAACTGTAATGGAAACACAGCTATTGACAATAAAGTAAATACACTTTATTGTATTGTACTCTATTCTATATCAGGCTGATATTTCTGGGTTTTTTGTTGCATTGGCCAATGATGCCATGATTTACTGGAAAAAAAGAGGGGGTAGAAATACAACACTGATCACTAAATGTAACTGAACATAATCTAATCTGATCACTAAATGTAGCTGAACATAATCCTTAATATTCTTGTCAGTGTCAGGTGTGGTTGCCATGACGATTATTCTAATCCACATGCTGTCTCCTATGAAACAATGAGAGGAAGTGTCGCGGTGAAAACACAAAAGGATGTGAAGGTGTTTGAACGGCTACGACACACGGTATTAAAGCGTGGCAGATGTGTAAGAAGACAGCGGCCTTTGTTACCTGGGGAGCAGGTTTGGAACATGCAGGGGGATGAAATCGATCATTTACACCGAAATACTGCTTGAGCCCGTCCCAGTGCTGCTGCTGCTGCTGCTGAGCTTCACTGTGAACAGACCACATGACATGTTCAGCTTCATGGGAGGAAGTACGACTAAACAACACCTTTACAGTCGTGGATAAAAATTATTAGACCACCCCTCGTTTTCTTGTAATTCGTATTAATTTTAATGCCCGGTCCAATTAAAGCAGGGATGCCAAACATGCGGCCCAGGGCTAAAATCCGACCCCCAAAAGGGTCCAGTCCAGCCCCTGGGATACATTTTTTAAATACAAAAAGGATAGTGAATATACCAACAATGTTATTTCAGGTTCCACACACAGATCAAAATGGGTCAGATCAGTAAAATACTATCATAATAACCTATAAATACTCACAACTCCATATTTTGCTCTGTGTTAATTTAAAGATTTTCATACCGTTTTACTGTATTTACAATTAAACAAACTATTATCTCATAAAAATGTGAATAACCTGAACAAATATGAACATTTTGAAATGTCTGAAGTGTAAGTTTAACAATGTTCTGCCTGTTTGTAGATCCTACAATAAATAATCTGTACGTTGTAATTGACATGTGTAAATGATAAACTGAGACATGATCTTGTTAAACTTACATTTAGTTTTCTGAAGAAGTTTATTCATGTTATTCACATTGTTTTAAAGGACAGTTAGTAGAATAACTGTCTGTGAATATTTTCATCACATAATTTAACTGTTTTTGCTGTAAAATGTAGAGGAAAATTTGGAGTTGACATTGTTTATATATATTATGTTATTATTTTAGTGGTATGGCCCAATTCAGATCAAATTTGGTTTAATGTGGCCCCTGAACTAAAATGAGTTTGACATCCCTGAATCAAAGGTTATTATCATTAATGAAAACTAAACCAAGCGACAAAAACTAGAATTGAACAAGTGGTTCCTGGCACAACAAACCCTGCCCCCTCCCAACGGTTTTACCTGATTTGACCTATCCGTTATCATTGTGAAAAGACATTTTTCGTGATTGTGACCTTTGACCTACATTCATCAAAATTTGATTGGATCTATTCTGGACCGACTCACACCTTTTCTGAAAATGTCATGGAAATGGGTCCAGTAGTTTTTGCATAAAGTCAGTCAGACAAACAGGCAACACCCCCTTAAAAAAAGACTTAAAAACAACCCTGGGGGGGGGGTAAATAACCATAATAAATTCAAGACGATTAATTACTTTGCACTTCTCAGTTATTCTGTATGGACACGTTAATATGACATTGCACCTTACGTTTTTTGCATCTGTCATTGCATTGTCATTGTCTGTTTTACTTATATGTTTAATGCTCACGTTGTCATGAAGCAATTTCCCAATTGTTGGATCAATAAAGTACTTCTATTTGATTCTATTTTAAAACAAAAAAGTAACAAACTGTATTGTGTGCTCACAAAACTAAAACGTATATAAATTATGGGTAAAATTCCCTTCGTTTTTGTCTTTGTTAATGTAACTAAACTTGGTTGAAAGCAGCAGAAAATGGCCTGTACAGATTTTCTGTGAATATGATGGTTAGGATGGTAAAACATATGAAAACACTTAAACTAATACAAAACTAAGTAGAAGGAAAAAAAAATTCTAACTAAATAAAACTAAACTATAATGAAAAGCCCAAAACTATTATAACCTTTGCTCCAACTAAAGGTCAATTTGTTTGGACAAACAAAATGATAACAAAAATAGCCCATGAGAGTTCATGAGGATAAATAAAAATAAATAAACCATTTTCAACAAGAAATTGAAGAAAATAAGGGTGGTCTGGATTGGAATGAATAAAATCACTGTTTTTATCAGGACAATAATATCCATATTGATGGATGAAGTGAAGTGATTTGGGTTTTTATCAAGAAAACCTGTTAAATGGATAGATATCAGCTCTAAAATTAAATTACTATGGGCTATGTTTGTTGTATATGAATAAAAACACTATACATGATAATTCAGAAATGTAAAACCAGAAGTGGAATTTGATAGAGGAGTATAAATACATAATGGAAATATGTTTCTGTAACATGCGAGTACCTTTTCTCTCCGGGTTCATCATTGTTTGTTCCTGTTATAAAACATAATGAGAAGAACAGTAATGACATTTTTATACTGACATAAATTGTTGTCATGTAAACACAATTTCAAGCAAGTTCCAACACACAGGAAATTAATAGTGTTTCTTTTAGTTTACAGCTTCAAGCTAATATAGTTTTCTTCTTAACACCCTTGGCACCTTTTTTGTGTCGTCGTCTTTTTCTTCTTCTGGGGTCTTTCAGTGTCTTCATCTCCTCTCTCTTCTTCTGTAGATCTTTGAATTTCTTAAATACACAAAAATAGTGAAGAAAACTATTAGAACTGAACAATATATTGTTTGAGCATCGATATCGCAATGTAAATGGACTGCACTTATATAGCGCTTTTCCACCTTCATGGTCATTAAAAGGACATTAAAATGAAAGGTGATGTAGGTTACAGAGCTTGACATGTCATTTTGGATAGAAACTAATGGGAAAGCCAGACTCCAGTGAACCCCTATGTGCATGTGGAGGCTGCAGCAGAGTGCAGACAAGTCACAACTAAAAACAGAAACACGCATGGCCTTGGCCCTGGGTAAACATGAGGTCTGCAGTGTGAAGACAGCCACCCCAAAACATTACATTAGCCTCACTTTCACCCATTCACACACACTCATACACCAGTAGGTTTCTAAGGTTTTGTCAGTCCTACTGGGAGCCTAAGTCAGGGTTCAGTGTCTTGCCTGAGGACACTTCGACACGTGGACAGCCGGGACGCAAACCGATGGCCCTTTAGTCATTGGACGACCTGCTCTACCAACTGAACCACAGTATGTACATGTGCGCAATAGTCACATTACAAGACATTTGTGTGTGTATATACATATATATATATATATATATATATATATATATATATATATATATATATATATATATATATATATATATATATGTATACACACATATAGATGTTTTATTATTAATTACTGATTTTTTTCAGATTTCTGTTTATTCATTTATTTCTATATTTATTTTTAATTATTAATTGTATGTAATAAGAAGAATGATAGTGAAATGTATGTTCTGTGTCGACCACTAATCTTTGCATCGGCACCACACATATACTCCTGAGTATTTTTTCCATATTGCAATATATATTGCAATGTCAGTTTTTTTCTAATATCGCACAGTCCTAAAAACGTTTATTACAATGCAGATGGCTTGGAAGTGCCTTGAAAGTTGGCCCCTTAAAAGGAAAAAACTAAATAAATGTTGAATTCATCTAATATGTCCATGTGATGAGATCTCAGATTCATGCTGTGACACTAAAATTAAACTGGATATAAAGTAGCAACAAAAGTGACATACTGCTAACATTTGAATTATGTATGTAAAGTATAGTGTAAAAGTCTGAGGTCACCTTTTTAAATTCCAGTGTTAGGAAATTCAATGACTTGTTTTATTTCAAATGTGTTTAATAATTAGGGCTGTTCTTATCGACAATATATCACAATATTTCATTTCATGTATTGATATTGAAAAGTATTGTATTGATATTTTTAGACATTTCTTAAAATGTCGATATGGTGGAAGTTCATTGTTGTTTGGATTTATGTCTTATTTATTATCATTTAACACTACTTTATTACATAATGGTTAATTGAATCATCCTTAAACACTTATTTTGTATCTGAGATGCAGATGTTAGTTCCTTCGTTGGGATTATACACAAATAATGTTACAATGTTAGTTATGAACTAATGGAATATGAACATTTGAGTAGGACTTTAAACCATAATGTCTGTAAAACATGATGTAAGTTTTTAAAATAAATAAATAAACAAAAAATTATCTTGGTAACAGTACCATAATATATCATGATTTATTATATTGTGATCCTAGTATTATGATTTGGGCAGATTATTGCTAAAACACAATGTTCTGAGCCAAACAAAAGTCACTCCCAGACTCTGTTCAAAAGTTATTTTTAATACAGGAAAGCAGGTCAGATACTTCAGTTTGTAAAACATCATTCACACCCACATCTTCACCTACTCTTAAGCCCCTGACACTCTCCCCTAGTTTCTCTCTCTGTCTCTTTTTATGTCCTCCTTTACCCACTCTTTTATCCTGATGTCAGATGTCCATCCTGCAGGTTTCTGCTGTTAAAAATGTTGGTTTTCCTTCCACCATCACCACCACAAGTATGTCTGTTGGGTTTCTGTAAATTACTGGCTCCCAAAAAAGTATCATGAGGAAAATTCTGTTATGATTTGGTGCTGTATAAATAAAATTTGATCTATGTCTGTATGTTTTCTGAACAAACAGCCATTAAATGTATAAGATGCATTTCTGTTATTGGAATTAAATTATGGAATAGCATAAATATACATTTAAACATGTGTAATTCATTAACAATTTTTAAAAACTTGATTTGTAAAGATCTTTTCAAATGATACCAGCAAAAATAATTCTTGATGTATTGATTTTTGCCTAAAACTGATTTGGATTTGAATGTAGGAAAAGTGTGTATATAAGTATTTAGCTTCTGCTCAGTCTCAACAGTATTCACAGTTGGTTGACTTAAAATCAGCCTCATTTATTGTATGTTCTGCATCATGAAAGACGATCAAATTAATTTCAGCCTTAGCTTTATTGGTTTTGTAAACTTCTAGTGACCACAAATGCATTTGTCTCTGTATTTAGATCCAATTTGGTTATATGTGAAGTACTGACAATAGAAAACACAAAAGATTCAAGGAAACAAACAGTTTCTATTAACTGAATAAATAGTATTTAGTGTCACCTCCTTTTGCACTTAACATGTCTTTAAAACATTTTGTTCAGGCAGTATAAGATGGCATTCATTTTCTGATATTTTACACCAGGTATTATTCAACAAATGTTAGTTATTTCTAATCATGTGCTGCTTCCTGTCACACTAAAGAGTGACTTCAACCATTACAACCTATTTAGTTCTGTTTTTGTGTACTTTTTAACCCTGCACACATGTCTTATGCATTTTCTTGTTGTGACTAAATAAAAAGGAAAAAATAAATAATTCTGCCTGATCATTTCATCTCTGAAAAACTAGAAAGATGTTGGTAGAATAAGACTTTTGTACAGTACTGGATAACAGAGACCAAACCAGTAACTTCACTGAAGTGGGATAGTTCAAATAGGAGTTATACTTATAATAATTGTTTTTACCATTTACTGTTGGTACTTTTAGTCAATAAATGATCTAAACATTTGTTCCATAGCTGGTCAGAATGGCTCAAATCTTATATGGCAGCTACATAACAGCAACTACTAACTATAAATGAATGTGTAGCTTAGCTAGTTGTTCTCATCACATTCAACATACTTGCCACGTTTCCTGAGGTATACCAGGTAAGCTACACGTCGGTAGCTCTGTGTCTGCATCAGTGGCTGTGTTTTTCGGTTTTCCCTCCACCGGTGATCCAGTGTTTTCACCGGCGGAGCTCAATTTCTCACCGTCCCTCCTCTTCTCCTCCTCTCCGTTTTCATCGTCTGGACTGAGGTCATCCTCTGTCAAACCTTTTGGCAGGAGTCCACTGTACATATTTACGTTAAATTACATATATTCATAAAAAAAGGGGGAAAAAAACAGGACAAAATTAAGATAAATTGTTTACAGGTTTGCACTGCGGATACTGCGGCTCGTACTTCCGGGTAAACACTGTGACGTCATCGACAAGCCAAAGCCCATTGGTTTAAGGTGTCAGCGTGTCATCCAATCAAATCTTATGTTATATAGATGAAGTGGCTGAAAACAACAACACAAGCGCTTATTGGTTGAAACGTTTAAAAATAAGATAAAGTCAACTTTTGTTGTTTTATTTCTGGTTGGTATTATCTTGGTTCGCATAGCAAAATGTTTGTTTTGTTAACTTTGCTCTTAAAATAATAGTTTTGAGCAGTGAACAGATTGAAGGAGTTTTCAGAGTGCTAACTGGCCTTTTCAGTGATGTAGTTGTGGAGCATTTCTAATTGAGGTGAGTAAGGCTGCTGACAGGTCTGTGAATTACCAGGAATCATTCAAATGTTAACCTATATTTGTGTCATGTTCGCAGTGAGATAAGCTTCCTTCTATGACCAATGGTTTGCAATTTGCTCAAAGCGCTCTGGGCATTACATTATTATTAGAATGATTAGCATGCAAATCTTGTATAGCCCCTGGCACTGGCACAGCCACATCTACCCTTAAATTGCTCTTTCACACTCATTCACATTAAGCTTTCTTTTGGTTGCATCTTATTGCAAAGCCAATAGTCTGCATAAATTAAAGCCCATATTTTGTGTGCTATATGAATTTACAATAAAGATGAAGACCTATAACACCAGGGTATGCATAAAACCAGACTAATGGAGGCTGGAAAATGAGTGTTTAACCCTTATGTACTCTTGGTTTTCTGCACTTTCACACCAAACTTTGAACCACAGATATGTTCAGGTATTTTAATTAACTTATCTGACTTAAATAAATCAGTGATAATCCTTAATTAAATATTCAGAGAGCAGCGGGCCATTTATTTTGGTGTTTTTCCACCCCTTTTTTTATAGACAAAAACAACCAATATCACATATCATTTATGTAACTGTTATAACTTTTACTGAAACTGAAATAACAAGAACATTCTGCAACAGTGGGGTTAATTATATAATCCTAGATAATATTTCTGTACACCAGAAACTGCATTGTTTCAATTCTCTTATTTTGGGATGAATTTGACCCTGTTCATTGTTTAACATCTCTAATTATTACTTTTTGTAATTTAAATTTAAATTTATATTTAATAACTACACAGCCACATCTACCCTTAAATTGTTCTTTCACACTCATTCACATTCATTTTTCTTTAATTTACATCTTATTGCAAAGCCAATATTCTGCATGAATTAAAGCCCGTATTTTCTGCCCTACATGAATTAACAATAAAGAGGGAGACCTGTAACACCATTGTATGCATGCAAACGAGGGGTTTATTATATAATCCTTATTTTGAGAGGAATTTGATCTTGTTCATTGTTTAACATCACTAATTAAGTAATTTTTGCTTATATTTAATTATTTAATAACATCACAGTAAACTATGTAAACCTCTTTTACCTGTGATTTGACCCACTGTTGTATATATATATATATATATATATATATATATATATATATATATATATATATATACATATATACCTAACCTACAGTAATATTGTATAGGTCAGCACATGCTCTACGTCACATAAATCACTATTTGCGCTTCAGAAACTCTACGTCAGAACATCATCAGAAGTTTCATTCACTTTCTCTAGTGCACCATTGTTTAAAAAGCTAAAAATACTGACCATATATGACATAAACAGACGGCAAATTAGTCTCTTAATGTATAAGATAATAAATAAATGTTCATGTCTTCCTAAAATTTACCATAACACCTTCATATTAAACTCAGATTTCCACAACCACCACACACGACAAAGTCATTACTTCAGGACAATTAATGCAAAATCAAACCAACGACAATTTTCAATTATGTCCAGGAGCCCCAACATTTGGAATAACTTGAATAAATCATTGAAATTATGTCCCTCCTTTACTACTTTCAAAAGTCAGACTAAAGCTGCTTTTATAAATAACCCCACATTGTCTTAACCTTTTAGTTTCCCTGTTTGCTATTTCTTTTTAAAGTCTATGTTTAATTCAGTATAAGTTTAATTCAATAAGTAATATATAATTTTTTTTGTATTTGTCTTTTTATTATATTGTTTCATTTACTTTAAGTTATTTTTTGTTTATTTGTTTCATTTGAAGTATTATCTAAGTTGATGAAGGGAGGATCTATATAAGCATATTAAGCTTCTGGCCACACTTGCACTGTTATATTTTATTTGTATTTATACTTGCTTATGTATTTGTCATCTTTTAACCCTTTGATGCATGAATTATGAGAACCTTAGTTTTTTTTTCTTCCCTGAGTGTTGTTATTCCTCTTTAGGCTGATTGAAATCTTTTTTATAAACCTATTTTTTTAATGGAGTTACAAAAATGTCCACTAAACTGGAAAACATATGTTTAAGCTTTGAACTATCAGAACACTATAAAATCACTTCTGTTTAAGAAGACTGTTAATTACAAACTAATAACAACAACAAGTAATTGATTTACAGGTAAACATGTTAGTGCAGATCAGGTATTAAAAACAGACCAGTTACAGTAATGATATGAACTGACTGATATGGAACTAAAACAACAAAACCCTTGAATATACAAGAAAACAACTGTAGAAGAACTGTCCACTGGAGAGTGACTAGTATGTATCAAGGCGTTAAAGTGTGAAATAAACTAAACTAAACTAATGGAAGTGATAGTGACAGCAAAAATACAACTGGCAGATTTAATGCTGGCTGTCTGCACTGGATGATCAGGATATTTTTTTTGGCGACACCAAAAGTCCTGAGGTGTGATTTTTCAGCCAAAAAGTAAAAACTAAACCTCTAGACCTTCCTCTGTCCTTGACCTTCCTGTAACTTAAGATGCAGCCGGTTGAGCTTTGCAAAAATGCAGCCCATATTAACCGGGGTGGTTAAGGCTTATGCTATATTGAATGTCATCTTCAACATGTAAAATCTCTATCTCATCCTCTAAAATATGCAACCATTAACTGGTATCACTCACTCAGCATTATCTGGACTTTACATGTGTGACAAGTTGATGAGCACGGCGGCATCTGAAGGTGAACGAGAGCCCATAAAGTCTGGTTAATACTAAACAATTTTGGCTTTTCAGGTCTGAATCATTTCCTTATTGATTACTCGACTTTGTGCTCTATTTCACACTTGAATTATTGTCTCACGGCTTTTCCCCAGCTAGCGTTCCCGCCCTGTGTCTCTCTGTCTCTCTCTCTGCCTGGCATGTGCTGCAGTTCATTATTTCCATCATTTCTTGGTAATTTGGAGTTGGCTGTTTAAAACTTAGAGCCTCTTATTAAGTTTTTGGCCATGGTGGATAAGAGGCAGGACTGTAAGAGCACAGAGATAAACTAATCATCTTAAAACCCTAATTATTAGTATCTTACTGTGACAGACTGTTTTTGCGAGCCAGCCAAATTGAGCCTCAAATGAGGAAAGGCATATCTGTGCAAGTGGTAATAATTTTAAGTCATCTGGATCTGGCTTGGTGTGGCAGAATTCATTAGTGCAGATTAGCACTGTGTGTACAAAGTAAATGAGATATCTAATAGCAAACGTGGAGGTCCGGGGACTCATCATTTCCTGCCCAGTACCAGGGATGATGTTAAGAGGAGATTATATATATTTAAACTCCACCACTTCTTCTTCTGCTTCCACTGTGTGGGTTTTTACCAAACAGTAAACCGTTGACCTTTGACCTTCCTCTGGAGTTCAGTTGCTCAAAGGTGATAAAAAAAAATGAGCCTAAATCAGATTATTACCCCAATGCAGAGGCAAGCACTTTTCTTTTTCTTTTTTTTTTTTAAGCAAGGATGTGAAGGAAGTTAATTATGTGTGTAAGGAGAAGGTTGGGGAAAAATAATAAGATTACAAAGAATAATTTGCTGATATAATTACACCAAAATTGGGTACACACAATCGTAAAATACATGTATTGCTTGACCTGGGTTAGCCAGTGAAATAAATCCTCCTTCTATAGCCTTTGTTAATTTGTTTTTATCATCTCCAAGTGGTGTTTGTGCAGGCAGTTCAATTTGCATGTGTAATTCCACTGTGCAAATTGACAACAAGTAGATAATTCGAGGAAATAGGCTGGTTGCAGGCCCCTGCTATCTTCCCAAGCCTATTCATTTTGAGGAACCGCTGAGGCATGAAACTCATACATCAACTATTTCCTGACAACGCTTAGGCTTATTGTCCCCTAAAATGTCATTACAGCCATTATTTATGAAGCTAATTCATTTATTAAACCATATTTACTCTGACAGAATTTGTCACATTCTATCCATATCCCGAGCATTGCTTTTGAACAATGTCTGTGGATGAGGATGTGTGAGCACGCACTGCCTCAACCAACTTTTCATTCAACCAGAGTTGGAATATTGAGAGAGAGGGGGGGGTCACTTTTATTGACTTTATTCTTGGAAACTTTTTTTTGTCAGGCCTTCCTTTAACGACGGAGCTTGTTTAACCCTTTAGCCCCTGACGCGTCACTGGTCACTTTAATACACGAAAGGTGAGGCTATGAACCTCACCTCTAGTAAGTGGACCAGCCCTTCCTATATTTTTTCTGTATGTGGCACTTAGTGGAAAAAGTTTAAAGCTGTCATTCCATGGTTATTACATTAATATTGCTGTGTTCTCCATTGTTATTGAGTACATTGTGTGTTGGTTCTATTTTCTTAAAAAAATGTACGGATTGCTTTGTTTCAAGCTGTGTTTTCATGGTAGAAAAATTACTTGAGGTCAAACAGCAGAGTTTACTGATACTTCCTCATACATCACCATGACGCGGTCACGAGGCGTGTCTGATTGGCTCAGAAAGCGTGAAGGAACACTCCCCTCTCCCCTCTCGCTGTGTATGTATTTAGCATTACCCAAGCAGCATTCAGCTAGGTTTCGTGTTGCTTGATCTGAAAACGTGCAGGGAAAAAATTGAGGCTTTATTTCCACAGAGAGCACATGAACCAGTTTGATCCGCCATTTTCCTTCCACCGTCTTCTCTTGTAGATGCTAATGCTAACACTACTTCAGATTCGCTGCCGTGATGGGCTTAATGCTAAAGTCCCTCTGTCGTCAGACGGACCTCGTCCCTGTTGTTGTTTTCTGTGAATGCGGTATGCAACCAGTGGAGGTGACAATTTTATTCAACCCACTACTGAGTGACAATCCGATCATTTCATTTTCTTATATATAGGTGTTATTAAAATAATGTAATTAATGTGGGAACTGTGTGTATATATATATATATGAACATGCTTTATCCTCACTAGGGTCGCGGGGGTCACTGGGGGCCTAATCCAGCTACAATTGGTGAAGGTGGGGTACACCCTGTATGAGTCACCAGTTCTTCACAGGGCTGAACATATATAGACAATCACTCACACATTCACATTTATGGGTAATTTAGATTAACCAATTAACCTATCAGTGCATGTCTTTGGATGATGGGAGGAAACCAGAGTACCCGGAGAAAACCCACACAACACGGGGAGAACATGCAAACTCCACACAGAAAGGTCTGGTGTGGGATTTAAATGAATGCTAACCACTGCACCACCGTGCCGCCCCAATACCGAACAACAGAGTTTAAAGCTGTCAGCTGCTATGTATATATATATATATATATATATATATATATATATATATATATATATATATATATATATATATATATATATATGATTTTAGATATGATTTTATTTAACTAATGTCATTAATGTGGAAGCTTATTAACGCTTGTGTTTCCCTCCCAGAAAAGCCCTTACTAAACACCAAGTATGCAAAAAAAAAGCATACTTGTGGAATAATGTTAAAAAAAAAAGTTCATAAAGTTTGGTAGAAGAAGAGCAATAACTAAACAAAAGTGGCAGATTTGAAGCAGATGTAGTAGAAAGAGAACAACAACACCCAGAGAAGATATGGAGCACAGCCATGAAGATATGAACCACAATCATGCAGCAGCTCAGTATTTCATATGTACTGTTAACCTCTGATTTATTACATGTAAGGCACGTGTTGTCATGGTGACTCTGGTCACTTCCTGAGGGTGTGTCCAGACCAGTGTTAGTTGAGCTGAAGTTTGGTGGCGTTTACATGCACGGAGAAATTAAATTACAATCACATTATCTGACTTGGTTACTCTGACTTCTAAAACTCCAGTTTTATTCTATTCCACTCTGATTAAGGTGTTTACATGGCTTTAAAAACTTCGACTTTAATCGGAGTAAGACAATAATTAAAATTTCTCAAAGTGCATGTCAACATGCCTACTATATTTTTTGATGCAAAAAATGCAAACTATTATTATTATTATTCTTTTTTTTTTTCCTGATTTCTGCCTTAATGTTTAATGGATCCAAAGCAGTAATTATAATGGGATTAATAGTGCGTTTTGTGCACACTTGGCAGACAGATACTAGCCCTGTCATTTTCTTTGGTTTACAATGTGCAAATTTTTGTTGGTGTCCAGAATTTTAAAGACCATGTAAAAATGATCAACTTTTGAATTCTGACCTTATTTAAATTCAGAAAAATTATCTAAAGTTTTTCAACATCACGTGAAAATAGTGAGTAAATACCATGCTTGGATACAGAGGTTTAAAATAATGTCATCTGTGTCCCAGGATCAGGTGGGAAGAACCCTTTAATGCCTGAATTTAAATCTAAGTTTAACAAACAGCCTTATTGGTCTGAGTGAACATGGATGTGATCAGATGGATTGTAGTATTTTAGCAGCAGCCGGGGTGCTGATAAATCCCCCTGTGACAGCCTCCTTCCATAAATGAGTGTGTATTAGTCATTTTGAAGGCGTTGCATTCAGACGAGTGAAGCTAAAGAGTCCTCGCACCCGTCCTCCTGGCCTGTTGCTGCTGACTTATGGATCTGTCAGTTTAGCACCGCACACTTGGTGACAGTGTGGATAATTTGCAATTGTGAGCAATGAAGTAACACATAGGGGGGTCATAAATTTTAATGTTACATGTTCTCTCTGGGTAATTCCGTCATACCATTCTGCTGCATCTCTTTCTTTGGACTTACCTGTCACCCAAAAGCACTTATCACAGCAGTTGTGATGAGTTGTGTTTGAACTGTTTTACAATATTGATTTGGAGGCATGACATTTTAATTAATACTGGGTGTTAGCTGTCATATAGGCACCCAGGCTCATTGGTAGGAATATGAGACAGGCGAGGTGGGGGCAGCCCAGATAAGACGAAAGCACTTACTGTGAAAAGGCTGTAAAAAAAAAAAAAAAAAAAGGATCAATGTGGAGGAAGAGAGACAGTCATGGGCTGAATTTAAGGAGGAAAAAACAGTAATATCTGTGCACACTGTATTTCTGTCAAGGTCTATTCACTGGCTGATAACACAAATCACGCAGACACAGCGTGCCTTCTGTCTTCCATCCACAGGTTGCAGTCGACATCACGTTTTGGGTGCGTCTCTCTCTCTCTCTCAGTCTATGAGCTGCAAGACGACCAGGGGGGAAATTAGGTAAGTTTGCTGCACTCCATTGAACAGCAATAAGCTTTTAGGGCTTAGCGAGCATAAACACATTAAACTGATGAGATTCATCAGCAGCGTTGTGTCAAATCTATTGTGCCCACAGGCAGAGCTCAGCGGCGGAACGCTACAGAACCACACAGACACAATGTTTGGCCCTCATCACAGAAACAAACCTCCGCTGTGTCTTGTGGATGTTTTACTCAGATTGTATTAGGTGATCCTCAAGTCTTATCGATGGAGTGTGCAAAGCCCAAACTAATGCCATATATTTGCATGTATTTGTGTCAAGATAAACAGCATTATTTGCACCAGGAACTATAAACCTCTTATTTTGAAATCAATTTGACCCTGTTCATTCTTTAACATTTTTAATTAAGTATTTTTTTTTTTGTTTAATATTTAATAACTTCACAGCCACATCTTCCCTTAAATTGCTCTTTCACCCTCGTTCACTTGAATTTTTCTTTTGTTTGCATCTCAAACTTTGACCCACAGATATATTCAGATATTCTAATTAACTTATTTCACTTAAATAAATGAGTGATAATTCTTAATTAGTTATTCAGAGAGCAGAGGGCCATGCAGTTTAGTGTTTTTCCACCACTTTTTTATGGACAACAACACCCAATATCACATATCATTATATAACCATGATAAGTTGTACTGTAACTGAAATAACAAGAACATTCTGCATGTGTGGGATTAACTATATAATCCTTTATATTTACATGAAAGTATATTTATTATTTTAACTCTCTTATTTTCAAATGAATTTGACCTCATTCATTGTTTAACATCTCTAATTAAGTATTTATTTTTTGCTTATATTTAATAATATCACAATAAACAGTGTAAAAAAAATCCAGAAAACTGTTGTTTGTCCAATTGGTGGATTGGATTCAATCTTAGGCTACGTTTATACAGTGACGATAAAAACAGAAGATGCAACAGTGGTGTCCCATCTTCAGTTTTTCACCCGCATTTAGACAAGTGTTTTCAGTTTGGTTAAAAAACTGTGTTTTCAAACAATCTTTGTTTGTACGAAGACGCAACAGTAGGCGAAATACGATCGGATATGTATGCCTGATACTGTGATAGACCGCCAACATGTCCTTTTCTGTTTTTGACGTATGTAATTGTACACTCATCTCTGTTTGGCTATGGTATGTATGTAATGTCTGTACAATAGCTGAAGCGACTGAAGAGCTGCCACTGAAGCTGGGAGATCTGTTGGATTGAGGTTATCCAACATGTTTGTTGTTTTACCTGCTCGGCGTATGAATGTAACGTGAAAGTGTATGCGACGTGAACATATGTGACATAAAGATGCATGCAACGTGAACATGTGCGTCTCTTGCCGTTTAGATGGAGACGTGACCCAGCACGTGTTCAATATGCCCCACTCTGGAAGGAGTGTGTGTATTCACACCCCGACAGCACCGGCGCCGCGTTAAGGAAAGGCACTTCCGATAACATATGCTGTTATATTTTGCCGCAATCGTCGTCATGTAAACGGCCTCTTAGTAGGTTTTGTCTCACAATTTGGACAAAACAGGACAAAAAAATACCCCCCCCCTCCCCAGGTTAAAGGTTCAGTACAGTACAATGAACATTACTTAAGGAACAAGCGTTGCCCTGGACAACAAACCCCGCCCCCTTGCACACATTTTACCTGATTTGCTCTATCTCTTATAATTGTGAAAAACAAATTTTTGATGACTTTGACCTACATTCACCAAAATTGAATGGGATCTATTCTGGACCACCTGACACCTTTACTGAAAATTTCATTGAAATTGGTCCAGTAGTTTTGGCATAAATCAAACAACACAGACCAACAAACACACAAACTAACTCAAAAACCCCTCTCGCCTTTGGAGGGCGGGGTAACAATCATTATGGTTTGTTTTCAGTTCATTGTTTCATATATTATAAAATAGAGAGCGGACCTAATAACACTGGTCTACAAGTCAAATGCTTTTGGAATCAAACTAATGAAATGTTCCCATATGTGTGTTACTGATAAAGAAAACTCAAGTCTTAAATGCTGCTCAAGTTTCCAAGTTCCGTCTGGGGTTAAAATGTGAAATTCGTAGAATGAACAAGAGAATAGGTTTTAGTCCAAAGGAATATTGGTCTCAGATCTACTACAAAACACTAGCTGTGTTTCCATTACAGTTTTTCGCAAAACAATAGCGATATTCCTAAAATTTCAACCAAGTATATTTGTGCTTTCAATGTGTTTCCATTGACGGTTGTTCAAAGCAGAAGTGTCGTAAATCTCGTGAAATATCATCCCACGAGATTTCACCGCTGGAAGAAACGCTGCATTTCTCTGCTGTTTGCTGTCTAAAATGGCAGTTATGTTTGTCTCATGAATTATTTTGAGAAAAGTCTCCACCTATGTCCATGTGTATCACGCCATTTTCACTCTGAGAGAAGTGATCGTGTGACCACGTACAGCATGTCCTGTGATGTATAATTATGGAAAAAGTATTGCCATTGCGCTTTTGCGATATATTAGAATATCGAAATGTCTGAAAAACCACCTCATGAAAGCATAAACACTTTTTTCGATATTTGAGTGTTTTGGGTTTTTTTTTGCAAAATTCAGGTGTTTCCATTACTAGTTTTTTATAGTGCTATTTACATTTTGCAAATGTCCAAAGGTAATGGAAACGCAGCTACACATTATGATATGAACTTTATAGGTTCTTTTTAGTAGAATATTTACAAATCCATTGTATACATGCACATAAACCACCATATATGTGGAATAATACACCATCATATATATTAAAAACATGAACATAAAGTCATTTTTTTTAATTCAACTGATTAAACCGTCTGTTTTAGCAAAAATTTTTAGTTCATGTCATTTACTAGGCTTTTGAAAAGAACTAATGAGAGTCATCTAGTCTGATATTTAGTGCTAGTGAAATAACTTCCAATGTCAGCTAAAGTCAACTAAACAATGAAACAGGACTTGACAATGAGTAATATTCAGACTCACCATCGACAGGTGGTCCCCTACAGGTAGAGGTGGGTAATCGCAACTCCAAAGAGTAAAAGACCTGCATTGGTTCTTCCTGTTCACTTCATACAGGTGATTCTACCCAGGTGAAGAGTTGTGCTCATCAAAATGGGCTGATTCAGTGAATTGCTGGAACAAATACACGGCAGGAGTTTTACTCTTTGGAGCTGGAATTACCCAACTCTGACTACAAGTGGACTGATGGAGAGTCATATGACAGAAGTACCGCTGTTACAGAGCCCTTTATGGTCCACTTTACAAACCCATACCCAGGTACATTAGACCCGTAATCCAACCTGTTATCAAACAGTTTATCTACCCAGGAACTCAGTCATGCATGAATCTGTTTTTATTTCATCACTTCCATGCCTGCTACCTGCCCACATTTCATTTGAACATTACCCTGAAAAATCAGCAGAAAGACCTACAGTTGGAAACTCTAAATGTAAATATTGTTTAACTTTGTCCCCGTATGTCCTTATGTGGACCCATACGGACAGATTTTAGTGTGTTGCTGGTTTGAAACCCAAGCCTGATTGTTTTATTCTGCAAAATTGCAAGTTATTAAAATTTTCTTCTGCAATCTTCCAAATATTTCTACAAATTATTAGGTATTTGGAAGGATGTAAATGTGTTATTGTGGAGTGTGGATTGTCTCAGCAGCATACCCAGACCTGAGCGCCATCACACCAGACGTAATTCATTTGCATTTCCTTCACCATATTTGATGTTTAATTGGTGTAATCTCAGCTCTGCAAAAGCTGGAGGACCTTCCCCCTCCACCACCCCCACCCCCCACCCCACGATAAACTGATGCATTTAAATTGAAATATTTCTTCTCAAAGGTACGAAAAAAGGCCCCTGAACTTGATTTTTCTCCATTTATCTGTTGTCTCTCCCTTTTTCCCCAAATCATTACAGCCTCTTGCCTTTTGGATACTTTCACTGGAGGCAACCAGATCAGCATGAAATGAGCTCAGTTTGATTCTTTATTTGGTCCAATCAGATGAGCGGAGATGTAATCTGAAGTGGCCTGCCCTACCAGAGTCCGACCCCTCAGATGAAATGGACTACATATTCATAGGTTCACTTGCATGGTCGATTATAACAGCAGAGATGGAAGATGGTGCAGGCTATTCTTTGAGGACTGAACACTGAACATGACCGCCCCCCCTTCCTAGACACACATATATACACACACCCATTTCACAAAGAAAACAATGACACTCATTCTATTTCATCCTGTTTGTTTCGGCGTAAACGCTGTGCATTCCCTCGTAGCTATTCATTACCTAAACCGGATGCAAAAAAAAAAAAAAGAAAAAAGAAAGAAAGAAATAATGCCTGGAAATAATGGGAGATATTACCTGATGAATTAATTAGCACGATAGCATCTAGGCAAGGAGGCTTAAATGCCATCTTAAATTACATGCGCACATTAGAAAACTTTCAAGTTGTTTCATTTGCATAAAACGAGCAGAGTTCTACATAAATACGGAGGCTTATTAAGAAAGACACCTAATTAATAAATTGCATATTCAGGGTAAAATAAAAATCAGCAGCTTTTAGAGAAACTTCCTTGTGTTCTTCTGTTTCCTGTTGTGCCTTTTATTACGACAGTACTGCAGTCATTTTATCCCACCGACAAATAATTAAATAAAATACATTAGTATTTTCACAATGAGGCTGTCGCAATTTTCTCATTATTTTATTTGAATGTCAGAAGTGATTGTTTCCCGCAATAGTTCAGTATTCTTAATTGACTTATTGCACCAAATGCCAGTTTAGAAAGAGGCAATTACAGTTGCCAGATAACAAATGCTTCATGTTACTGAATCAAAATGCACATATAGTTCATTTCAGGCTTTTATTCTGTGCAGCAGGCACCTAGGACCAACAATTTAATGTTTGGAAATGGTTTGACAGAGCACTGGGCTAACAGGATGGTTATCTCTGAGTGTCTATTGTCTTGTTTATGCTAAAGAATACATGTGTTTATTAGGAATTCACCTGGTATTGAAAGTGAGCAACCTCCTGAAAACACAGCAGTTTATGTACTTTTAATCACATTTACAATCTAATAACAGTTGTTTTCATATATTTACAGTTTAACATTATACTTGTTTTCATATATTTACAGTTTAACATTATACTTGTTTTCATATATTTACAGTCTAACATTATGCTTGTTTTCATATATTTACAGTTTAACATTATACTTGTTTTCATATATTTACAGTCTAACATTATGCTTGTTTTCATATATTTACATTCTAACATAGTTGTTTTCACATGTTTACAGTCTAGCACTAGAGTCATTTTCATATATTTCCATTTTAACATCACAGTCCTTTTCATTGCTCTATACATGTGAATCATTGTCAGGTATTTCGATGCTATTTCCAACAAAAAAAAATCTATTTTTCCTGCTTCACAAAAGCGCTCAGTGCTAATTACGCTCATATGCGTCTTGGCTAAGTTCACAGGTAAGCTCTCCATCATGGCATCATGGCACAGGAGGAGGAAAAAAAGCCCCCATTTTGTGGAAATCTCCCTCTCCTTAGAGAAAGACAGGGTGGTGGTGGTGGTGGTGGTGGTGGTGGTGGTGGGGGGGGGTGCCTTGCCTTCCTCATTACACTGCTGTCATTTACTCTTCATCCCCCGTACTCTTTAGTGGCATTAAGACGGGATGTAAATTTGACAGTTAACGCTGTTAGAAAATGGCTAGTTCAAGAAGGGCAGGAATTAGAGATGGGCATTAGGCGCTGATAAGCTCCTTTCCTCTGCCGCGGCGGCTGCTTAACATTCATGGGAAAGTCATCATCAAACAACGTTATCACAGCTCTGTTGACGGCTGAGGAACATCATCACTATGATAATTTTTTTATAGCTGTGAGCCAAAAAAGCACTCTTTTATTTCAGCGGTTTGTTAATGAGATAGGAGCTTGTTGGTATGGGCAAATGCAAACTTGCCACTCTCCAGCGTTTGTTTGAGTCCCCCCCCCCCGAGCCTCCACCCCCTCCTCACTGTTTAATGTTGCAGGGTTGTGGTGGGGGTGGGGGGGGGGGGGGGGGGGGGCATTTATGTACTCCTTTGGAAGTGCTGTGTGTACATTGCTGAAGGAGGGCCTTTATGTGTACCTTTGCAGATCAGTCGCTCAAAGAGAGGAAAACACGGCTATATCAACAAACGCTCTCTGCTAACAGCCCTGTAGCTGGCACCTGTCACTCACCTGGGATTTAGCCATAGATCTGAATACAGGCCGAGTGCTGATGCTTATTGAAGCGGGCTAAACTCCCACCAGCGACACCATGTGATCAACCCGGCTCTTAATGATGAAAAGGCTACTTTTGAGTCCACCAGGCCTGTTTTTCCCCCCCTCCTTAAAGCGAGCCTATACATGCGTCTTTATTCAGTTCATTGTTCTGGAGCAGCTCTGTTCAGAGGTATCCTGCTCTCTGCTGACACTGGAACTACTCACATATGAGCCAAGTGCCACGGCTAAGCAGCTTTCTTATGGATAGGGATGCAAACTGTGGGCTGGAGATACTGGAATCTGATTTTGGCTTTATCGCTGTTTGTGTTTGTGGAGTGGGTTAAGATAGGCTTAATCTGTAGAAATCCCAACCGCAGGAGATGACAAATCATCTCTAACTTGCTCTAATTACTTCTATAACTTTTTATTTGTGATTCACTCATTGAATATTGGTCAAATAATATGTCATTTGTAATCAGGAGTTACTTTCACCTATAATGTGTGTTTTTTTGCTGCATGTTTGTGATTTTAGTTAGTAGTGGTAGTAATTTATTCATCCATCTAACAGAACATCATATACACTCGGGGTGCAATGATAGACTTCATACCATTGTACCATTCCGTACGCGCCGTGCATTTGTTATGAGCATGTACCTCAGTATGGTTCATTTCTCATTTTCAAAAATGCATTCCCACACAACTCACATTTACCCTCATTCTCAAAATTACTCACACCCCTGCCATATTTTTTTTTTTACAATTTTGTTGTTGTTTTTGTGATGAACAGAATGACTTTAATAATAATGGATTGGATTTATATAGAGCTTTACCTTATTGACCCATTATTAATTCACTCTCACATTCTCCCTCTGGTGGTGGTAAACTACATTTGTATCCACAGATGCCCTGGGGCGGACTGACAGACATGTGGCTGACATTCTGACACTCTGACCACCATCAAACTTTCATACACCAGTGGGAGTGACTTACCCAAGGACACAACAGACTGCCTAGGCCAGAGCAGGATTCAAACCACCAACCCTTCAGTTATTGGACAACCAACTCTCCCAACTGAGCCATGGCTGCTGGAGTTTCCTCATGTTTGTTTATTACTTATGTGTAATACACAGATGAAGAATTAACAACAAATGATACTTGGAGAAAAAAAATAATTTCAGGAGTATTTTATTAGTGGATTTTTTTCCTCCCCTACATTTACTCAGTCCAATGTCTTTTCTTAATAGTCAATGTCATAGTCTTTGTTCTGGATAATGGTTCCTCTATGTGTCCATGGTCTGTCTTGTGTCTCCTGTGGAGTTCTGATCCACTCTTCCTGGACCAAAGCCTCCAGCTGGGTCTGTTTGGATGGTCTCCTACCATCACTCTGGGCTTCAGCTCCTCCAGAGATTCTCTAGATCCATGGTTCTCAAACTGGGGTCCGCGGACCCCCAGGGGGACGTGGCGCATGTCCAGGGGGTACGCGAAATTATTCATGTTTTTTTTTTTTTTTTTGCTGTTTTATTTTGAAATGCGGAAGTTTGATTTTGTAGCGAGCGGGCGGAAGTAACAGCGCTGTTTGACGCCAGCTTGACTAAATTGAGACGGAGCGAGTCACAGGCTATTTTTAGCTTTTGTTCCGTTTATTATTTTAAAATTATTTAAAATTGTTGTTTCTGAAGTGTTCATTTATATTATAATACCTGAAAATTTTGCTGGTTTGCACAAAAGCACTATTAAAAAAGGTTATCATTGTTTCATAATAATCATTGTTGAAGTGGGGTTTTTTTTTAAATCATTTTCAGTATCGCGAGGATGAGGGGGGAAATGGAAAAATTTCACCCCTCCAAGGGGGACCTGGGCCAAAAAAGTTTGAGAACCCCTGCTCTAGATGGTTTAGCTCAGGACTAGAATGGGTCATGTCCTTGAACCACTACTCCACTACCTTAGTAGTCTACTGGGGGTCAGTGTCCTTCTGAGATGTCCAATCAGGATCAATGTGGAGCTTCTCTGCACTTTTACATTGTCATCCTCATACTAAATTAAAACTGATGTGGCTTCCTGCAGATTAGACAGATTATAAGACAGAATGCTTTTATTGTGAAGGTAGGAAGTGTACTATGTGTGTGTTGAGCTGTGGACCTTGGGTACTGATGTGCTTTCAGATGGAGCTGTGAGTAATAAAGTGTGTGTGAAGTTAAACTCTTTCCTTCACACATGACACTGTCAAAGATCATTCTTCAGACATTTGTTTCAGCATTTTTCTGTTCAAACTCTTCTTCTCTTCTTGTAATGTCCATCAACATATGTTTTTTTTTATTCACCTGGCTGTTATTGCAAAACAAAAGCTCTTTCCATTGCAGTTTTGCAAAAGCCAAGATATTTACTAAAACACAAAAGCATTTTTTGAATTGTTCATTTTTCCGTTTGGTTCATTTTTATGTGCAAGTTATATTTGTGTGATTTAAGGGTCAATGGAAAAGCGACTACTATCTTCTTAATAGAGAAAAACAGGTCTTTTAGTATGGTTAAAGTAATCCTTATGCTCTCACAATGTTCCCAAACTGTGAGTGGTACTGGTTTTTCTATCAGGTCTATCAGGTCTTACTTCAAGTGCCATCATTGTGGTCGCAACTTCCGTGCCCAGAGTGGACTCATCAGCCATCTCCGGACACACCAAAACCAATCGACATCATAGTGGGAAGTATGGTCCTCATCATTATTTCGATGGACGAACATAACTGGTGTATGAGTATATGTGTGAATGTGTGAATGTGAGGCTAATGTAAAGTGCTTTGAGCACCATGAAGGTGGAAAAGTGCTGTATAAGTGCAGACCATTTATCATTCCTTGGTGGAGTAATAAAGGTGTGGATGACAGAGCAGATGCAGACTCTGTCATGGTCAGGTTTAGGGTTAGGGTCAGTTTTAGGGTCAGACCCTGTCATATTCAGCCCAATCTGCAGACCTGAACCCACTGTGAAAACTTCTGCAGTAACATGGATGGACACAAACCATCCAACATTACTGAGCCTTTTGAATTTCTGTTCCAGTAGCTGCAGAAAATCATCCAACAACAATTGAGGAGAGACAAGACAAGATAATGTTTTCAGTCAGATATAAGAACTAATCTGGATCTGAAAAATCTGATTGAAGAAATCTGACCAAGATCATTTTCACTTCTTCCATTGACAGATGGAAAAAACAAAATCTTGAATTAAGCAAATAATTACAAAATCTGACAATGGAACAGATGAAAATTATCTTGGTAAGAGTCTTGAAAATAAGATTTTTATTCTATTGTCCAAAACAAAAAGTTCTTTAATATGACTGCAAAGTTCTTCTGTAGGTGATTCTGTTTGATTTTCAGTGTGATCAAATATTTGGACAGAGGTGAGACAAATCCACGTGGTCAGATTTATATTTTTTCCAGTATGATGCATCTGTGCTGAAAACCCACTGGTCTAAACTCATGGCTGGTTCTTTCCACATGTGCAATATCATCCATACTGGCTTCTACTATAGGATAAAGTTACAGTAAAGCTGTGTCAGGACCCCAACGTTTATTCTCAAGGCAACAAATTGCACCTCATTAAACGATCACATGCGTTTTCTGTTCTATTGGCTTTTTTTTTTCATCTTCTGTCGCACATCTATGCCCAGAAACACAAGATGAAACTGGTGTCAGCATTCCCAAAGTGGCACTAAATAACAGAGCCCCACACGGAGCAGCGGTGGTTTACAGTAAAGAGGACAATTCAGCTAACATGACAAAGAGCTCACAGACCACTACAAAGTGCAGATAATGCAGCGGAGTCGACTGAAAAGGCAGAATTACAGTGGATCCAGAAGGATTGGGGCACATCTGCCTTTCATTTGCATTGTACTCGTTTTTCCAAGGAATGAAACGCCTCCAAACTTGTACAACAACTGGTTTACACAGTGATATACCGCAGCTTTGACACTTCACACATGTACTCAAGTGGGAAAATGTCTGCTATCAGCATGTAAATAAAACAAGTAATACATAAAGAGAACTGTAGGAAATGGAATTTTTTTTTTTACAAAATTCACACATAACAGCAGCGGAGTATGATGGCTTTATTCATTCTACAGTTTGCATTATGTTACTGTTAAATATAAAGTGAATGGTGGCGGTTCTGACAATTAGCATTTAATTACTTTTTCCTTTAATCAATAATTTATCACCAATTATCCTGAATAAATAAAGAAAATATTGAATATATTATTGAATATATCAAGAAACATAGAGATGGAACTATTGTTTATGGTGTTTTTTTGCTCAAGTTCTACATATTTATGTATGCAAAATTATTTTACTTCTTTAAATGAACCCTTAAAAACCTAAAACTATTCTTCCAAATGTGTTTTTGTTGCAGAGTATAATGGTTTTATTCATGTTCACTTATGTCAAATTATTAATCACTATTGTCAAATCCAAATTACTTTTGCCAATTACTGTATCCTATGTAAATATAGAGAATATTGAATATACTGTTGAATATATCAAGAAAGACAGACATGGAACTATTGTTTATGGTGTTGTTTTTGCTCAAGTTCTACATGTTTACATCTAAAAAGCTTGCAGTTTGTATTATGTCTATAAAGTTAATGGTAGCAGTTTTAACAATTAGCATTAGCCCTCATATAAAATTACAGTGAAATTTTCTCCCTATTTAACCTTTAATAAATGATTTATCACCAATTATCCTGAATAAATAAATAAACTATTGAATATCTAGACAAAGACAGACATGGAACTATTGTTTAGTTGTTTTTTCTGTGTATTTATATCTGAAAAAGACATTTAAGTCTTTAACGTATCCCTTAAAACCTAAAATTATTTGTCCAAATGCATTTTTTTCTACATAAAGCCATTCCCAAGTTATTGATCATCATTTATTAGAATATTATTCCCTATATTTTAGATTTTTCAGTAAAAATTATGTATTTTCATATATTTAATTTCTCGATAATGTCAATGTTCAGATACAATTCAAAGGTATTATATTAAAACTGTAAAAACTGAAGAAAAAGTGAAATACAAATAAATATATTATTAACTGAACATTAATACAGTGTTTCCGTCCACTGTCATTGATCCAACTCATGGGTTTTACTGGTGAATCAATGTTGTAGAAGATGATGGTGTTTCCATGGTAACTATAGAGCCTCTGAACATCCAAATGGGTCATATCCAATGACGATGAAAACCCTAATTACTGGATTTACACCAATTATTTTCATGTATTGATTTTTTTTTTTACATTTTATATTTTATTTTTAATTGTATGTATTTTTGATTTATTTTTTGTTTTTAATGTTTTAATTCTCTTTTTCTTTAATAAAATAAAAGATTAATATATTAGAAGTTTCCACATACTTCAGATTAGTGGAGTCTTGGTCATGTTAAATAATTCAGAAGGTTTCCTTTGTTTTTTCCTGTTAACGTTTTACTCGAATCCATAAGAAAAGCAAATTTATTGTCTCAAATTCTGAGTTATTCTTCAACCTGAAAGCACACAAATTGAAGAGACATGGTTAAATGTTACACTGTCAACATCTAGTATAATTCTAGGGTAAAAAAGTTTCCACATCTGCCACAGTGATTAGAGACGAGGCCGACAGACGCTTCACCTGCTGCCAGAAGATTCACAAACACAAAACACTGCACTTCACCACCTTCTGCAAAGACTTATTATCAGCTGACAAGAATTAAAACATACTGACAGAGACACACCAGAACTGCAGCAAATGATACAGCTGTACATTAGACTGTTTTAGGCACATTTACATGAGTTTTCAGCTTTAGTTTGCCTGCACGTTGTAAAGGCACACTGGGGGAAAACAATCACATTTTAGTACAAATATCTCATCAGACTTAAAATCAGACAGAATCATCTACACAGTAAATTTTGCAGTGTTAAATCAACACTTAGAGAGTTTATTTAACTTCTTCTAGAGTGTATTTGGTCCCATTGTGTCCAAATTAACACTGCAAAATCTACAGTGTACAGAGGAATTTTTCAGTCAGATATAAGAACTGGTTTATAGACAATAGATCTGATATATATATATATATATATATATATATATATATATATATATATATATATATATATTAATCACTCTGTTCACTCACATTTACAGTCACATTAAAAAATATTAGACCATCTAATTTCCTCCAAAACATTGGTTCTTCATTCCAGTGTGTCATGTGACTAAAAACAGACAGTACAATCAGTTCAATGACATAGATACTGATGTCATTATATTTGTCCAAACAATTGCACCTTTAGTTGGACCAAGCACTAAAACAAACAACAAACTGAAGAAAACAAGGGCTGAGAATATTTGTTTTCTTCTGATGGTATTTTATAATATATGACTTCAACATGTGTTGCTAACCATACTATAGACAACATGTGATAAACTGCTTCAGTTTCATCTTCAGTTTGTCATGCATTTAATTTTTTGTGATTGATTTAAAGCTAATGCTATATGTCTTGTCGAGCTGTTTTTAGTTCATGTTTTGTCTTTTCTGTCCATGTCCTGTTTTATTTTGTTAGATTTCTCACTTCCTTGTGTTTCTTTCTCTTTCTCTGTGTTTCACCTTTTCCCTACTTTCCCTCGTCTGTCACCTGTGTTCCCTCATTTTTTCTACATGTGTCTCCTTATCTTTCCTCCATTTATTCTGTTCTCCTCTGTCTTTTCTGCTAGTTCTGCTCTGTCGTCCATTGTTCCGGCATGTAAAGCTGTATCGCTTTCTATCCCCATTATCTCTATCTCTGCCTCTAGCTCTATCCCCATTATTCATTATTCATTCCATGTCATGATTGCATAACCTGACTCACGTCATCTGGCTGCGTTTCGCAAACTACATGCTAGGTTTACGCAACCATCTGGTATCGTGTAGTTCAGACTTTCTGAAAAACAAAGGAGCCAATCAGTGTTGCCGGGTGGGACTTCCCATGACTGGGCGGTGTTGTGGCTGTCATGTTTGATTGTGTCTGATGTGCCACGGCTGATGTCTCTGTCGTCTGTTTGGCACTCATTTCCTCTTCAGCTTTTTGCCATTCCCAGTACCCAGTAGGGCTTCAGTTTTTTTCAAGTCGACTTATCCATCAATAAAGTCAAAGTCGAGTCGACGGATTGTGATGATGTCATCATCTTGTCAGCGGAGGAACAACACATACACGTCTGTCCAGCAATAAGCAACTTGTATTAAAGTTCATTGCAACGTAATGATGACAATCATTGTCATCCAATGACAAGACACAAGCATCAGCATTTTAACCCCAACAAAGCAAAGGCGTTAGCATTGAGTTTTCTTTTAAATTTAACTGCACAACATAAGTAGGTTTACCATATGTCCGGATTATATCTGGACTGATGACACTAAAAGTGAACTGTCCAGGCATCTGTCACGCATCTTCACTTTTTACATTAAGTGCAAAAAGTTTAACTCAGCAGCCAACAAGACATACACGACAATGTCCACATCATGTTTAGAAAAAAGAGTGCGTTGTGATTAATGTGTGTTGTCTGTGCTGCTGCTTATATCAGTGAACTTAGCTAGAGGATACCTCTTCAGATGGCCATGCCATTTTTTTTCATCTAAGGTGAAGTATTTCCACACATGCAATGTGTGTCTGTCACTCTCTTTTGTTTTGTCAGGCCCACCACCCCGTCTTACCTGCAGCAGCCATGTGTCCTCTGGTTTAGGTCTGACTGGTCTGTGTTCACGTGCTGAGGGAGAGGGAGGGAAAGAAAGAATAACATGCGACTTGTCGACTCCTCCAAATTTAAGTTGACTTGTGCTATGTGAGTCAAAGTGTCGATTAGGCGATGTTCCTGTTAATGCCATAGTAGCCAGACTACTCTCGTGTCTCTCTACCAAGAGAAGGCATTTCAGACATATGCCAGAGGATTTTCTGGAACATCTGACACGTTAAGACCATGTTCTGCAAGTCACTGGTCTACCTGTTTTCTATAAGGAAGTTCAAGCAATATCCACTGGCTGTTGCCAATGTTGCCTTTTAACCTCAGATTTTCCCTGAACATACGACAATGATCTTTTAGAGACAATGCAGCGGTCCGTTTAGGTGCAGCCATACTGTGGCGTTTGTTGTGATGGTGATCTGCTTACAGTATGGCTCTTCTTGCTGCTGTCGCTCTGAGCTACATCATGCAAGTGACTGAAGTGGCGCGTCAGTCAAGATGACTGACAGATTCTTCATCTAATCACATGCAAGGATTTTTGATAAGGCCCCTCCTTTGAAAGTGCATTGGTTGTGGAAGGGTCTCAGATGGTATCGTGATACCAGATGGTGACAGTCAGGTTCATGATTACAATGGCATGCTAAAGAAGGTATATACCCAAAACGTTAATGGGTGACTACAACAGCAACAAAAAATAAAAAAAAACCTGAATTGTGATGCCCTTTGTTTCTTACATTAATTATTTTCCGATACATATAACATCCATGTAATATAAGCAGCTCTCAATCACAACGACTCCAGTTCTGATAGTGTCACAGTTAAACTGACCTACCTTTTTAGCTTAGCTTTTAATTAAATTCTTACTTTTAACAATATCTTATTCTGTTGGTTTTATGAATTTATGTCCTTATTTTAGTTTTAGTTTATTATTTATCTATTTTTAAATGGTCCAGCAACAGCGGGATCATGGGGGTCGGATGTAAAGAGCTTTGTGCTCCATGCACTACTGTATGAAAAGTCTTATAAATTATATTTTTCTGTTTTGTTTTATTTGATCATTTACCAGAAATTCCAGTCATCCCCAAATGACACCCCAACCCTTTAGTTGAAAACCGCTGTGTTAAATGTACCACCTATGATGTTAGACTGACAGAAAACAATAACGTATGTAGAGGAAATGCTGTGTTTTCAGACACAAAGCTCTTTGGTTTCCAGTTCACGCTGCTTCAAACCAAACCACAGTTTACACTAGTTTTCCTTATTTATGCTCATAAAATGTAATTCTGCCCTTTATTGACACGCACTGCTCTTATACCACACTGTTTATTCTCTGTTTACCGGAGCTTCCACATTTTCAAACCATTACTTAATCACATTGACAAAATCCCCATTTCCTTTCATCAATCCCACATTCAGCTTTATTTGTGATCCTGTTTTCTTTTTTTTTTTTTGCCCTCACCCATTTTATTCACTCCATTCCTCTCGTTCAATTTCGCTCCACACTGGTGTTTATTTTGTTGTGGATGACTGGATTACCCCTACTGAAATAGCTGTTACTCAGATTTTAGGTCATCTACCAAATCCATTAGGGGGGGAAATATACAAATAAGCCCACTTTTCTCTGCATCTATAGTGGCCTGCTGTTCCTGCTGCTTCTTGTCTTGTGGCTGTAGAGGCTTACGCTGCTATTAATAGTAGGTAATCTGCAGCAGTTTTGTCTCCTAATATATTTATGCTTATTGTGCCTCCATAAAGACGACAGTAAAACAGCCTGCATAGACAATTTCATCTTTTTTTTAATTATTAAATAACAATAATGTACATTATTATAGTGCATTTATACATATGTGTATGTGTGTGCTTGTATTCCTATCTTTCTGGAGACATTGATATGTTTACAAGATTATGCCATTGGGATCTCTGACACCATGGGGACCAAAATTCAACACCTTAATGCCTTCTGTTGCAAATATGTTTCTATGTATTGTGTGTGCTATGTTAAATTAATTACCTCAATTTTATTTAACATTTCCTTTTTTTTTTTAAGCTTACATTTAAATATAAGGTGTTAAGGGGTTAAATATAAATGGAGGTCCCCACTAGTAAAATATAAATGTGTGAAGTATGTAAAATTATGCAAATAATGAGGCCCTTACAAACACATTAACTAGTTTTTTTCCAGAAGTCCTCATAAAGCATAAGGGAAACAGGTGCAAAGTGAAACATGTATTTTTCAAAGGTTTGAAGATGTGTTTACGCTTTTAAATTTGTATGTATTTTTTGAATTATTTATTTATTTTTAAATTTTTTTAAATGTATTTCTTTAATTGTTATTATTTATTTTTATTCTTTTATTTTAGTTTTTAATTATATATTTTTATTCAATCATTTACATTTTTTATGTAATTTAATTTTGTAATATTTATTACTATTTATTTTAGTTTATTTTCTATATAAAAAAAAAAGAGAATTTACCCAATGGTTACTTGACAACAAACGTCATCATGAGACGTGCGTGTGTGTGTGTGTGTATTAAATGGAAGTGTTCTCCAATGGATACTCCAAATTATTATCAATAACACAAAGGTTATGTAAGAAGCAGCCTGAGCATTTCTCATAATTCATCATGTATTAATTTATAATTAGCAGGTTTAATGAAACTGATACTGCAACATTAATTATTCTATATTCTATATTTTATAAGAGGTTTTGAATAAAAAAAAATTTTGTTAGTTTATTTATTTTTCTGTGAATTTTAGTGGATTATAGCATGTCTTGTATATTTTTTTCCACATTCTTTGTGTTTCTTAATATAGTATTTTTGTGTATTTTGTGGTAAATTGAGCACAAAAAGCCTCTGAGACAACAGTTGTGTTGATCATAATTAATTGAAATCTAATGCAACCCTGTAATTTAAAAAAATGTATAATTTTACAGCCCTGGTTATAAGGTGTCCAGATTTCTACAAAGATTCTGCTCATTCACTGCAATAAAAGTGGATACTTGAAAGAAATAATATAGTTTTGTCTCATGATATATTTATGGTTATTGTGTAACCACTATAATTTCAGGATTTTTTTAAATTAAATGAGCATAATATGCCTCAATATATATGTATATATATATATATATATACATACACTGTATGTATGTATTAGATGTGTTCTCCAATGGATACTCCATATTATTATCAATAACACAAAGGTTACGTGAGAAGCAGCCTGAGCAGTTGTCATAATTCATAATGTATTAATTTATAATTAGCAGGTTTAATGAAACTGATACTGCAACATTAGTTATTAGGTGTACAGTTTTCTACAGAAACAAATCTGCTCATTCACTGCAATAAAAGTGGACACATGAAAGAAATAAAGTGCAGAAGCAAAGAGCATTGAAGCTAACGAAGTGTATTACACACTTATTAAAGTAATTTTCACTTTGCCTCCAAGACCTGGCCAAAAAAACACTTTCTAATTCTCATTGTACTCCGAGGTAGGCTTCAGCCAGGTTTTTTTCCCCCGTTGTTAACTTTGAAGTAAGCTCAAAAACGTATAGGTAGACAGGGGTGGCATCAAATAATCAGCAACTTCAAAAAGCATGCTGCCACTTAGCACTCCTAAAGCTAATGTCCTCAAGACATTCAGGATGGAAATTATTCAAACTCATTTAGTGGCAGCAAATTGGTCTAAGTTCAATCAGAAAACAGACTGACACTGAACAAGAAGTGCAGCCTAATTATACTTGTTTGTCAAATGAAAATTTCATTTGGGCAGAAATGAAACCTCCGAGCAACTTCTTTTAAGGTGAGCTCCTAGTTGTATTATCAGCTAAATGCAGTAAAATCCATAATCATATGATGATAATGAAAATGGAGCCAATGTTAACATTCAGGCTTCCATTGCCCTGGGCACATGGCGATAAAAATTAAGTACCATAGTCCTCTGCCAGGCACGCTGACACCCGGGCTGCTCTTTAGCCTCTTAGATGCGTTTTTGCATTTTAAAAACTTTATCAAAGCACTGTTGCAATGTGGAAAATGTCAATGTGAAATGCACTGAAGGCAAATTGGAATTTCATTAATAGTAAAATTATTGCTTTTGACTGATGTATTACTATGCTTGTTAAGAGCTGGAGAGTGGAACGCTGGTCTGTCTGGTCGGCTGCTGTGCCTCTTCTTGTCCCACGCTATTTGCTGAAAGTTACAGATCTGTTTTCCAATAGCAAATGGAAATATAATAATGTGAAGTCACACAAGTTCTAGGAAGTGGAGAATACGCACTTCAGGACTTTAGGCTCGGAGCGCGATGAAAGAACAGATGGAGGATAATAAAAAACCTTTATCATCTGTCCTGGTTTTAACCCACAGGTGTCAAACATAAGGCATGGGGCCCAAATCCGGCCCACCAAAAGGTCCAATCTGGCCCGTAGGATGAATTATGATAATGGTATGGTGTAAGAATCATTTTAATTCAAGTTCCACAGACAGAACTAATGTGATCATTATCACTGAATGTGATAATAACCTATAAATAATGAAAACTACACTACACTTTTAGTGTAAAAAAAATACATGAAACTGTTCTTTTACAAAATATGTGAATAACATTTTTGAACATTCTGAAATGTAATGCAATTTTCAAAAAAAAAATTTCAGAAAGCATCTGCTTCAGACATTTGATATGTAAAATCTTGCATTCTTTAATCAGATGAATCAGAAAACAAATGACTTTAGTGCTAGTTAGTTTATGTTTTTAATATATATGATGGTGTGTTATTCCACATATATGGTGGTTTATGTACATGTATACAATGGATTTGTAAGCATTCCACTAGAACATGCAAAGTGAATGGATCCTAATGTGCAGACAGTGTTTTGAAGTAGATCTGAGACCAATATTTTTTGGACTAAAACCTATTCTCTTGTTAATTCTAAGAATTTCACATTTTGACCACAGACTTGTCTTGGAAAGTGGAGCCAACCGGCATTAAGACTTGAATTTTCATTATCACTAAAATATATGTGGAAACATTTTGTTAGTTTGATTCCAGAAGCATTTTACTTGTAGACCAGTGTTATTGGACAGTGTTAAAGATGGTCAGAAATGAACAAAATAATGATGAACATGACCAATATTGACCCAAATATTCAGTAAAATGAACAAAAATGTCCAAAGTAATGAATAAAATGAACAAAAATTATGAAATAATCAGTAAAATTGACAAAAATTAACAAAATAATCAATAAAATTAACAAAAATTAACATAATATTCAGTAAAATGAAATGTAAAATTTCACATTTTGACCCCAGACTTATCTTGGAAAGTTGAACCAACCAGCGTTGAAGACTTGAGTTATCACTAACACACATGTGGGAACATTTCATTAGTTTTGTAGGGAAGCATTTTACTTGTATGACTGTTTTTCCTTCTCATTTCTCTTTATGTTTTAGTTAATTTTAGGATGTTTTGGGCCATTTCAGTATATTTTAGTACATTTTTCTATATTTTTAGGGCATTTTATTAGATTTTTAGTGCATTGTATTAGTGTTTTTCAGTCTACAGCTTTTGCCCTGTTAAATAAACAGTAAAAGTAAACATTTTAGTCTAAACTCCAAGGTGTTAACTTTACAAAGAATCCATTCTTTTATCTGCACTCTGAACAGTTGAAGAACAGCTGCAGTTTTCATTTGCAGAGGCATTTTCAGGTGTTTTAAGCAGAATAGTAAAGGGTTAAAAGTGGTTTGTGTATTTGTTTGTATTTGTGTGCATTTGTGTGTGTTTGTGTTTATTTGTGGAAGCCCAGTGTGGATCGGTATCACTCATAAATAGACCTGAACCCGGTGTGAAGGTATCAGTTCACCCAGACTGGTGCTCATTCATGAAGCTGCTGGTGTTTATTGATTTACCTTGTAATCCTCTCAGTGTCAGTGTTGTCAATTATGGAGGAGAAAATGGGAAAAGTGTGAGGAGGAGGACGTTTTTCTGACAGCAAAGCCAGACAAAAGATGGGCTTTAATAAAACACCGCTGCTATTGTTCACATCTGGAAAAAATTATAATATACCTGTGGAAATCATTCTTTTACTTACATTTTTGTGCAACTTGTTATTGTTGGCGACACTTTGAGAAAGTGGCTAATATTTGGAAAAAGGCTGAAATGGTGTTTTTATTATATTTTTGGCAGCTTTCATCATTTGTCAACTATTGTCAGCTTTATCTACATGTATTTCACAACAACAGCAAAAAAGAAAGAATAATAATAATAATAATAATTCCTTTTCAGAGCATGTTCATAGTTAGTCAATTAAATGAATGTTGCACATGTTTTCTGTTTAACCTTATCGTGGTGATTTAATGTGGAATTTGAAACGACTTTGGAAGTAATTTATGTTGTGCCTCGTGTCCTAATGTGTGTTAATTATACCAAAATTGCATCATGAACAATAACAATAGTGATTAAAAAAAAGCAGAGGCAGGTGTCAGGTACATTTGCTTTTCCTTTGTTTTTACTATTTACTTATTTATCATTTTTGGTGCAGATTTAAGTAAGATTGAGCATTTGAATATTTCATTTCAGAGACACTGGACATGCCCCCCCACCCCACCCTCCTACTCCCACACTTGATTCTGCGGAACATAGTGATTGTAAGAAAAAAAAATAACATGGTTCTCATAGGGGGAAAAGAGGTAGATAACAGTAAAAAAAAAATATATATATATATATATATATATATAAAATGCAGATATTGGGTGAATTCTCTTTTACCTAATAATAGACAAATCTGCCATTTGCCACATGCCATTACACACAACACATGCACATGTAGTGTTATTAATATTATTAATATTAGTAAAGTAACTTTTGAATTTGTGCAGGTGAAGGATGTAAATAATCAGTTATAGAAATTATCTGTATTATTAGTATTTTTATTATTAGACAGCAGAAACAAATTCCCACAGTGCTCTGAATCTGAAGATAATAATAAAAAAAAACGCCACGTCCATCTGATAATGACAGTAAACGTGGCAGGAGCTAATTCCAATCTTGATACCTGGAATTCAGCTGTGGGCTTTCTGTAATTCAAGGGAATTTCAAGTGGTACAATGTTGTCACTCTTTTCATCTAGTTTAATGGCACTATTAATTGGATTTGTAATGATGTTTTAAGCAAACTTATTTCAGCAGACATCTTTCAGGCAATGGCCTCCACGATAACGTTGAACAGAACATGTCTGGCATACAGTGGATGGGGCGGTGGATTATTCAGCGAGTATTTGCAGTGGAGCTCTGACCTCTGGTGCCTCGTTGTGGAAGTGCTGCTTCTGCACACGAGCAGCTGTATAATGCAATATCTGTGTAAGTATGGGCTTTAATTTGACAAATTAAAGCTTGTGGAGGCTGTTTTTTTGACACTTCCTTGGTGTGCAGTATTTTCTGAAGGCCTCAGGTGAGCTCCGGGTAAAAGCGCTGTGGTAATAACTGCAGGAAGCGGTGTGAGGAGGTTCTGAAAAGCCCAAAGAAATGTTCAGGATCCATTCCACAGCTGGGACTGTGAAGGAAGCTTTATCCCAAATTGAAAAGGACACACAACTGGACCCATAGAATCCAACCAGGTACATTATTTTATTTTATTTTAGCTTATTTTAAGCAATTTTTTGTATTTATCTATAATGGCTGATTTTCTTTTGTACCTAACTGTACTAACAAATGAGTAATTAAAACACTTTTGACCCTTGACCTTTGAACACACGGGTCTCAAAGTCATGTATATGCTGCCAAATACGATCTCAATCCGCACTATAAATAATGATTCCAATTTTCCCTCATTGTTTTAGTGTAAAACAACAAATGACCTACTCAACAAAACACCTATAAAATGACAAAATGAGGAAAGTGTCCAACTAAATGATCAAAAATTACCAAATAATAACCAATAATCAATAATCAACAAAATTATTAAAATTTATTTAAAATTTTAACATGTAAGATATTCAACTAATGATAAAAAAAGAACAAAATAATCCAGAAAATGAATAAAATAATCAACAAAATAACACTAAAAACCAAAATAAACATATTTTGATGTCCAACTAAATGGGCAAAAATGAATAAAATACTCAACAAAACAACTATAAAAACCAAAATAAACACATTATCACTGACCAAATGAATAAAATGTCTGACTAAATGATAAAAAAAAACAAATAATCAATTAAATCAGTCTATAAAAAACAAAATAAATGAATTATAATTGACAAAATTAGTAAAATATCCCAATATTTGGTAAAAAAAAAAAATTAAAAATCAACACAATGAATCAAGATATACAACAAAACAATTTAAAAAAAGAAAGAAAATAAACACATTACAACTGACAAAATGAGTAAAATATTCAAATAAATGGTCAAAAATAAACAAAAATAATTAATTAAAATGTACAGGAAAACAACTATATTAAAAACAAATAATCAACTAAACAAATCTAAAAACCAAAATAAATGAATTATAATTGACAAAATGAGCAAAATAACAAACTAAATGATCAAAAGTGTACCAAATAATCAACAAAATTAATGAAAAAGCTATGAAATTCTGAAATGTCCAACTAAATGATAAAAAATAAACAAAATAATCAACAAAATGAATAAAATGTAGTTTTTTTAGGTATTGGCCTAGTGACCTCTGACCTCTTGGGTCAACAATAGGTCATACTCTATATACACAAGATGTAGAATTGAAAGACCAGCCTTTTGGTGCTGATTGGAAGTCTGTAAGATGAATAGTTCCAAAGTTATATCCACAATATTATTGAGACCTTTAGTGTGACCTTTGACCTAGAGTCAAAGTTCAAATTTGTCCTTCAAGGTTCTGATGTCAATGCACATGAACAGTGAGAGCAAAAAGAAGCTGTATGAGTGTACAGGACTCCTGTATTCCTGAGTATACAGGAATGAAAATGAGTTTCCTGATTCCCCCTATCTGTGATCATTGTGAAAACACATTTTTAGTGACCTTGACCTTTGACCTACATTCATCAAAATTGTATGGAATGCATAGTCATTCACTTCACACCTTTCTTGAAAAGTTCCTGGAATTTGGTTTAGTACTTTTTGTGTAAAGACAGATACCCCTCTTCCTTTCAGTGTGTGTGTGTGTGTGTCTGTGTGGGTGGTGGTGGTGGGGTGGGGGGTTAAATAAAAAACATCTCTGAGGCATTTTGGATGCAAAGATACCAATTTATACCAAAGTAACAACAGCAATGATATTAATTCCAATATAAAAATATATTTCTGACATTAGTCATTATTGTTTTGCATCCAGACTGAAAAAAATCTAAATCTGAACAAGTGGATTTGTCTTATTTCAATATTTCATCACACTTAAAATCAGACAGGACAAGTGTTTCCAGCCCCCCCCCCCACCCCACACACACACACACATACACACACACGTGCGCACACATGCGCGCACACACACACACACACACACACTCTTATCATTGTGAAAACACATTTTTTGGTGACTGTGACCTTTGACCTCCATTCACCAAAATGTAATGGGATCTATTCTGGCCCACTTCACACCTTTACTGAAAATCGGTCCAGTATTTTTTGTGTAAAGCTGCTGACAACAGAAATACAAACAAACAAACACACCTACTCACAATAGCCCTCTCCCCTTCAGGGGGCGGGGTAATCACCTACAGAGGAACCTTTAAGTCAGATATAAGAACTGATTTATAGAATCTGATTGAAGAAATCTGACCATTATCATTTTCACTGGTTCCATTGACAGATTTTGTTGCTTCAATTAAGCAGCAAAAAAAACTTGAACAGGTGGGGGGTGGGCATGTCGAGGAACGTTGCCATCTCAACCAAGTTTTGTTTGGGGCGGCTGTGGGTCAGTTGGTAGAGTGGGTTGCCCCATGATAGTTTATGAAAAGGGCCAAATGAATACTTGTGTGTTTTCTCCCCACATTGACATGTTCTCATGCACAGTTATATACACATGCGTGGCTTTACTGTCACATGTTCGTCCATCAGTACAACTGTGCCCTGGCACTGGGATACATGATGTGCATTTTGCAATTTCTGTGATTGTTTTATGATGCTCTTTTTGGTTGTGAGTTGCGATCTGTTGAGTAAGGCCACAAGAGGGTGGTGCCTCCTTTTTTTCTATCGTGTATATGCACATCTTGTTCTCCCTGCCACACAGACTTCCATTCTCTTATTCTTATATTCTCTTATAAGTAGTGATAGCTTACCCAGCCCATATGATCCTACGCATGTATGATTAGTAAATGCAGTACTGTTGAGGTCTGGCAACTTAAGGCTTTGGGTGGGTTTTATTGGATTGAGCAGGTTTTAAACTGTGATTGGGCTGGAAACTGTCAACACTGAACAGATCAGATACAGTCATACAACAATCACACTTGGGCCCAGATTTGTCTGTAGGCTCAGTTACAATGCACATCCAGGTGGGAAAAAAAACTATTGCGGGCCGTGCATTTCACATCTGAATCAATCCACACCTCAATAACTATTTCATGGCTATAAAAGTCATCATACGCAGAAATACAGTATAAAGAGCTGTTCCATCACAGATAGATAATTCCTGTAGCTGCAATAAATGCCTTAAACAAACCACAAGTCTCCTTCTACTGCAGCTACAGCTGTGACACATAAAGCATCAAATAACCTCATAAATGTGTAATATTATTTAAAATAGCAGCATTTTCTTCATACACAAAATACATCCACCTTTCTTTCTTCAAAAACAGTTTAATTCCTCTGTCGTACAGATCCATAACAGTCATAGTTAGTGGACTGCTAGCTTCAGAATTGTCGATCTTTCTTAACGATGTCCAGCTTTTCTTGATAAAGTCCGTCTTGAAAATGGCTTTGGCAATCAATCTGCAGCCAAATCCATTTATTCTCCTTCAGCCATTGTGGATTAACAAAACAGCAATGATGTCATCGTAGTCTGCTCGAAGGCGTTGGTGTCAACTCAAAATCTGATTGGTTGAAGCAGCAGTGTCACCCACATTTATCTTTTGCTTGGAGGGCCACCAGAACTGATTCTGAAGGCCTCCAGGCAGAGTTATTTGATTCTGACTCTGCCTGGCAACAAGTGATGGCTGAAGGTGATTGGTTAAATGCTTTAATGAAAAATACATGTATACAAGCAGCACAACCAGGGTAAAAGCTATGAAAGGAAGTGGACAGACCATTTGGAATGATTTAATATGTTTTTACGGACAAAATATAGCCCACCACTGAAAAAACAACAACTGACCACGTGGATTAGTCTAATTTCTAGTCCAGATATGTGATCAGACTTAAAATCAGACACAATCACCTACAGAGGAACATTTCAGTGAGAAAGAACAGATTTTTTTTCTTTTTTTCCAACATGTTTCGTACTCTCTGTTCCATTACATAAACTGTGTGTTTGTGATCTATTTCCTGTCAGTAAAAGGCCAAGATGTACATTTGAGCAGCGATGGGATGTTTTTCTGGAAATGTCAGACATCTTTTAAAAAAGAAAAGAAAAAGAAAGGGGGGTAAATATAATTTATGTCATAAGAAATGTCTTGTTTCACTTATTTTGATGTAAAACATTTTTTATTTTTGGCCAACTGAACGGAACTTACAACAATGCTGTAGATCTGACAACACCTGTCAATCAAAACAGGATCCAATCATCATGTAGAGGTTCAGTGTCCAGGCCCAGGCCCCGCCCACAGCTGATTCACCCCCAGAGCTGCTGAGCGTCTGGGGGTGGGACGATGTTATTTATCCAAAGACCATCGATATTTGTAGGCAATGAAAACAACTCTGTGATTCGGACCCATTAAAGCGCTGGACACTGAGCATCTGTGAGGAAAGATACTGAAGAAAGCATGTGTCTGAGTAGGACCAACATGTAATCAGCTGACTGACAAGAGAACTGAAGAGAGGAACATGTTCTAATACATTTAGAGGCAATGTAATGTCAACAAACTGGACATATCTGACCATTTAATTTATGTATGAGGTCAGGGGGGAGTCTGTGTGGGGATAGGGAGGATTGTATGGGGTCAAGGAAGGGGGGTCAGTGGGTCTGTATGGTGTCAGGGGGTCTTTATCCCAGTCAGGGGGCTCTCTATAGAGTCAGGGGGTCTGTATGGGGTCAGGGGCCTTTGATGGAGTCATAGGGAGACTGTATGGGGTCAGGGGCATCTATATGGAGTTGGGGGGCTCTGTATATAGGGCAGGGAGGTCTGTATGGGGTCATGAGGTGTGGTCATGGGGTCTGTATAGGGTTGGGGGGGTTTGTATGGGGTCGGGGGTTGGGGGAGTCTGTATGTGGTTGGGTATCTATATGTGGTCCAGGGTTCTATACGTGGTTGGAGGGACTGAACAGGTCCACTTATGTCATTGTTGATTCATATGATGAGTCCATCAGTGTGGAGCTGATGAATCCTAATGAAGCACAAATGTGTCACATTAACTTCCCAATGAAGCTAACGGACAAACTTTCCTCTGAAATGAAACTATTATCTTCCACTCCACACGCACAGGGGCTCATCTAAATAAATAAAGGCCCACTTATCTGGTGGCCGTGCACTGTGATTACTGTAGCGGCGGCTGACATCCAAATGGCCTGTCTTATCATGTGAGCAGAGTGGAAGTGTAGATGAAAGCAGAGTGATCTGTGCAGAGGAACGTGCAGATGGACGCTGGATACGTCCCTGCACAACACTTCTGATCAATGAAGCATGCACTTCTATTATTGCCTATTTAGATCCAGCTGATAAAAACAAGTGCTGCTCTAAACGCTCTGTAAATGATGTTTCCTTCAGTACAAGGAACCACTTTATGGCCTCACTGAATCCATAATGTCAGAGCTGAGTGGAAGCTTCTGGAACATCACCATGGAAACTCATTCTTATTCTTATTCTTATTCTTATTCTTATTCTTATTCTTATTCTTATTCTTATTCTTATTCTTATTCTTATTCTTATTCTTATTCTTATTCTTATTCTTATTCTTATTAGGAGTAGTAAGTGCAGTGGTAGTAGTAGTTGCAGTAATAGAGTAATAAATATCCAGTTGTGGAAAAAATGCTTATTTTATCCAAATACATCATTAACACTAGTTCTTCAGTCCAGTTGTAACTCATGTGTGTATCATGTGACTAAAACAGACAAAAGAAAACAGTAATAAATAAAAACACTGTTTTCATCTGTACTGATAAAAACAGTGTTTTTATTCATTCACTGTTTTCTTAGATACTGACATAGATACTGAAGGATGAACTGAAGTGATTTGAATTTTTATCCAGAAAACATGTTAAATATATACATATCAGCTTTGAAATTAAATTACTATGATATATTTTTGTTGTTATCATTATATTTGTCCAAACAAATAGACCTTTAGTTGGATAAGAAATTTAAATAAAAACCAAACTGAAGGAAACAAGGTCTGGGAGAAGAATGTTCTGTTACTCTGTCAGAATCTGCTTTTACTACACACTAAAAATATGCATAATACTTATTTCTTTATCTATATATTATTAATTGATTTTACATAATTTCTTAATCCTCTGGAGAGACAATTATATAGATCTCATTTTAATTTTTCCATCCATCCACACAGTACATGTTTTAATTTCATTTTTATACTAATTTTAGTGTCCTAGTTGCCAAATATGATAGAGTTAATAATGACTTTTAAGCAGAGTTTCAGCAGAAAACCTTTGATTTCTGAACTAAAAATTATTTAAAAACCCAACAACAACAAAAACACATTTGAACATGTAAAAGGCAGTAGAATATTTATGTTTTCATCAAAATGTAGATGTCATATTAGAGTCAATGACCCTAGATGTTTCACATTTTTTCCCATTTCTATCAATTTTAGTGTCCTAGTTTCCAGTTACATTTATATTTTGATAAGTGGACCAGTGTAAAATGAACTTTTAAGCAGAAAAGCAATGAAAATTATTTAAAAACAAAAAAAAAAAACACATTTAAACATGTAAAACACTTATAAATAACACAAATAATTATGTTTCTATCCAAATTTAAATGCAAATATTATAGAATCATCCTTCATACTTTGCTCTTTTACATATTTTTTTTCTCCACTGACTGCTATTGTGCCTTTTATATTTTATTTCTTAGGTTTATTTTTCCTGCCTTTTACTGCTGTAACACTTTAATTGTGCAAGTCATAAAGGATTGTCATGTGATCTAATTTCATCTGCTATTGTGAACGGTGTGAACGTCACTGCTGCCGTGATGACGTTGGTGAAAATGGTGGTGGACGACAAATTGAAAACAGAGCTTTAAGCAGAATCTCAGCAGAAAAGGTGGATTTGTTAGCGTCTAAAAGCCCATGAATTGAATTAGCGCTGGTATACGACAAAGCCTGTCATCGGTGTGTGTGTGGGGGGGCTCTGGCTGTGGAAAATGTCAAAGCTATTTTCCTCTTTACCAGTCAATGCAATGCTTGTTTAATAGTAATTGGAATCTTATCCTGCTGTTTGCTCATCATTTCCCGCGCCTCGTTATTCCACACCTAAACTCCATTTAAGTTTTTAATAACATTTTAGAATAGTTCCCATTCAGGTAAACACAATCTGATTACCTTGATGGATTGGAAATGTATGTCTGACGGTAGTTTATTTGATTTATTTATTCAAGAGGCCTCAAATGGAGCCACTTTAACTGAGGCAAACAAACGGTGGCGGAGCAGGGTGGTTTTTACAGAAACAGATGGATTTCACAGGAGTTTTTTACTCCCACGTGTGGAAAAAGAGAGAGAGAGAGACAGAGTGAAAATAACGTCAACCATTTTTAGTTGATGTTAACCCTTAAAGACCCAGTGTGGCATTTGTGAAAGTTATAGCAGTATATAATGGACAAAATGCAAGACTATTTGTTTGACTTTTCAAAGTTGCTCATGTCCATGGACATGTGGGTTCCAAAATCCTATCTGTCAACAACAGTAACTAAGTATTTATTACCACTTATTTTGGAGTTTCGACCATTTAAGATCACGTACCCTTGATTTTGACATTTCAAGTTTATTCAAGGTCAAAGGTCATGGCATAATGTTGAAGCCCTTGCCAGGTTTCTTATCTGTCAATAATAGTAACTCAGTTTCTATCTCCTCTGGCTTTCCATTACAGTCAATAAAGTTTTTAGGAATTGGTGAAATGACTCCTTGGCCAGTACCAAAATAAACACATTATAATCAACAAAATGAAAAAAATAATCAATAAAACCCAAAATAAACACATTGGGCTCTAGTTTCCTGGTGCAGAAAAGGGTGGCACAAGGTGGCAGACCCTGCACAATGCTAGTTTCTTGCAGCGCAGCACAGTTGGCAGATTGTGGTGCATCAAGGTGGGTGTGGCGGCACACTCATGGGAGGTGACCACTGATTCAGTTTGGCGCAGTGACAGTTTCACTGACTTAGACCACACCGACATTGCGCCACAAGCTTGCCAGCTGAAACCAGGTTTCAAGGAAACCTTCTTGTGCAAGGCGGATGCAGCCGGTCGAGTGGTAGTTTGACAGACCAGCTGACCACCACAAACTTACAGACTATACACCATGAACGGTAAATGATAAATGTACTGTACTTATATAGCGCATTTTTTACACCACATGATGCCCAAAGCGCTTTACAATTATTCACATTCACCCATTCACACACACACTCATACACCAGTAGATGGCTGCTGCCAATACACCGGCGCTGCCTGACCCTACTGAGAGCAACTTAGGGTTAAGTGTCTTGCCCAACGACACTTCGACATGTGGACAGCCAGAGGCTGGACACGAACCGCCGACTCTTTGATTATTGGACGACCCGCTCTACCAACTGAGCCACAGCCACCCTAGGCCACAACATGTGGTCTGGGATCTGTGGACTTATGACCATATCAAACTTGCAAGGCCAAGTTGACCTCATGGAAGAGACATTATTTAAGACTTAAGACAGCAAGAGGTCATACTGCATGTGCCATGTCAGCTGGAGGAGATCCAGAACACACAGGAGAGGCGGGATTAACTCGCTCGACAGCTCTGTCCTTAAATGTATTTCCCTGTACATCCATTCATACATATTTTGTGTAAATCTACTCAAAACAATACAACAAATACACCCAAAACAACATTCATTGAATTTTAGGAATTACCCACCCCCCATCTGCTTCTTCCTCTTCCTCTTCCAGCACATGGAGAGGACAGCCCTCCTTGGGTGTGTGGTCTTAGTGGCCACCTGGGCAGTCTGGCACTGTGGCAGTCTCCTGCGGGATCAGCCACTCCACTATGTCTCCCAGCTGACACAGCAGATCATCTGACTGACACCTTCAACCCCTGGATACGGGAAGTTAGATGGCACAGCTCCTTCTCCAGCATCCTCAACCCCCTTCCCGAATGTTGAGAAAGGGCTGGTCCCCGTGCCCTACCCAGGATCTTGTTTGTCACGCTGCCCGAGCAGCCCTTTCCCGTGTCAGCTCACCCTCCTCCTCCTGCTGCTGTTGTTTTTACCCATTTTTTGCATTCTAAAAGCTTTATTTTTTAATATACATTTTACTGACTTGCACCAGTGGGAAGAACAGAGATGGAAAGGGGGAGGACTTGTGCCAGTGTGCGCAGCGGTCAAAACTTGCAAAACTTGTCTGGACACAACCCGTTGGTGCAGCTAGTCTGTGCCGTGCCTGCGCCAGGTATGCAAAACTAGAGACCATAATACCTCAAAAATTAAGCAAATAATCACCAAAATAAGATTCATTCATAAAATGAACAAAATGTACAACTAAATGGTTAAAAATTTACAAAATAATAAACAAAATTAATAAAATAGTTATGAAATTCAAACTAAACACGCAATGTTTGACAAAAAATGAACAAAATGACTAAAACAAAATATTTAGGTATTGACCCATTGACCTCTGAACTCTTAGGTCAACAGTAGGTCAAATCTATATACACAAGTTGCAGAATTGAAAGAGTAACATTTTGGTACTCATTGGAAGTCTGTAGGATGAATAGTTGAAACGTTAGATCCAAAATTCCATTTGGACCTTTATTGTGACATTGACCTTTAACCTAGAGTCTTCAAATTTGTCCTTCAAGGTTCTGATGTCAATGCACATAAACAGTGAGAGAAAAAAGAAGCTACATGCTAAACTGAGTATACAGGAATGAAAAGGAAGTTCCTGATTTGCCCCATCGCTGATCATTGTGAAAACACATTTTTGGTGACCTTGACCTTTGACCTTTGATCTACAGTCACCAACATTTAATGGGATCTATTCTTCACCACCTAGCACCTTTACTGAAAATTTCATTGAAAATTGGTCAAGTAGTTTTTGCATGCGTAAGGTTGCTGATAAGTAAGTAAGTAAGTAAAATTTTATTTCTAAAGCACCCTTCACAGTACGAGTACACAGAGTGCTTTACAATGGTCATGGACAAGAAATTAAAATTAAAACACAATAATAACAGTACATATAAATCCATGAGAGGGGAAAAAGTGCATTTCACAGTGCAGATGCAACAGTACAGTACGACACAGCAATTTACCAGCTATAGCACAGAAACTGTAAGGGATGTTTTAAGCTAGTGTTGGGTAGGCTTGACGGAAAAGATATGTTTTTAAGTCCTTCTTAAAAGAATCAATGGATGGAGCGGCTCTCAACAGCTGTCCACAAACGAGGAGCCACTGCTGCAAAAGCACGCTCGCCTTTTGTTTTTCATGTGGTGCGAGGCACTACAAGGAGCCCTTGGTCCGCTAACCTCAGGGAGTGACTGGGAGCATGGTGTTTGATGAGGTCACAAATATAGCCTGGTGCAGTGTTGTGAAAAGCCCTAAAAGTTTACATAAGTATTTTGTATTCTATTCTATAAGTAATTGGTAGCCAGTGTAAGGCAGCAAGAATTGGTGTCATGTGACAGGATTTTTTAGACTTAGTGAGTAGTCTGGCTGCAGCGTTTTGAACCATTTGAAGGTGATTTATGGATGCTTGATTTAAACAGGTAAACAATGCATTACAATAATCAAGCCTAGAAGATATAAAGGCATGAATGGCCATCTCCAGTTCTGCCTGCGAGAAAACAGCATGTAGTTTAGCCAGGTTTCTCAGATGGAAGAAACAGTTTTGGCTTAGAGTCTTCACATGGCTATGTAAAAGCATTGACTGGTCAAAGTGTACGCCCAAGTTTCTAATACTAGGGTGCACATTGTTTTTGAAGGGACCCAGATGCTCTAAAACTTTGATTTTATGGTTATCGGACGCGGTTATCAACACTTCCATCTTAGCTGCATTTAACTGCAAGAGGTTGTTTGGCATCCAACCCTGTATGGCATCCAAACAGTCCAGCACTTTCTCAGGTCGAAAAGAGAATTGCAGCTGAATGTTGTCCGCATAGCAATGGTAGGTCACACCAGAAAACTTGCTAATGAGGTTACCTAATTGTAACATATAAAGGGCAAAGAGTAATGGAGCCAGCACAGAACCCTGTGGAACACCACAGTGTAGTGGAGCGATGTTTGATTTATATGGGCCCACCTCCACAGAGAAACAGCGGTCATGACGAGAACCAATCCAGAACATGACCTGACATACCAACCCAAGTTCTCAGTCTATCCAATAGGATGCCGTGGTCGACAGTGTCAAACGCAGCGCTTAAATCTAATAAGACTAAGACTAAGCATTTGCCTCAGTCCGATAAACAGACAAACGGACCCACCTTCTTTGTTTAATTTAGAAACAAATTATTTACCATTACTTAGAGTGACACATGAACATGAAATAAATATAAATTTTAAAGAGAAAAAGTTAGGAAAATGTGGGTTATTTGTAAAAGCAACTTTAGTATGACTTGAAAATTATAAAGGAGGGGCGGAATTTCAATGATTTTTTTTTTTTAACTAATTCCAAATGTTGGGGCCTCTGGACATGATTTTAAATTGTCTTTGGTTAAATTTTGCATTAATTTTCCTTAAGTAATGACTTTTTCGTGTGTGGTGGTTGTTGAAATCTGAGTTTAATAAGAAGGTGTAATGGTAAATTTCAGGAAGACAGGAATATTTATTTATTATCTCCTACATCAAGAGACTAATTTGTAGTCTGTTTATGTCATATATGGTCAGTATTTTTAGCTTTTTAAACAAGTTTTTTCCAGTATCATGCAGCTCTAATGTTTGGATAGGATTAGTAGATCAACAGCTATTAAAGATATTAGATCAGTAGATGGTTTTTGGTTGTCATGTTAGGGTTAGGTTGAATAACAATAAATTAATTAATCGATAGATACAAACCAAATGCTTTTTTTTTGTAGTTCCTGAAACAGGAGTGTAAAAGTATTGGGTGCTAGTTTAGTATTTCTGTGTCCCCATAAGCCTCTCATTGTGCAGAAGGAGCTGCTTTGTACCAGTGCTTGCCAGCTGCTTACCAAATGAGGTTATAGTGTTTCCCTATCAACTGTAAATTTCAATAATTTGTTGGAGGGGCCTCTCACTGTCAGTTTTTATCATATTATCAATGACGACTCAATTTTCCTGTGCCACTCCATCTCCAGGCCTGACCCCCGGCCCTATTACAGGCCTGTAATGAAGTGCAATGGAGTGGTAATTGGTCCACATTATAGCAGATCAGGTAACATTAGACTGATTTTCTTATCACAATGAGCCCTGCTGGTGACTCTCAATGAGAAACCAAACACACTTCCTTTTCTTATGCAGGCTATCGTCCAAATAACATTTCAGCTTCACAGACCCTTTCCCCATTTCAGTTTTCCATTTCAAGATTGTACTCCATGTCCTTGCAGCGTGCTTTGTTTTCTGGTTTCCTCTACTTTTAAGCGACTCCCGAACAGACTCGGAGGTAAAGCAGATAGGGGAAGTGGACGGTAACATGAGTGCGATATTAGATGTATACAGTACTGTGCTTTGTATTTATCCTGTTTATACTATCATTGTGAAAGTCACATGCCTGGAAGAAACTCGAAAAGCCCAGGCCAGGAACATATGTCAAGGTGAGACACTGCAGGTAAAAGTAGGGTTAAAATCATAGATATCACCATCAAAATTCTTCCCCTTATGAAACTAAAATATATTCTCCATGTATTGACCTTTTGAATATATTACTTCCTGAAATTGAACATAAAAATAAATGTATATAATATACAGAAAAATATATTGATTCAGTAAATTACAATATAGTTAAAATAGATAAGGATTTGCCACATATGATATTATATGTACTGTTAATATACATTTAGTAATACACTACAATAATATATAGATACACACACACACACACATATATATATATATATATATAGTAATACACTTCAGAAGAAAGAAATTGAGTTTCAATAAAATTATCTGCAAAAAATATAGAGCAGCTTTTGTCTTCAGTACAATATGTTTTATATTTGTCAATATT